>CM017573.1:21924996-22512015 GCA_007844125.1 Sinonovacula constricta | reverse complement strand
TTTAATTGACGTGAGATGGGTAGCCGACATACAGAAATTTAAACCAGCTGGATCTAACAAGGCGATAAAAAATTTATGAATATTTTATACATATACATGTACATTAAGAAGAATATTAAAATATATTCAAGACATATTATGTTTAAGACATAGCATGCCATGTCATAGTTTTAGAGATTTGTTATGGAGCACGCATAGAAGAACAGTACTTTTGATATTTTAGACGGCAATCAAGTTTACGGAATGTTTCCTTTATATGTGTGCGTGCGTTCGTGCGTGCGTGTGAGTGTGTGTGTGTGTGTGTGTGTGTGTGTGTGTGTGTGTGGTGTGTGTGTGTGTGTGTGTGTGTGTGTGTGTGTGTGTGGTGTGTGTGTGTGTGTGTGTGTGTGTGTGTGTGTTGTGTGTGTGTGTGTGTGTGTGTGTGTGTGTGTGTTGTGTGTGTGTGTGTGTGTGTGTGTGTGTGTGTGTTTGTGTGTGTGTGTGTGTGTGTGTTGTGTGTTTGTGTGTGGTGTGTGTGTGTTGGTGTTGTGTGTGTGTGTGTGTGGTGTGTGTGTGTTGTGTGTGTGTGTGTGTGTGTGTTCAACATTATAGTTTATTTTTATAAAAGATCACCAATAAGAAGTTTTTATAAAATAGTATGTCTGGACTATTTTTGGACACTTTTGCAATGAACTTGGTTTCTTATAAGAAAATACTACTTAAAACTACTTTTTTTATTATCGTCCTTTTAAATGCATTTTTATTGAGGCACAGAAAACTGTTTCTGCTCAGAGGTATTGGGTCATCATTGATATCAAATTAAAATTACATTATTTTTTTTACTTATGTGCCGCAATTGTTTATTTTATTATTAATAGGTGTTTTAAAAATGCTAACTGAGCGCTAAAGATATAAATATAGATAACGTTTAGTCAACATCAATTCGAATTGTATGCCGCAGATAAAGAGAAGTCATCTACATTTTTCACTTCTAACAAACCATCAATGAGTTTTGGCGGATCCTCATTTTTCAAACTTACTAATGAAATGATTCTTTTTCTTTCTATTAGCACAACTTTGTAACAATGCTGCCAAATACGGTAGACACTGGATAATCACCTATACTAAATCTGACAAACATGATTCCTTATCAATGTAGAAAAGGGTGAAGCTTTTTCAACCGTTTATCTTTACTAGAGGTGGTGCTGCCCAGAGGTTAAAATCCACTTAAAACTTAACGGGGAAGTGTTGCTGCTTAAAGGTTGTTGTAGCTCAGAGGTGTCTTTTGGAGAGGTTTTACTGTATTATATACATGGAATTTTGACACATTTTTGTTTAACCTATGTATATCATTGTGTATATAAATGAACTTCTTATCATAAATAAATAATTTCTTTAAATATCTTATGGTATAATTTATTTGTCTCGCCCAAGGTTGCGTGAAACAGAAATATCGGTGTCACAACTATTTCGGAATTCTTACGCTACATCGGCTTTGTAAGTTATAAAAATACATTATACAAATAGGGAGGGGATTAGCCGGCATTTTTGCCGATACTGCGAAGCGACATTTCTATCATTATAGCAAAGGGGCACTTATGAGGTGCCCAGGGACTGAACCCGACCGGTCCATTATACAGACACCGACGAGTCAGGCGTAATGCTGTCCCCTTAGCCCCGAGCGTTAGGAGGAAAGCCAATACTATCAACTTTAAAGTCTTTGGTTTCACCCGGCCGGGGTTTGAACCCACCACCTCCCGATCTGCAAGCCGACCGCTCTACCACCTGAGCTATTGCGGCCGGTTTAAACAAATAAATGTGTTTTAGTAAAAAAAAGTGGAATAATGTTTCCTGTAAATTCGATTTTTTTATTCTTTAGGATCGTTTTATAACGATAAACTTTGCATTTAATTATTTAATTCGAATTTTACCAACGTTATTTTGTAAAGTTTTAAATATAAAATGTAATAAGCTCATGTTTGAGTTACTTATAATATTTAGACAAGATTTTATTTTTTAAGGCTGTCATACGTGATTCAACTTATTGAGCATTGGCTTTAAAATAAAATAAAACACTTACTTGCTTTAAATGTATATAAATCTACAAAAATATAACAAAGAAGAAATGTATCAGGTTATTTCATAAACCGTTCAGAGATATTTTGCGTCTTTGAAAAGATGTACGTCAGCATACCTGATAGGAAACAGTCCTATACCGAGAGGGGTTTGTTTATTAACTCTAAACCACATTTTCATAAAGGCAGCATATAGATTTACATCTTACAGCAATTAATCAATTATATACAGGCAGCAATGTAGCAAATGTATACAAAAAAAATGTGCACATCATATCTAAAATTAGCATGTGAATGATATATATATAATATATAATGTAGTTCACGAAGCAGTTGCTTATTCTAAATGTTGTTTCCAATTATACTGACTTAGTTGGTTTTAAATTTCGTCTGTTTGCACAGCTTCTCCCAAAACCTTGATTGCTGCTCATTAGGTTAGGTGTTTGATTTGTGTTACTTTCAAATCAAATAAAGGAAATTTTCTACTGGTTTCGTTTCATTTTAAAGATAATTGATCATTAGCTAAGTTTGGTTTACTGCAACTGTCTGTTCCGATATTCCACAACCCCAGTACACTGATATCTCAAGACATTGTAAATTATGTGCCGCAATTGTTTATTGGTTTGCTACTTATGCTCTTGCAAAGTGAATCCAACAATTTGTTTGTTTGTTTGTATGTTTGTATGTTTGTTTGTTTGTTTGTTTGTTTGTTTGTTTGTTTTCTGTCACTGTTGGATTATTTACCCGAAATTGGAACTTCATCCGTAAAATTGATTAATGAACATTTTATTGTTTACGGTTTATGTCAAAGAATGTAGCAGTTTCTGTATAAAGAAATGTCAAATGTTTAATTTATTATTTTAATTGACGTGAGATGGGTAGCCGACATACAGAAATTTAAACCAGCTGGATCTAACAAGGCGATAAAAAATTTATGAATATTTTATACATATACATGTACATTAAGAAGAATATTAAAATATATTCAAGACATATTATGTTTAAGACATAGCATGCCATGTCATAGTTTTAGAGATTTGTTATGGAGCACGCATAGAAGAACAGTACTTTTGATATTTTAGACGGCAATCAAGTTTACGGAATGTTTCTTTATATGTGTGCGTGCGTTCGTGCGTGCGTGTGAGTGTGTGTGTGTGTGTGTGTGTGTGTGTGTGTGTGTGTGTGTGTGTGTGTGTGTGTGTGTGTGTGTGTGTGTGTGTGTGTGTGTGTGTGTGTGTGTGTGTGTGTGTGTGTGTGTGTGTGTGTGTGTGTGTGTGTGTGTGTGTGTGTGTGTGTGTGTGTGTGTGTGTGTGTGTGTGTGTGTGTGTGTGTGTGTGTGTGTGGTGTGTGTGTGTGTGTGTGTGTGTGTGTGTGTGTGTGTGTGTGTGTGTGTGTGTGTGTGTGTGTGTGTGTGGTGTGTGTGTGTGTGTGTGTGTGTGTGTGTGTGTGTGTGTGTGTGTGTGTGTGTGTTCAACATTATAGTTTATTTTTATAAAAGATCACCAATAAGAAGTTTTTATAAAATAGTATGTCTGGACTATTTTTGGACACTTTTGCAATGAACTTGGTTTCTTATAAGAAATACTACTTAAAACTACTTTTTTTATTATCGTCCTTTTAAAGGCATTTTTTGAGGCACAGAAAACTGTTTCTGCTCAGTGATATTGGGTCATCATTGATATCAAATTAAAAGTACATTATTTTTTTTTACTTATGTGCCGCAATTGTTTATTTTATTATTAATAGGTGTTTTAATAATGCTAACTGAGCGCTAAAGATATAAATATAGATAACGTTTAGTCAACATCAATTCGAATTGTATGCCGCAGATAAAGAGAAGTCATCTACATTTTTCACTTCTAACAAACCATCAATGAGTTTTGGCGGATCCTCATTTTTCAAACTTACTAATGAAATGATTCTTTTTCTTTCTATTAGCACAACTTTGTAACAATGCTGCCAAATACGGTAGACACTGGATAATCACCTATACTAAATCTGACAAACATGATTCCTTATCAATGTAGAAAAGGGTGAAGCTTTTCAACCGTTTATCTTTACTAGAGGTGGTGCTGCCCAGAGGTTAAAATCCACTTAAAACTTAACGGGGAAGTGTTGCTGCTTAAAGGTTGTTGTAGCTCAGAGGTTTCTTTTGGAGAGGTTTTACTGTATTATATACATGGAATTTTGACACATTTTTGTTTAACCTATGTATATCATTGTGTATATAAATGAACTTCTTATCATAAATAAATAATTTCTTTAAATATCTTATGGTATAATTTATTTGTCTCGCCCAAGGTTGCGTGAAACAGAAATATCGGTGTCACAACTATTTCGGAATTCTTACGCTACATCGGCTTTGTAAGTTATAAAAATACATTATACAAATAGGGAGGGGATTAGCCGGCATTTTTGCCGATACTGCGAAGCGACATTTCTATCATTATAGCAAAGGGTCACTTATGAGGTGCCCAGGGACTGAACCCGGCCGGTCCATTATACAGACACCGACGAGTCAGGCGTAATGCTGTCCCCTTAGCCCCGAGCGTTAGGAGGAAAGCCAATACTATCAACTTTAAAGTCTTTGGTTTCACCCGGCCGGGGTTTGAACCCACCACCTCCCGATCTGCAAGCCGACGCTCTACCACCTGAGCTATTGCGGCCGGTTTAAACAAATAAATGTGTTTTAGTAAAAAAAAGTGGAATAATGTTTCCTGTAAATTCGATTTTTTTATTCTTTAGGATCGTTTTATAACGATAAACTTTGCATTTAATTTATTTAATTCGAATTTTACCAACGTTATTTTGTAAAGTTTTAAATATAAAATGTAATAAGCTCATGTTTGAGTTACTTATAATATTTAGACAAGATTTTATTTTTTAAGGCTGTCATACGTGATTCAACTTATTGAGCATTGGCTTTAAAATAAAATAAAACACTTACTTGCTTTAAATGTATATAAATCTACAAAAATATAACAAAGAAGAAATGTATCAGGTTATTTCATAAACCGTTCAGAGATATTTTGCGTCTTTGAAAAGATGTACGTCAGCATACCTGATAGGAAACAGTCCTATACCGAGAGGGGTTTGTTTATTAACTCTAAACCACATTTTCATAAAGGCAGCATATAGATTTACATCTTACAGCAATTAATTAATTATATACAGGCAGCAATGTAGCAAATGTATACAAAAAAAATGTGCACATCATATCTAAAATTAGCATGTGAATGATATATATATATATATATATATATATATATATATATATATATATATATATATATATATATATATATATATATATTTGTTTATTTGTTTATTGGGTTTATCGTCCCACCAACAGTATTTCAGTTATTTGGAGACGGTGTCCACTTGAAGCAGATATAGTGCTGCCTTCACTGTGTATAGCATGCCGTGAACACCTGGCATGATACCACACCCAGTCACATTATCCTGACACCGGGCCAACCAGTCGTGGAACTACCCTTATATTTGCTTGAGCGTTAGCAAGGGAGCTATACCACTACCATTTTTAACGACTTTGGTATGTCGCGGCCCGGGATCGAACCCGGGGCCTCCCGTACCTGGAGCCGATATATATATATATATATATATTTATATATATATATATAAATATATATAACAATAATTTTCTATTATATTAAAGACATATAAATAAAATCAGAATTGGCAAATATTTTTTTTTAAAGTATTTGGCTTAGTACATGTGTCTCACGAACGACAAACGTACAATGTTTCAGTTCACTCACACAAATGTAAACTTTCAATTAAATAAAACTTAATTGTATACTTAAAAGGTCCAGTAGTCCATTGATCCACATGTTTTATTCTTGGCTGTAAGCGCCTTTAAATAAAACTTTCAGACTCAAAATATTATCAAACTTGTATAACGGAGTAATTCTTGTGATGGGAACAGGGGCCGTTGTTGTTGTTTGTTTTTTGTGTGTATTTTGCTGCTGGTATTATTTAGCTATCCGTTATTTTAGTGCAATGATATCAATTGTATTCAAGTACAACGTAGGTGGTTAAGTAACAGGCAATTATTTTAGTAAGACGTAATCTGAGTAGCTTGTGGAAAATGGCCATGCTTTGGCCGCGCCGGATAAAGTCGGTTTGTAATTTCGTCCACATTTTTGCTTCGAGAAAGTCCGCTTAACAACGGCAAGTCTTCTCGGATTTTCACCTCGTCAATGTATTCCGGCAATCTTCTGCAGCTGTGACGGCCTTTATGACTGGCGGAAGTCGGTTGAGAAACTCTGCCTACGATAAAATCCACTTCCTCAGCAGGAACTACTTTTTTCTCTCCATAATCATAGTCAAAGACATCTAGTTCCTGGGGCTTTGCTTTGTTCTTTTTGTTTTCGTGATCATAGCACAGGTGACATGTGTTCAATGTTTTGGCTAAGGTAGCAGTGGTAGGTCTGCGTAGTTTCGCTAGCAATTTGTTGGTAGTGTGGACATCCGCGGAGCGCGCCCGAACTATTTTTCCTTGTTTCAAATTGTCCATTTCCTCGTTTGGAAAACGTTGAGCTGCAGTAGCAGTAGTTGGTCTCTGAAATATAAAACATCACTGAATGAATCCCGTCATAAGAATATGCATTGTAATTACGATGTATATAAACAGTAACTTAAGAAATCGATGTGTGAGCTGTATGTGTTGACGATGACGTCACATTACGTGTCATTGAAAATTAACGAAAGTGTGTTCTGACGATGACGTCGTATTTGTTTCAAAATAAAAAGTGTGTTAGCGACGACGTGATATAAATAAAGACAGGAAAACCAAAGTGTGTGCTGTCTATGACGTTATACTATCTCAACAAACAGAAAAACAAAACAAAAATCTCAGGCACCTGCAAGCGTCGAATGAGTCTACTCATCTCCCGTTCTGTCAATCGTTTGTTGTTATGGTTTGAGCTGTTGGCTGATGAAACTCTAGACAGAGAATCCCTACTGCAAACAGACAATACCGACCGTCGGCCGCTCTCTTCTAGTACCCGGTCGTAGTTGTTTACCTGCAATATATCATATTAGTGCAATATAACGCATGATACAGGGACACAGGACAGTATAGTTATCGACAACAATGAGATTGAGTTGGGGCTACACAGTGACAGTGCCGATCCTCATCCGTTCGCTTCCAGCTGGTGGTCACAGCTGTTTGTCTGTAATAGGACATAAGGCAAACATAATTTAATGTGAACTGACTTATAAGAACGGTATTGTCAAAATCAATTATCTGTCGACTGGAAGCTAGACGCAAAAGGTGACTCAATGTTAAGATATGGCGTCAACTTATGCAACTATATCGAGACAATGAATGGGTGTTCCTATCCCATAACAAAATTACATTATTTCTAGCCAAGAGCACCGAGTTAAATTTACTAAGTTATTATGTCTTTTAACGTGCCTATTTTCATGTACATTTGCATGTAGATGTTGAGATAAAAGAAAAAAAAATAAAGATGTCAACATTATTTTGTACTTATATTCTAGTTTCTTAAAAACACTTGAATATTCAACTTTTTTCTTTGGTGTTGTTGTTGTTTTTCTTTTGCCTAAAGTTTCTACTAAATAAAAAATCAAAACGACCTTTGTCTTTGATAAAGTTACATCTTTGTTTCAAAGTTTCCTCTAGATCTTGGGACATATGACGTCATTATTTAGCTCTAGCAATACAACTTAGATTGGACTGGTCTGTTTACAATTTGATCGGCTTTCTTGCTTCATTGCAAACTGTTTAGCTCAAGAGTCATTTGTCGTTTGCGACTTATGTACATATTTCCATTAAAATTTTGTTCTTGTCATGTACTGCTGTATTATTTGAAAACTTTTTTTTTATTCCTCTAAATATAAAGAGCTTTATATATGTACAAAATAGTAAACAACATATTACAACGAAAACCTATATACAATGTAAGTAAAGACATAACTACAAAAGTAATTAAAGCCCCAGTCCATTTTGTTGCTATTTGCAGAAAGCATCATCAGCAAATACAAGACAATTATATTTATAATTCTTTAATACCGAAACGAATTGTAAGAATTAAGTATGAAGGCTCAATCACATAACGAATACATACAGACACATGTTTGGTTATGAACGTAAACATTGTTGAAACTGTCGTAAATAAACCAATATACAATAACAAATGTAATAATAATATTTATAATAATAATAATAATAGTTTCAGAACCAGTTGTAGTAGTACTTATTGTAATAACAAGTATACTTACAGCGATAATTATAAATGGTCACAGAAAATTTGATATAAAGCTAATGAACATTTAGATATCTTAGCTACACATCATTGTAAAGGACATTGTAAAAATGCAGATTTTTACCCTAATAATACACACATGTATATTGGAATGCAAGCACATGATTGGAGATGAATACAAACAATAAAAAAATGAGATAATTCCGAAAATAAAGCAAATATAATAACAACAACGCTACTATCATTCTTATTGGTAATGGACAGTATTCTTTGTAAATTTCTTTACTCATTAAACTTACCTTAAATCTCCAAAAGCAAGTAAAATTGGTTCAAAAACATGTTTATGAAAATTTGATGTCTTTGTAAAAACGTTCACACGATTTCAAAGGCACTGCTTTTTGTTATTGAAATGCTGTGTAGAAGCGGGCCGAACAAACTTAGCTTCGAATGTGAAAAATATATTTTTCGAACATGGTTCTGGATATGTTAGGACAGCGAACGATGTTGTAAATCCAAAACTAGTCCTTGTATTTTATTTCTGTTGCCATAGCAACTAAAACTAAAAAGAAAGTTAATTTAATGTAATTTTAGATGTTCTGCACTCTTTGCCTGAACGATATATAAATCTAAAATAACATTAAATTAAGTTTCTTTTAGTTGCTATGGCAACAGAAATAAAATACGAGGAAAAGTTTTGGACTATATATATATATAGTTTCGACGAGAATTCCTCACGATGTTACAAAATCAGAATTGATTTAAGAGATCAACATACAATATCAACTTTAAAACTAAATTGCTTTATAATGCCTATCAGTAATGATAATCAACAAATACTTTACGTTACATCAATGTTGCTTCTTGTCGTAGACATACATACCGGAAAGGAAGTTAATACAGATGTTGATTGTTTATTGATGGAACTGCATATTGTAAAATTATATCTTCTTATGTGATTTTGGGAGCCAGTGGCTGTAGACTATAATAAATATTATGGAATTCTACGAAATTTCATTAAAATGTAATGAAAGTTACTAACAAATTTCGTTCGTCAGAGCCGTAGACTGTTTTCTTTATGGATCTGATCTCTAACGGTGAGATTGATACTTTCTTCTGAGGGATTGGGATTTGCCGGCATTTTTGTCGATACCGTGCAGCGACATTTCTATCATTATAGCACAGGGGCACTTATGAGGTGCCCAGGGACTGAACCCGGCCGGTCCATTATACTGACACCGACGAGTCAGGCACTTTCTTCGGATATCGGAGGTTGCGCATCATGAAATATCTCGTGACGTTCAGCGATTTAATAAAGTACCCGACAGTTAGGACCAAATATATTTTCTCAAATAACCAAATAATTAATTGTTACCTGAAAAAGTAATGCAAAATGATGTTCTGTACGAACGTTGAAGCATAAAACCCCACTCTTCCTTGCAAACAGGTATTTTGCTATGAGAGCCACGCTGCAGAGACAGCTATGTTTAAGCTAGGAAAATCACGTGACAACTTACTTTTGAGATTACATTATATCGTCATTCGGGAAGTCCGATCTGATGTCGCTATCTCTTTTCAGCAAATTGTCACTATCGTGCTAATTATAATATTTAGAATAATGAGCATTAAGATCGATTTTCCACAATGTGTATTGTCCAACAATATGCATGGTATTCAAAATCGTCATTACTTAGACAAAATTATGAGTTTATGCGGAAATTATGCCTTAATTTCCCCCAAAAGTGGAAAAGGATATTGTTACATACATTGGATGTAGGCATTTTGTCGGTTCCCCCTTTAAGGAGACATCTTATGCCGGAACCAGAACCAGAGAGAACAGCTGACGATCAATTCGTAAGTAGTAATTTAAGCAGCCGAACCTGTGCAACGGAAGGTACGTATATTTTATACAAAACGGAAATACTCCTTCAGAACTGAGAATTAGATAGTATTATTACCGAATGAAGCTTTTCAAGGTAAAGATACAACTACAACTTACTTGGCGTTGTTCCTCTGTGTGAATTTTGGCGCTGTATGTGGATCTGGTGACACGATTTAAAATCTCGGTCAGTTCTTTGGCAGTGACTTGCTTGAAACCGTACGAGTTGGTCGGAAGTACCGGCTTAGGTTTCCGGTAGTAGTTGGCGCTCATGGTTCAGGGTAGTTGGCGTAGTTGGGGGTAGTGCTGGTGGGGTATGCTTCGGAATCTGAAATAGCAGTAAATTATAAGAGAATCGGTTAATTTTGTTTTGCTGTTTTCTTTAAAACTGAAAACGAGGTCGTCAGCAAGAAAAAGTTTTATTGTTGGCGATAGATGTGGAAGAGATGTCGGCATGGCAGTGTTTGTGTTTTAATAAATGTGGAGATTGTGGATGTCTTGGTAGCGGGAAAGTGATATCGGCAATATGATGCAAGCTCCACAATGTGTCAACACAGGCAGAGTGTTTGCCTGCCTGTCTTAAAGGACGTGTGATATCGGCAATATGATGCAAGCTCCACAAAGTGCCAACACAGGCAGAGTGTTTGCCTGCCTGCTTAAAGAACGTAGATATCGGCAATATGATGCAAGCTCCACAAAGTGCCAACACATGGCAGAGTGTTTGCCTGCCTGTCTTAAAGGACGTGTGATATCGGCATTATGATGCAAGCTCCACAATGTACCAACACATGGCAGAGTGTTTGCCTGCCTGTCCTAAAGGACGTGTGATATCGGCAATATGATGCAAGCTCCACAATGTACCAACACATGGCAGAGTGTTTGCCTGCCTGTCCTAAAGGACGTGTGATATCGGCAATATGATGCAAGCTCCAAAATGTACCAACACATGGCAGAGTGTTTGCCTGCCTGTCTTAAAGGACGTGTGATATCGGCATTATGATGCAAGCTCCACAATGTACCAACACATGGCAGAGTGTTTGCCTGCCTGTCTTAAAGGACGTGTGATATCGGCAATATGATGCAAGCTCCACAATGTACCAACACATGGCAGAGTGTTTGCCTGCCTGTCCTAAAGGACGTGTGATATCGGCAATATGATGCAAGCTCCAAAATGTACCAACACATGGCAGAGTGTTTGCCTGCCTGTCTTAAAGGACGTGTGATATCGGCAATATGATGCAAGCTCCAAAATGTACCAACACATGGCAGAGTGTTTGCCTGCCTGTCTTAAAGGACGTGTGATATCGGCATTATGATGCTAGATATTTCAACTTTTCAGATGGTACGAAAATTTCAAGTTTTCTTACAGGGAGGGAACAATTTTGATTTAAAATTTTGCAACACTATTTGGGGTTCACTGTTGCTTTAAATTTTAAACCAATGCTGTGTCTATATTTGAGCAATAAAATGAGATTCAAACAAGCATAAAGATTGTAACAGGATGTCAATAAATGGTATGAAAATAAATATTAAACGAATTGTCAACAAATCATGTACCGAATTTCGAGTTTGTTTGTTGTTTGATAGATAAAATACCACCAGTGATTTCAGCATTGGAATCGATTCTACGATCGTTACAAATTCTCTAGAGAAAAAGGTTTTCTTCCTTGCAAAGCATTTGAATAAAAATGAAATGTTAGTAATTATACGTGCGACGTTATTAAATCGGGGCCCAATATTTGCAGGAATATGTACCTATGCAAAACAAGCGGGAAAATATCTCCCTGTGCTGTTCCTTGCACTTCCTGAGACTGTTATAAAGGACAGACTTTGTAAAGAGGACATATTAATTGGAAACAAATCAGTCCAAGCGCTATCGTATACATAGAACTAAAATGATGTCATAAATATTTATGATAAAGGGAGGTGGTGTGATTTGAAAAAACAATGTCCATAGTGTATACAGGTGAGATGAATTGTATGACTTTCATTAGAAAACCTACACGAGATACTAGATAGTCGAATAAATAATTGGCTTGAATAAGAGTTACAAGTTAACACCAAATGATGAGTGCAATATGATAGGAATTGGGATGGGATTTGCCGGCATTTTTGCCGATAGTGTGCAGCGACATTTCTATCATTTTAGCACAGGGGCACTTATGAGGTGCCCAGGGACTGAACCCGGCCGGTCAATTATACTGACACCGACGAGTCAGGCGTAATGCTGTCCCCTTAGCCCCGAGCGTTAGGAGGGAAGCCACTACTACAAACTTTAAAGCCTTTGGTTTGACCCGGCCGGGGTTTGAACCCACGACCTACCGATCCGCAAGCCGACGCTCTACTACATGAGCTTTTGCGGCCGCATAATATAATATGATAAATATTATTAACTACGATATTTCGAAAAAACATCCTCAGTACAATCAGAAAAAAAATGCATAACGAGCTCATATAATTGTAGGTGGAAATAATTTATTTTGTTGTTGTTATAACAAATACGAAAAATATGACAATGTCCAATGAGTATTGCAACATATGTTCAATTTGAAGAAGCACTAGACAAAGGAATACACAAACAAATATACGAAATAAAGACAAAAACAATTAGGTTGAAACATTTCACAAAAAAGGGAAACCCCGCAGTTGGCGCCTTAGTCAATGGGCGCAGTGATTCACCTTACTGGGGTGCTAAAACCAGGTTATAGAGGTTTAACCTCGTACTTCATGAGGATAGTTTTTTTCTATCAAGAAAGCAAACCAAAGAGGGGGACGTTATCCTTGAAAGGTATATTCCAAAGACAACTTAGGAGCTTTTTTCTCATGTCCGTTAACGTTTATTTGATTTGTTGTTATTTGTACCAGTTAGATGCGTTTTTAGCTGCAAAGTCAAGTTTTAAATCCCAAAATGGTGTTAACGGTTAAAGAATACCATGCATGAAACATTTATAGTCCGTGGTCTTTAAGCTATACTGCAACATATGTTTAACATTCATACATATTATATGCTAACTCGTATAGAAAGTGTTCACTAGTGCGCGAAATAAATATTTCGGGTTTCCTTTATGTGCATCTTGCATGCATGGGAAAAAGAATTAAAATATATATTACCATACGAATGCCATTTTAATAGCAAGCAACGACTGTGTTCTGTGGTTCGGTAAAATATCAACCTTAAGCAAGTGGATTCACTTGTGAGGGCATGGTGAAATTAAACGCGATAGAACATGTCGGATAGAAAGGCTAATTACAAGTGATGCAATAAAAGTATGTTTACGATAAATGTAAGGAAATGTTTTAGGTTAATGGTAATCTGATCTAGACAAGGCTTTGACTCGTTTCTCTTGCCAGTTTATGACTTCTTGTATGCAAGTGAACTGTTATATGATACGCATGATGTTATTCCATGAACATAAGAGTATGTAAATGGCAGCGAAAAAAATCTATTATGTAGATAGTTTCTTAGTTAGTTTCAGCACTGCCTGGTCTGGAGTCAGAATATCATTAATATATCTTTAATTTCTCTAATTATATGAGGATTGTACAAGACATGCAACTGATATCGGAACGTAAAACAGTGCTATATGTAGAATAGGTTCATTTAAATGAAACAATCATCTATTTTATATGCACAATACATAATAATTAATATTAAGAAATATGATATTTTATATCTCATATTAATTACATATATGATATCTTACATGTTATATAAACTACAAATATGATACCTTACATATTATATAAATTACAAAATATGATATCTTACATATTATATAAATTACAAATATGATACCTTACATATTATATAAATTACAAAATATGATATCTTACATATTATATAAATTACAAATATGATATCTTACATATTATATAAATAACAAAAAAAAGGCAACATTATGTATTACATAAATACAGATATTACATAAATAGAGATGCGAATACATATTAAGATACGAACAAGCATGAAACAATTAGTAATACAATAAACAGACGGGGGTAATCGTGGTGAAGAGATAAAGAGTTGTAACTTCCCAGACCGCTTAGCCTCTAACCGCGTGGGCTCGAGTCCGGGCCGGCGTGAAAGACCTAATGTAAGGTCTTCCAGCTGACCTTTACTGCGCCGGCGATTCTACCCAGACACTAGTCTAAGTTTTTCTTCCAACAGAGTGTCTTGATTTTACAAAATGTAAGATCTGATGACGGCTCACAAATACCGTCTTTAAACAAGAACGTTTTTTCCCGATTACTATTTTAATAACACTCAATCAGAGAACGTAATGCATTACGCTTTCAGTCGCAAAATGGCCGCTTTCAATGATGCAGTAGAAAAGTCACACAGTTTAAGTTTGTTCTGCAACTGCTTGTTATTTAACTTTCGACCTGAAGATGTTACTGATGTTGAAACAATTGGGATACCGCTTACAACGCACCTGTCTTCAGTGACATATGTCTTGCGCGAAGTGGCCATGTTTACATTTTATGTAGCCATTAAAATGATACGTTCGGAACGCTTCGGGTCGCCTTTACTTTTGCGATTTTGTAGGCGACAATCTGATTGGTTGGGAAGGTTTTATTGACTCGACGTCAGATTCTGATAGCGGATCGTTTTTCTGGATATGATTTTTATCAGATTGTGACCATCGTAGTGTCGCTACGATGTTGTTGTTGTTGTTTTTTAAACAAAGTGGGAGGTTGAAATAGTCTAATTAAGGCGAATGCACAGTCAAACCTCAATTCAGATGTCCGTTATCAATCATGTGATACCGCTCGGCTTATTTCAGAGCCGTGTCTATCTATCATTGTTATCAGACTGGATTTGGAATGTTTATCTTACCAAATGTTTGAATAGCTCAAATATCATTCATGGTATGAAAGTTAATACCAGTCAGTCAGCGCGGAATTCGCTAGGTTATCTTTACAATATTCGATTATGTCAGCAAAGGCAGTACATTTTTTTTTATTTCAGCCTCGAGTTGCCGTGGCTGTTTAACGTCACTTTTAATCTAGTAAGAAATATGTACACATGATCTACTTTAATGTAAAAGTCAATAAACTTTGTTTTTAATTAAAATAACTTTATCTTCAAATAGACGTATACCTGTTGGTATTATATTTACTATCTGGCCTTTAAAAAAATAAAATTTCTTTGAAACTACTGATCAAAACAGGCACATTCGTCCCCAAAATAAGAAGGAAGTGTCTATCTCGTTTAGAATTAAACTCGTAAATAAATTGGGACAACATAACGCAAATAGCTACCGGTGTTTGGTATTTGTTTGTTGATAAGAGCATTGAGAATTGTTAATATGACGCCGACATACCGTTTAAGAATGTCGAAACTACCTTTGTTGAAAACATTTTGTTGAATTGCTATACATATGTATATGAGTAGGTAGGTATGGATTCTAGGTATCTAGTCTATTGATTAAAGAATAATTAATTGCACCGGCTGAATAAGGCTTACTGGAAGCATGGACAGGTTAAATAAATGTCATTGTTGTGTGGTTTGGTATAATGTTAGTGGGGCGCCTGTGGACGAGTGGTAGGGTCGCGGACTTGTAAATCCTCTGACTGCTTGCCTCTCACCGCGTGGGTTCGAGACCCAGGTCGAAGGAAAGTCTCCAAGTTGACCTGCTGTGCGCCAGTGGTTCTACCCAGATAGATCTAGGTTCTTCCTACACCATAATAGCTGGACGTAGCCTAATGCATTGCTGCGTTGTATTTCTAAAAACAAACTATAAAGACAATGTTTGGGGTAAAGTAGAACTAGGATAGTAAGTTGACGCTTTGTTATTACAGTACACAGCAACTGTAGCAACAAAGTATTCGTTTCGGTTTTGTTTGTATTGATTCTTTCTGTATCCACGTTTAAAATACTACAAAGGCAATAAGCATGAGTCTCCTTATGGAACATAGAAGGTTTTTCAAGTGACTCAAATGTCTCGAGTGTTTACGAAAGAATTGTTCGGTAGCGATAAGGCGTGGTAGTTGTGATCATTGCCTTAATCCAATAATCTATAGAACGTATATACGCAATCATAAAGTTCTCCGTTCCAGTGTTCCACGTCTTTTGTTTGAGTGACTTTCTTTTGTCCATATTTATCTACCACACTCTTATTTCAATACAAACATTTCGTAATTGCCCACCTTCTCCTCGCTTTTCAATGCATATAAAAAGAAAATATCCCCAGGTTATTTACAGAATGTCTCACATACCCAAGCGGGCCTTCGTACGTTCTGAATTTCGGATGTTTAATTATGTTTTATTAGGAATTACCTAAAAAGACGTGTTATTTGTTCTAAAATAACAAAAAAAACGTAAATGTATTTTTTTCTGTCAGCTTAATTAAACGGTTGGTAAAATATGTGTCAGAGAGAAAAGTTTGAGAAAAATACAGCCAATAACAGGCAGAAATGTGTTCCTATATACCTTAAATAATACACATGAAGAGGAATGATATCAGTAAAGTGCCCTCAGCTAATTTATTTTAGGACTATAGATTTCTCATATCCCCATTTCCGATCCTTTAAGTATCATTTTGTTAATTCCTTTGATCAAATAGCACGAAAAGCACCACTTACTTGAATTTACCAACGGTAAGAAGTTCTGTGAAAGGAATGTTCCCCTTTGTCTGGATCTTTTATTTCAGAAAACGTTGTCACTGGTTCTTGTGGGTTTTCATTTTTGTTTTGTTTTGTTTTGTTGCATCGAAACTGACACAATTATGGTTATGTCTAACTAATACGTGGCGGAGGAAGACTCCCGGCTTATGTCTAGGTAGAATTACCGGTGCACCACAGGTTAGCTAACCGCACCCCCACCCCCAACTACACTCCACCCACCTCCAACAAACACACAGCAAACATGACAAACACACGCGCGCACGCAAAAAAGTTAACCCACAAAATAGATGGCGCTTTTTCTTTGGGTCTTCCTAAACAACGGAAACAAAATTATGAAGGTGCTTGATAATCAATCTTTCTACAAGCATATTCGTTTAAAAGGTCTTGTCTGGCCAGCTGATTCATATGACCCCCCTTGCACCAAAACAAATGAAAGCAAACACTTACCACCGTGTTTTCTGCGTCGATATTATTAAAACTTCATGACTGATTGTTTATTTGTTTGTTCGTTTGTTGGTCTACTTGTTTGTTGGTTTGGCGTCCCACCAACGATCATTCATTAGCTAGTTGGAGACGGCGTCCACTTGAAGTAGATATAATGCTGCCTTCACCGTGTACAGTATGTTGTCAATACCTGAGATGAAAACACACCAAGTCACATTATCCTGACACGTTGCCGACCGCTCGTGGAACTATTCTTTATATTTGCTTCAGCCTTAGCAAAGGGGCTATACTACTACCCTTTTTAAGAATTTGGTATGTCATGGCCCAAGATCGAACCCGGGGCCTACCGTACCTGAAACTGACGCTGTCTATGCCTACTTCACGTTTTAATTTCTCAATTAGCAGTACCTACCTTCACATACTTGATACTGTTTTTGTTTTTAATCAACAACTCTCAATTTAAGCCCAGTAATTTAAATCTCATTAATCCACTTCTTATTTAAGGCAATGTCCTCCCAAGTGGGTTGCGTATTATTTACCTTACGTAGACTTGCGGTTCAAATTAGTTAATCCTCATCAATCCCATTACAAGTAAAATCTATAGTTAAATCAACAAGACCCCCGGGTAACAATACACTTGATCAGCACGAATCGACCAGGCTTATGCAAATAGTGTAGATCCATAAATCTAGGCGCTGGTGGCCGAGCGGATAGATTCGCTGACATGTGACCCCTCAGTCGCTCACCAGGTGGGTTCAAGTTCCGGTCGGGGTTAGGTGTAGGGAGGTTTTCTAGCTAACGCGGTGCGCGGTGGTTCTACTTCTGGGGTCTTCCTCCAGCAATCAGAAGCAGGAAGTCCCCAATATGGCATAATCGTGCCGTCGCGATTAAACAAAAATATTATATTATCTTGTGCTGTGTTGTGCTTACTGTGCTGTGCTGTGCTGTAGTGTAGTGTAGTGTAGTTTAGTGCAGTGTAGTGTAGTGTAGTGAAGTGTAGTGTAGTGTAGTGCAGTGTTGTGTAGTGTAGTGCAGTGCAGTTCAGTGCCGTTAGAACAGTACAGTACAGTACAGTAAGTACAGTACAGTACAGTAAGTACAGTACAGCGTATTACTCATATGCGTATCTATTTTTAAGCGCTATTCTATGTAATATAAATTGTAGGTGATATATTGTATTAGATATTTGCTATGTACTGCAAGTAGATCGGTGGGAAAGAGACAAGATACTGTTGATACTTTAAATATGCGACAGAATAGCAGCCATTAACATTCAACTTTTTACGTCGTTTACCTGTTTAAATGAGCAGACGAAAACTGTGTTTACATTACTAAACTGGTGAATTATCATGCGTTCGCCGAATAATGGCATATTGCATTTCTGCATTATAATCTATTAAAAAATATCGAAGTGTAAATTTATCATTGCCTATAATTTATTATCAAACTTTTTGTCAGTTCAACATTTTGAGTATGCTGCGTCTGCATTAAATCTATATTGAACCTACATAATACACAATGTACATAACCTCAGGAAGAATGCGTCTCGTTTTAATGCCATCTCTCGTTATTCATAACGCTCCCATATCCGGAACAGCTTCAATTATCATATGTTAATTAACCCGTACACGCGACAATTAGTTCTATTCGTATGGTGTTTGCTTATACATATGAATATATTTTATCTTCAATACCGTATTTTAAAAGGTGAAGATATGAAAGATATATCCCAGCGACTACTAACTCAAACAATATATTTGCTATCCTCCTTGCATGTGGTCTAATTGAAATATTGATTTCTGCAAAATAAATAATCAAACCGATTAAGAACCAGAATGCCTTTTATTAATTAACCATAATCCTTAATTTAATGTAGGGATTATCGATGGAGATCTAGATATGCTGTCTTAAAAATGCATATGTTGGACGCCTAACCGCGAAAAAAATGGCTACTTGCAAATCCTAGTCGGATTAATCATTCAGAACTTACTGTTTTGCACTTGAACAAATGTGCATCTACCTAAGATTAAACTTTCGGCGCTTTCGAGGTCAATCAGAACTCCTCGGGTAATTCCGTCCTTGGGACAATCATCCCTCGGATGTATCTGGTGCAGTGATACTTGATGAAATCACGATCGTTTTGTTCGCCGGAAGTCGAAAGAATATGCCTAAAATGTAGTTCGCACAAACATAAACAATGACGTCGTTTGACAGCTGTTTTGTTTGCTGCGCTTCATAAATTAAACTTGGATTATTTAAATTTGAAGCAGCCACAAATTAAAGTTTAACTGGCATCGTACTATAGTGAGCTGTCATCCGAGCTGCTATCTTTGTTTTGACCTTTTGTCATAAAATAAGTCCCATTTAGAGAAATGGCCGAGGTGATCCGACTACCTACAAACATCCGAGAGATGATTCGTGAATTATCCGAGGTGTTACGGTTGTTTCGAGTTGAGGGGGGATGCGGGTGTGTGTTGGGGGGGGGGGGGGGGGCGTGGGACGGGGTGGAGTGGAGTGGGAAGCATCCCGTAATAGTAACCATCATAAATTTATTTAAGCGGAATTTTATCAATCAGGTACTACTGTAACAAACGAGGGATTTCAGCAAAAAGAATGCTGAAATAATGTAATTTGATCAGTGTTATATAAATCAACACCAACTGTTCAATTATCGAGAGAATAAAAATTCCAATATTAAACAGAAAGACGGATTTGCCGGCCTGTGGGGCATTGGAAAACGCGGACAAAGTTCTGGGCTCTTTACCAGTGCTTCGTAACAATTGCTCGTTATTTGTTCAATGGTTTTTATTAAACGTATGTCATTGTTTGTAAATGCTTCACAACTCAGGGCATAGAAGTGTTGCGACAATACCACGTTGTTAACACACTCAGCATATTGTCCAAGTTTAATATAGCTAAGCTTTTAAAGGTGGTATCAGACAGTTTTAACTCTTTTTTTTCTTTTAATCAACCAAATGAAATTAAGTTGCCTGGGGAGATTCCGGCCAAAGCCGTTTGTTGGTGCCCTTCAGTAATATGTGAAATAAAGCATAACACCTCATTTGTAGTTACAAACATGTATTCCCTATTCGAGTCCTCACATGGTAGAGCGTCGGCTTGAGGATCGGGAGGTCGCGGATTCAAACCTTGGCCGGGTCAAACCAAAGACTTTAAAGTTGGTAGTAGTGGCTTCCCTCTCAACCCTCGGGGCTCAGGGGACAATCATTACGCCTGACTCGTCGGTGTCAGTATAAGGGACCGGTCGGGTTCAGTCCCTGGGCACCTCATAAGTGCCCCTGTATAATAATGATAGAAATGTCGCTGCACAGTATCGGCAAAAATGCTGGCATGAATTTCCCAGAACAGGGTTAAAAATGTGTTACATGTATGAGATATTTGCAAACTGTTGAATACCACCCTTAATGCGGAATTTTCCCTTATTCCTTTCAAAGACCGTTTATGATGCCGGCTAACAACTGTTAAATATATAACAATTGGGTAAACATTGTTCCCGGACCGCGTTTGCTAGATGCAAACACATGTGTTTTTAATTTGTGGGTTAAAGTATTTTTGCGTGAATGCATATTTTGATGTGTGCATTTATTTATATTTATTGATTGGTGCTTTAGTGTACACGGGCGTATTGCCGTTGGTGTGTGTATTAAGAGTTGGTATTTGACAGTTAAATAAAATATTTTTCTAAAATAAATGAGTCATTGGTACCTGAAAAGGTCTTGCAAAATGCTGCTCATTGATGCCTTCGATTAATGTGAACAGTGAAACATATAATCCAATTCTTCATTGCCTGTGAGAGGTTTCAGGTCTGAGCCTGACTGGGAAGTGCCCGAAAAAGTGGCCCAAATAGGCCCCATCAGGCTATTTTTGCCTAATGCTGTACAGAGACTAAGTCCAAACAGTGAAATACCACTTTTCGGGCTCTTTTGGCGCACCCGCGCCAGTGTCCAAGACCCAAAATCCCGGGTTTTTTCTGAAAATAGCCAAGGTCCACTGTGCCTGCGAGAGGTTTCAGGTCTGAGCCTGACTGGGAAGTGTCCGAAAAAGTGGCCCAAACAGGCCCCATCAGGCTATTTTTGCCTAATGCTGTACAGAGACTATCCGAGCCACGCTGCAGAGATAGCTATTTTTAACTAGGAAAACCACGTGGCCACTTACTTTTATATAGTCATCCGGGTAATCCGCTCTTACGTGGATATCTATTTTAGCAGTGACCACTCTTGTGCTCTTTCATAGAGTTGGAATCACTAAATATTTATAGTAATTTTTTCGCGATTAGTACGGTCTAACAATAAAATTTGTGTTCAAATCTTCTTTATAACGACTAACGTATCGGTTTATGTAAAAGATATGACCAAATTCCCCAAATCAGTGGTTAAATATTGATACCCGTATTTATTATAGGCAAACTGCCGTATAACAACCTTTTAGTGAGTGCAGATGTGTCAGAATACTCGTTTGTTCTAAGATAATTTAGCTGTAGAAAAAGAAAATACATTTACCAAAATTTGATGACAAGACGGCTTAGCAAAAAGACATTATATAATGTATTAAATTTATCATAAATGTCCAAGATTGATTGTGAGAGTACAGTGAGATGATACTGTGAGAACTCGGACACCCTACACAAAAAGTCATCTATGACTTCACGACCTCTCCAATGTCATACCGACAGATAAGTCACTTAAGAATGAGTCAATCGGAACACCTCGGATAATTCACGAATCATCTCTCGGATGTATGTAGGTAGTCAGATCATCTCGGCAATTTAACTAAATGGGGCTACTTTTGAGATAGGCGTCAAAACAAAGATGGCAGCTCGGGTGACAGCTCACCACAGTACGATGCCTGTAAATCTTGTCGGCTTCAAATTTAAATCATCCAATTTTAATTTACCCAGCGCAGCAGACACACAGCTGTCAAACAATGACATTGTTTATGTTTTGTACAGACTACATTTTAGGCATATTCCTCTTCCGACTTCCGGCGAACAAAACGATCTTGATTTCAGTAAGTATCATTGCACCAGATACATCTGAGGGATGATTGTCCCGAGGACGGAATTACCCGAGAAGTTCCGATTGAAGGTTGAGTAACTGTAATGCTTCACCTCCTATTGAAGAGTATCAAAAATTAACGTTAAAATGCTTCAAAACAAGGAGTTGAGGGTTCGAATCCCGGTATGGGCATGAATGGTCAAATTTTTTTCTTTCTTCGTTTTCAATTAGACAATGATTTTTGTATCACTATACAACATTAAGAAAGAATCATGTACAGTTTTTAATTTTATTCTTGTAAATGAATTTTAATTGTTTGATTTGTGCTTAATTTTAATTACAAATTCGTTACCTGGTATATTCAAAGTCTACAAATAAACAAAACTATGTGGTGAAATTATTTTATATTTTCCAGCCTTAACCAGTATTGTATGTATTAACTAAAATACTTTATAGAGCATTTGGAAAAAAACTCTGAAGTAAATCGCATGGCTATGAAGAGCTCGGTGATTTTTGCAATAAAGTATAATATGGAGATAAAATGGGAAAATCAGTTTTAAACGCGTTTGGTTTGTAAACAATAAGTAACACAAGTGGGATAGATCGAGTCAAACCAATAGAGTAAAATGTTTGCTTGGTTTGTCTAATTCAATATGTTGTTTCGAAATTATACTCAGTTACAAAATATTTCTCCTGAAAACGATATAACATAATAGTTGGAGTTTTCTTATTTCTAAAAGTGAGACACCTTTAATACTAAATTTTATAAGACATAAATATCCATAAATTCAAAACTGGATGGAGAATTTCCTTAACATGTTGCATATACGTCTACATTAGATTATACAACTCATCCGTTATGTTAATTTTCAAATTCTATATATTTTCTATTACACTTGCTTTACTTTAAGGCAACAAAGAGTCATTCGGAACAATTCGACTATTTTACTTCCAGGAACATACGTGTACAAAAAAAGGCCGAAAATGCTGTGAGTGACAAAGATGTTCACTACAAGACAAGACAGCAGGCAGGAAAACATACAAACATATAGATAAATAAAAAGACTGAAATACAGAGGCACAGATGGAAGGACGGATAGACAGACAAGACAGAACAGACAGACAAGACAGAACAGACAGACAAGACAGAACAGACAGACAAGACAGAACAGACAGACAAGACAGAACAGACAGACAAGACAGAACAGACAGACAAGACAGAACAGACAGACAAAACAGAACAGACAGACAAGACAGAACAGACAGACAAAACAGAACAGACAGACAAGACAGAACAGACAGACAAGACAGAACAGACAGACAAGACAGAACAGACAGACAAGACAGAACAGACAGACAAGACAGAACAGACAGACAAAACAGAACAGACAAGACAGAACAGACAGACAAGACAGAACAGACAGACAGGACAGAACAGACAGACAAGACAGAACTGACAGACAAGACAGAACAGACAGACAAGACAGAACAGAAAAGACAAGACAAAACAGAACAGACAAGACAGAATAGAAAAGACAGACAGGACAGAACAGAACAGACAAGACAGAACAGACAGACAGATAAGACAGAACAGACAGACAATACAGAACAGAACTGACAGACAAGACAGAACAGACAATAGACAAACAGACAAACAGACCAACAGACAATGCAGAGAGAGAGAGAGAGAGAGAGAGAGACAGACAGACAAAACACTTATTTTTAAGTAACCGTTGCACGAATCAAGTGATAAAACATGCTGTTCCAATCTTGCTGGACTTACTTTTTCAAATATTGTACACCAGCGTAACCTCCTTCATGTCGCCATCGGCATTCAGTAATCCATATCCATAGCAACCCAAAATTACACTATAAACAACACAGTAGCAGTAGAAAAGCCCACTTCGCTATCACTAAGTCAGCAAGGCACCCCACTAAACTGGTAAATTGACAGCCGTAAAATAAGCGTCGAATATCTAGACCGCTCAAATCTAATTTTTATGACCGCTCCATACAAAAGTGGACTAAACGTACTTAAAGTCTACACAGAATTGAATTGTAAAGAAATAGTTCTATTTCCTTTAAACCGTCCTATACACCTTATTCCTTGTATATCTCCCGGCCTTGTGTTCTTTACCCTCTCTCACCTTTCACCGTGTCTGTATAATTCAAATACAAAACCCGATCCCCGACCAACATGAATAGGCTCGTTTATTGGTTTTTCACTAATCGTTTCCCCCCACCTTTGTCAATACACCTATAACCTTCGATTATGCCTTATATTCTATGGCCAATTATCGAAAATTCAACGTATTATATGTATTTTTTCCTCATTTACCTTAAATTCGCTGACTTTAGGTAGGCACTGTCTTGATTTTAGATTTTTTATATCAAAAGTACAAAGTGTGTTTTTAAATAATTTAAACGCACTTGGAGATCAGTAGCTTGCATTGGTAAAATCGTAAGTGCGACTAGACGGGACAAGGGTCCTGCCGATAACTACCGTATGCCTGCCTGTGTTCGGAAGCAATCAATTTACCTGTATGTGTGATATGGAAGTTTTAAGCAAATATACACGGAAAACGAAATTAAACTTGACATACAGGGTCTGTGGATTATCTGACAATAAATTGTTAAACCCTAAGGTCTCTGTATATTACTCAATGGTTGATTAAACTTGTTGTCGTTTTAAAACATACTTTTATACATACTAGTCGCATTCATCACGTATTTTTTTCAATATTTTTATCGCTATGAATATTGTCATCATCAGCAGCAGTAGAAATAACAACAGCAGCATTGTCGGCGTCGCCATCATGGTTGTCGAATTGTCATCATAGGCAGCGCCAATTACCACGTGTCGATTTTCATTTCTATTTTGACCTGGTGGTTTAGCATAAATTAATTTTGACCTTGTTGTTTTATATTTGTTTAAATTTGACCTGTTACATTCGTTTAATTGTGACCTGGTAGTTTTACATTCGTTTAATTTTGACCTGAAAGTTTAACATTCGTTTAATTTTGATTTTGACCTGGTAGTTTTACATTCGTTTTAGTTTGAGCTGACAGTTAAACTTTTCGTTTAATTTTTACCTGGTAGTTTAACATTTGTCTAATTTTTAACCTGGCAGTTCTACATTAATTTAATTTTGACCTTGTAGTTTTACATTCGTTTAATTTTGACCTGGTAATTTTACATTCATTAAATTTTTACCTGGAAGTTTAGTTTTGATTTTGACCTTGTAGTTTGACATTCGGTTAATTTTGACCTTGTAATTTTACTTTCGTTTAATTTTTGACCTTGTAGTTTTACATATATTTTATTTTGACCTGGTAGTTTTACATTCATTTAATTTTGACCTGGTAGTTTTACATTCATTTTATTTTGACCTGGTAGTTTTACATTCATTTAATTTTGACCTGGTAGTTTTACATTCTTCGGAGGACTATTGTCGATCATATTAAGCCTTTATCTTTACCTTTTATACAAATTTCAAAATATACTTAACTGTCCAAGAACGTCAATAATTAAACTGAAGGAATTAACTGTACATTAATTAGTTTAGTTTTATTATATACTGCGACTGGCAAAACCATTCACACACAGCTGTTTAACGTGGTATCAAACAGTTTGGGCCTTTTTTTCTGCAATAACCATTTGTAAGTCATTGTTTGCTGAAAGGGTCATGCAAAATGATGTTGTTGATTGATGCCAACGACCTGTGTGAACAGTGAAGCATAAATCCCTACGGGTCATTACAAACAGGTACAAACCTATCTGAGCCACGCTGCAGAGATAGCTATTTTCTAAGAAAAAACACGTGGCCACTTACTTTTGAGATCACGTTTTATCTTTATCGCTATGACGTCAGCAACTTTTTAGCAGAAATTTCCATAGTGCTTATTTATAATTTTGGAAAAAAATACAAATGTGAACGAATTTTCACGACTTGTATACTCTATACCAATTGATGTACTGTCCATAAAACAGTCTCTATATAGACACAGATTCCCCAAACAGGAGTAAGTTTTTTTAATGGTATTTAATGGTATTTAATATAGGCAAACTGTCGGATGCCACTTTTAAACAGAAAAGAATGTTACGATTTCGACGGATTTTGAATAAGTCCAACACGTGTTTTATCCAGTCTTCTCTGACATATACTTCTTGTTTTCAATTTCAATTTCGCCAGAAGGGAGTAAGTATGTTTTTAATAAAATCAATGATGTTCATTCTTTCAAGCATAGGATAGAGTCTCTTAAGACGTTTCTGTAGAAAATAGAAGTCGAAACGAATTAGACGTCCCCGCCACACTTCTACCTGTTCTACAAAAATGACATGTAATCCGCCCCATAAAACTGTCAATCAAACTGTCAATCGTCTTGACGTGTTCAAACTTGTCAATGGGAGGAGTCAAGCCAGAATGCCTTGTTGAAAAGAAAAACCATTTTGTAAAATAGATCTATTTTGCTTATTGTAAAATAGAAAATAGAAAGGAGTTGAAATAAGTCGCTGGGGAATTTGACTCTTCATAGCTTCTGATTGGCTACAAATGTAGGGCGACACCTAAAATATAATTAAGACGAACACACTCGACACACATACATGTACACTCCTTTTGACCTGCCATAAGATGTTATTTTGTGTGTTTGTATTTTGTTTGCATGCATGTGTTAATTTTGTGTCCGTCAGATAATAGCATCGAACAAAATATATAAAATCATAACTTTCATCAAATTGTTATATTTATATACCTGTTACTTCTACATTTTTTTAAAATGCACTTGAAGAAGGATCTGCTATGAACAGGGTACAAAGAAACTATAACAAAAGTCTGTCACTTGACATAGAGACCCAACAAACGGTTGCCTATTGAAAGAATGTGAAGTGATTGAATCAAGCGGTTGGAAATGGGATGGCAGTTAAATAAGTATAAAACCAGGAAGTCAAATTTATACAAATTATATTTAAAAGAATGTACAAAGTTTACATTTGTATGCATTATTTACAGACATTACTGGTATAATATATAGTGTAATTACGTATTTTATGATACAAACGTTTGTCAAAAAATTAATGAGGCTAAATATGAAGGCAATCTATAAAACATTGATAATATATAATAGAACTGGTATTTTAATAATTTCATATTGTGTACACATAACATGTATTCCATTTTTGGTTACTAACATTTAAATTTAAACCAATTAAAAAAAGACAAAACAACTTGACATATTTAATTGTTGCACGATTTTTTGCCTGATTTGGTTTATTTAAACGTAGTCCAATTTAGTAAAACCCTTAGATTAGATGAGTTTATAAGAAACGTTTTAATTAAGACAAACAAAAAATACAAATTAAAACGATAACTGGAATTTATTATGGTTCTTATGATCAAGGTGAAATCTGTCAATGCAAAAAGAAAAAAGAAAAGAAATCATCGAAATCCATTTACGTTTGTTCTGTTTTTTGTTTTCTCCTGAGATAAAATTATAGAAAATTGTATAAATTGCAGGAAAGTAACACAAATTGGACTTCCATGGAGCGCACATTTTCTGTGTACAGTATCAATCCACTTGAGCGTTTATATTTGCGAAGAGAGAAGCAGCCTTATTTTGACAGACCGACAGGAAAGAGTATTTCCGCTGAGTTTATATCGACTTATTTAATCAGAATATCTCGGGGGTAATTTCGTCATCATATAAGAGACAATTTTAATCTCCTTTGTGATTTTGGGGGATGGATTATACGTAAATCATAACTAGTTAAACATCATAACTGTTTCTTTTAACCCTTACATGGCACAGATCTGGGATGGATTCAGTGGAGTTGGGGATGGGGGTGCATTTATAAATATTGGACACCTTTGCAATGAACTTGTCATACAAGTATGTCAGTTTCTTGTAAGAAATATATATATATTATAATAATAATATAATAATAATATAATATTTGCTGCGATAAAGTTGAATATATTAACATATCGTCCTTAACGCTCATTGACTGACGTTGCATCCTTACTCAAACGGCATCATAAGTGAGTTCACCGTAGTGAATCCTCTATTGTGCGAAGTGCAATCGTGATTATGTAACGAGTGGCATGATAAAAAAAAATAAACGATTAGCTTTTTCCGGAAATGGAATGAATGCCCAGGCACTTTACAGCCTTAAGAAATTACTGACAAAGTTCTATTTAAATTCCTGGATAGAAAATGGAGCTCGCGCAAACGTGTGCTTGTATGTTAACTCATGATTACATTGAATAGCATTAACGTCGCAAACTACATGATGGCATTGAAATTGTGCATTTGCCTAATTCGTTTAATTATACTATTTTATATGACTTCCTAGTTCAAATTCTGGACAACGCAACACCGTTTCTTTAGAAAACTTGTTTTAAATAGTGCATTGTACGGCGTATAGCACATGCCTGTCAAATCATTACTGTTTTGTTTGTTGTTGTTGTTGTTGTTTTGGCTTTTATACTTAGTGGTATGTGATAAAGTGGGTGTATTGTCATTATAACATTAGTACGTCCAAGAAAACTCGCTATCAAAATGTGAAGATTCAAATTTACCAGTTATACAGTAGAATAAACTCCTTACTGTATTAAAATTCATAAAAAAATATTGGTTAACTCTACAATCCAGATAATACAACACGCGCCTTATGTACTACCTACAGTTTGTTGATGCTTTTACGACAAATACAATAATTGTATAACAGAATTTTTGAAGGGTTTCATGGTTAGAGTGTTTCAAGATATCTCGATGGGCTTAATTCCATTATTTATGTACATGTATACCGAAGTTGCTTCGGTGTCGTTGACTAGGAAATGTAACGCCATGAAATTATCTACAAACCGGAGTTATCTTCCCTGATCGGTTCGCTGTTATCTAAATTACAAACGTATGCACATTAACGTTAAGTATTAATCGATACATAGAAATTTATAACATATTTAGGTAAGTTAGCTCTTTGATGTTTCATCCGATGAAGCATACATGACTTATATTTATAATAATGTCCTCCGAGGATATAAAGGTACATAGTATGATACATATGAAACGCGAGTCAAATATAAATATCACGAAAGAGTTCCATATTTAGGGAAGTGCTTAATCCGTACTTCTTTTTCTTGATAATTGTAAAGGGATACTAACTGCGATCAATATCGTTCTAAAAACATCGTTAAATAGTCTCCCCTGATTACTCCTACAACGGAAGTATGTCCTTTAACTTGGATTACTCGGTTTTTATGCGTGAACTCTTTCAAGTGGATTTTTTCAGCTATACTTGATTGTTTACTTACATACACGTTTATGTCATTGTTTATACAGCTTGCCTCTGCTATGACTTTTTATAGATTTCGCGCTCATATTAATGCACAAATATGAATGTTTAATGTATGTAATGAAAACATTTACAAGAGAAGTGACAAAAAAGTCCAAGAATTCCATCTAAAGGGCCTTGTTACTATTTGAAAAAGATTGCCTATCATCTGATAAGGGAGATAATCTGTATGTCGCCGGTGTTCCCAATTTGAATGTTTACCCGCAATGCAGTGTGTTTGTAGATTTTTAACTCTCTGATAAAACTTTGGCTGCAGTCACTCACACTCCTTTTAATTACAACTAGATGTTGTTGCATTTTTTCGATTATGACTTCTATTTTTGTATATAAACTGTCTATTTCTTTTTGTCTTCTATTTCCGGTTCGTCCTCAATAGTCGCCGGAAGTGACAAAATCCTATTAATTCGGTTATGTTCCTCGACATGTGCAGCTGAGCTGTGTCCGTGCGAATGCGTGTGACCGAGTGGCTGGTTTGCGCTCAAAACGCCGTCAGTGGATTGGCCGGAAATCCGCCGCGAAGCAGTCAAACCGTCGGACTGCAGTGACTTCTTCCGTTCCACAGCCATGATCAGAGACTGTCGACGATCAGTGAGATATGCTGGTCGCTGACCCTTCAATTGATCTATCTCCGTCTTGCAGCCAAATGTGAGGCTCTGTCTCTGTTTTACCTTATCGTACGTTTCTCGGACCTCCTTATCAATATCTGTCTCCTTCTCCCTCTCATACACAGGAACGGACAACTTGCGGACAGTCGGCGGTTTCTCGGAGCCGATAGTAGTTGCTACACTCTCAGCGTCATCGAACTCCTGAATATGAAAACAAATTAATTAATTGACATTTAATTTGTTTTCGATTCCTGCATGTCAAACACACATAACTTCTGCATGTCACAAACATCTGACATGATGTTTGTCGTAAAGTCTTCTTAAAAAGATAAGGAACATTTAAGGTCTTACTTTGACAAAATATTTGGTTAGTGTTACTTTAAACAGACGCAATACGATGCCCATACACCACACACCGCATTGGTTCGTTCGACTTACCGTAACCTTAATGAAGACTGGCTGTACTTGTACCGGGGTTTCCTTCTTCTCCCTAATTGGTGGCAGAATATCGTCCAACCATTTCAGCTCTCTCTGTGTGAATACTAAATCCAAAGCTTTTCTCACGAAACAGATGATCAGCACCTGTAAACATGGCATTCAAACTTATCAACTTTCTTTCTTTGTGTGCTTTAACTTTAATAAATGCGAGCAGTCATTGAATAAAGAAAAGTCAGTAAGCGCAAATGATTCCAATAAACGTTTATATTTCAATAATATTAACATTCTAATTGATCCAGCCTCAATAGCTCAGGTGGTAGAGCGTCGGCTTGCGGATCAGGAGGTCGTGGGTTCAAACCCCGGCCAGGTCAAACCAAAGATTTTAAAGTTGTTAGTAGTGGCTTCCCTCCCAACGCTCGGGGCTAAGGGGACAGCATTACGCCTGACTGGTCGGTGTCAGTATAATGAACCGACCGTGTTCAGTCCCTGGGCACCTCATAAGTGTCCCTGTGCTATTATGATAGAAATGTCGCTTCACCGTATCGGCGAAAAATGGCGACAAATCCCATCCCACATTCCAATTGAACCCATAAATGTTTTAGTTAAATGGACATTCGAGCAATCAATAAACATGTATTTAAAGTAAGGAAAAAACACATTTTGAAGAAGTAAAATGCACACAGATACACGGGGAATTTAACTCTAAATTTAAAATTTAAATGAACCTTTCTAAATTCATTACCGCTCTTTGGGGGTTAATGGGCACACATTGCATAAAAAATAAATAATAAACAATAGAAATGTAAACACGGCGTAGTGTGTAATTATGACTTATCGTGTTATTGTTGTTTTTACGCGATTGATTTGATAAGTAAGCTTCGACTGGCTGTGTGCCAAAAACAGAAATTTTGCTGTGTCATGCAGACTTAAATGAACGTTGTTACAACTCATTGGCATAACTATGTACGTGTTTGAGAATTTTAATTCAAACTCGAATTATCTACACAATCACACGTGCACTCACCATCACGCGCACACACGCAATGACGCATGTACACGTTCCATTAACACTTACACTTATTGATACTTCAAATTATTACTTAATAAATATAATTGAAATAATAATCAAATCTATTAAAATGTCCAAATGACACCGAATGATCATTCGTTTAATTACACACCAACTTAGTCATTACAAATTTATATCTCACACACAACACTTATGCTTAAAATTCGAACATTCGGTAAATATGTATTATTTAGATATAAAAATAGTAAAATGGGAACACATACATTATAGGAAACTTGCGACCAGGTCAGGTCATTGGACTTACTACACATTCAAGTAATAACCACTTGAAAAGACAACTATAACATATAACACAATCAAAATAATTAAATAAAAAAAAATAAATTTATAAAGAAAAATATAAAGAAAAAAATCATATTTTCATCTAGTTTACAGGGCTAACAGGTTAGGCATACTAATGTTAAATTTTATTATTCAGCCACAGGAGTTAAAGTTGAGTTAGTCTGTAACTATATATTCTTTACGTAAGCGGAGCTATTTTTTATCGTACTAGAAATGGTTGAACTTTGTTTGGTCGGCTGCATTAGCGCTGAGCAGTAACATTGTAACGCAGTGAATAAACAAATCGAACAATCGGGTAACAAGAAAAGATAATATTATGAACAACAGGAAGAATTACGAACTTACCATAAGCGGGAAGGCGATGGAGATAGACTTTATACTCTTTACGATCCAGAGGCCAATAAGGTTGACCACCTGAATGGCCGTGAACAGATGGACACGTCTGATGGGCACGTTGCGGATGTAAGCGTATTCGGGCTGGTACTTGGTCGGCATGAAAACCAGCATGATTCGTTGGATCAACTATTGGAAATAAAGAATCTATTGTAACACAAGGCAGACAGTTAGCTGAGAATGACAGAAGAATGACAGTAGAATGACAGTAAAAATCGGTGTATTTATCTGTTAGGTTGAGTTTGGTCGCATGTACATAATATATATGTATATTGCAGTATGTCTTTAAAATTACGTCGCGTTTAAATTTCAGTTCACTTAACTTGCATAGCACAAAACATAAATATAACATTCGATAGCGTTTTTTTGGTGGTTGTTGTTGTTTAAGCGGCTTCCAAAGTTGCGCGGTTAAGCAACGGTTACCGTGGCTGGCGAACGGATGGGTGACAGTTGGAGAGAGTCAGCCTGCGTTATATTGGTGGCAGCGATGTTGGACTTAGAGCTCCACATGCCAAGTCTCGGGACAAGACTTCTCGGAGAAGGGGTAATGTAACGACCGCAGAGGTAGAAATATAAGCACTTGAAACCAGCCTCGCTGCTGGGTTAACTCTTAAGCAACGCGGTTTAAGCAGCTTCCAAAACTGCGCGGTTAAGCTGCGGTTACCTTGGCAGGAGTACGTATGGATAACCGCTGGAGTGCGCCGGCTTGCGTTACATTTGTTTTGTTGATGTTGTTTTTTGTTTGTTGTTGTGTTTGTTTGTTTTTTTGTTGTTGTTTGTTGTTGTTGTGTGTTTTTTTGGAAGCACGTTCCGCCACTCTGGACCCGCAACAGCTTATGACCTTTCAAGAACATTCTAGTCCTGTTTATTGGTACGGTGAATTGTAAATCATTTGAAGATGTTAGATTGTAATTCCCTTCCAGAAGACACATTTCTGAGCTAAGGTGAAACTTTACTTAAAAGCCCCAAAAGACGAGTACTTCAAACATTATTATAGAGGCTACTAGTAACGTAACCAATTACGAATTGTTCTAAAATTGCACCCGTGACAACTCCTACAGCATAATTTTAATCTTATTGATGTCTGCCGCTCTGACAAGCTAGTATTAAGTGAAAGTCTGCTACAGGTATCAATAAGAAAAAAGTAGAATGTGAGACATCCAAGGTGTCGTGCTTTAAACATGAGGATGACTATCCTGTGAACTGAACACTCTCTTACAGTGTCATTATATTACATACGCATTTGAAAGTAATGAACCATAACTCTGATGTAATGTAGAGTATTTGCTACTTTCTTTGTTTTCCTTGCTCTCTGCTACATCAGTATTTTACAAGCTGCATTGCTAACATCGGCATGCTCGATTTCTATTGATGAACAATACTACGCCAAACAGCTGCGAATTTCCTATAAATGCAAGCTACTTTTTTATAATTGCAAGCTACACATTATTGTTGCAAGCTACACTGTTAAAAAACGGAACTCTCAGCCCAAATTGTACACTTATTGTGGCTGTTTCAATGTTTACAGAATTGTTCATGTGAATACTAAAGGACCACAGGAATGAAAAGATCTAAATTGACATTATGTTGGTTGGAACAGCGCAGCAATTAGAAACCAAATAAGGACTGAGAAAAGATTTGTAAGTCACGGACATTGCCAATAACTTTCGTAAATTATAGTTGACTTCTTTATTAAATCCCAATGAAAAAGTAAATGAAATATTTCCAAGGATTCGATTAAAAGTGAACACTTTCTTAAATAATTGTGCTGTTTTAAGGTTAGCAGCACTAAAACAGTTACAACATTCTTGAACTATTTTAGTCATTTGAAGCTTAATAGCCTCTTTTAGCTACGAACTATGCAAATCTGAATAAACGTTATTTGTAAATGGTTATCGTGAATTGTACACGGTTTTCTTCGATAAGCACGCAAACATTTCATTGAATATGATATCTGGATAATTTACATACATATGCTTTTTAAACTGTGGCTATACCGCTTTCATTAATTGCGTGATTATTCTGTTGGCTACGATTTCCATTATAATCGAAATGACGCAATAACTTCCAGACATAAGCCATACTATAATTTATTGACTAATTGCTTACCTGCATGTTTCCTAACGGAGCCACACCCATAAAGAGGAACACTCCGTAGAGAACCGCCATGGGTACGTACTGGAAAAGTTGAACATGTTATTGTATATTAAAGAAGCACCATAAAACATCGTTGGTACAATATATACAGTAAAAAACCTCTCCTAAAGGCACCTCTGAGCAGCAACTATAGCTTAATTTTGTTATTATTAAACTACCCATACAGTAATGTTGAAATAAACTTGACACAAGTCACGACCTTTGAACAACAACAACTCTCCACAGCAAATATTTTTATGTGCCTTCACCAAATATGGCTGTGGTGAGGTTTTAATGTTCTAACAGGAACAGAGCACGGTTAAATTACTCCCGTTATCCCTACATGCACACTATTAAAATTATGATCACTCACATCATCATATATCATCATCATCATTCTCATTCTCATCATCATCCTCATCATCATCGTCATCATCATCATCATCACCATCATCATCATCATCATCATCATCATCATCATCATCATCATCATCATCATCATCGGTTTAGATTATGACGACGAAGGTTTATATGATGATGATGATGATGATGATGATGATGATGATGATAATGATGATGATAATGATGATGATGATGATGGTGACGACGACGATCCAACATATATTTGAGCAAAAAGTGCGTTATAAACAAAACCTTTTAATGGAACATAATATAAATGCTAGAAATAAATATTATCTGTACCGCGAGAAAAGGAGATGACTTTCCTTTAATTAATATAATGTCTATTTCTACTTATTGAAGTAAATGATTTTCATGATGTTTATCGTTTACATAAGGACAGTAATGTACTTCACAACAAACTTTCCTAGTTATAATGCGTCTTCATTTATCACCCAGTATTTAAATATAAGAAAAGCAAGACATGTAGCCGGAAAAAAAAAACAACGGAAAACGCTTAAATAGTGTAAAAAGTTGTCGTCTAAACCGAACAATACATATCGTCTATACGTACGTTCAGAACTGAGGTCAAGAAGACGGCCATTCCACTGAAGATTCCGACAAGAAGAGCGGTCACCCTTTGTTCTCTAAAAGTAAAATACAATTTTACAAAGTAAAGTCAATTGTTCTTTCGTATGTCACAAGGATTAAGATCTTAATAATTTCGCAGACTCAAAGTTTCCATGTGATGTCATAGGCACTGATAAGACAGTTTAAGGCAGCCATCTTGGAAGGCAGATGCTAATGCAGGCCGAAATCAGGAAATATGCGCGGTATTAAACTCACCACTGTGCTATTACTTTTCAGTCTATTTTGCTGTAACTTGTTTCAAATTTAACAGCTTTTATAAGGTATCTTAAATATTAAAACTATATTCTGATCGTTTAAAAGGTAAAAAAAATACAACCAAAGGGGTACACTGTTCATTTTGTAAAGGAAGAGCCAATAATTGTATTTATATCTGTGTAATAATTCTTTGTGCATTGACCAATTTAAAAAAAATGCATTCTAAAAATGTGAATTTCAAGAGCTTTCCAGTGGTGTAAAGCTTTTAATTTTTGGATTACAAATGAATAAATTACAAGAAAATGAAATTTACGCTTCTATACAGTTCATCTGAAAATCACTTGAAATTGCAATCAAATATGGCTTCCAAGATAAGGGATCTTCACTGATATAGAAACTATCTATTAACAAAACGTGAAAACAACGTCCAAGTAGGGTCGCATAGCAGCTTCTAAACTTCTATACTTTAGCTGAAACATTCGCAACACAATGGTGGGACAATAGGACGTAACAGGGTTGTTATATGTCAGAACCTTTGCATGTTCAATTTCGAACATTTCATTTCGATAAAAGAATCTTTTTAAACAATGTTCATACATTTGGAATTTAAATGTTGCAAGTGTATGTATGTTGCACTATTGTGGTTATCTTTTTATATCTGAATATAAACTTTCGGCGCCGTATGACCTATCAAGTGTCGGTGCGCCGTAAAACCCAAATACTGAATATAAACTTGTACACATGGACATGCCGACTGATCTTTTTCATTTACATTGCTCCCTGGATTCGCTCCCTGAAGTCTCAACAAAAGAATTTAAGATGTACTGAAAATGACAGATAAAACTTGATTAAGCGACACAAACCTGACGCCTAAAAAGACCGGTTTCTCCCCGGGAGCTGTACATTCGGATACCTTCCGTAAACTCATAATGTGAGCAAGGGCGGTAACTGTCGCGGCCACGTACCACGGCAGTCCGAGAAGTGCGAGAACGACGACGAGAATAGCAACAACTAACATATCAAGGTGATAACCTGAACCTTTCTGAAAAGGTAAAAACAACGTGAAACGTTAGATTTATATTATATTGAATACTAAACTACAAATACTTCAATCACTTATCATTTTTTAATAATTGTCAAATAAATTTTACTTTAAAAAATATTTTCAAACCACCGACAGGTTGATTATACCCCAGAATTTAAAACCTTTCATGACGCCCTTATTAAATCCGTAACAAAATAAAAGTAAATTGAGTATATTAGCTTATCTTTGAATTGAGTTGTTAAGGCAATTTACTTTAATGGGCTTTATTGCTTTGTGTGTGTTGTTTTTTTACACACCTTAAGTTTGTTTTCCCGCCTGTTGACAATGACTGCGGTGATCTGTTGGTCCATGAAGATGAGGATGGTAGCCAAAAGGGCAGGCACAGCACTCAACAACATCAACCACCAGGGGTTCTTGTCGCTGATAGGGTTGATGAGCCAGGGCCGACCGGGTCGGCTGGGCTGTAAGCAGCAGTGTACAAAATCTAGTTATGAAAAAGAACATGTGAAATTTTAAACAAAAATCACTCTCTGCTAATTAGCGGACGGCGTAACTATTTACTGCATACATTTCTGCACTTTGAGTGAAAGAAGTCCGATTCTATTCGGTTGTTATATCTTAAAAGTAGTCAACAAAACAAATAATTGAAACGAATGTGAGAAGTATCTAAATTGATAAAGACATCAATGACTGAGTGGTGGCATTAACAGAATGTAATCCTGCGAACAATATATGTCGATTTGAAAAAGAAAGTGTAAGGACTTTTAAATTCAATAAAATGTCAGACGTGTAAGGTCTTCCTTACGCTTTGTTGTTGTTGTTGTTGTTGTTGTTTTGAAAATCTTCATGCTAACCATAAGTTACGCCAAAAACTCAGGCTTACTGATATTCAGCAGTAATTTTGGTATAAAATAGGTTTAGATGTGTACCTTGAATTCGACGGGCACTTGAAGTTTTGGTGTAGGCAGTCCAACCAACGCATCAAAGACAACCATGATAATAATTGATATCAGGACAGCAAAGTCACTTACATTTTGTCGCACCTGCAATCAAACATCGGTAATATTCACTTTACTTTGAATAGAGTAAAAATGCTTAAACAACATGTTTAAACAGACAGTCTCCCCGGCAAATATTAACAAATTAGATATACATGTAACAAGTTTGTTTTATGCTCGACGGTTTTCTAAGGTAAAAAGATCATTCATGTCTTCTTATGAATACCTTACCAGTAAGTGTTTTCAGCTCTTTATGGCTTCATCATATATTTGCGGAGCTTTTATGCCAAATGTCCGTAAAATACGTTTCCCAAATGTTGCGAAAGATAGATTTTTTAATTGGAGGAAAAAGAAGTGTTTAACTTACAAATGTCGGGAAAAACAAGCTGTGTCGGAAGTTGACAAGAGCAGTTGACAGGACGAAAGTGCCTAGAAACAAGATGACACTGAAGAAAAACACGTCAGGAACGTAATGGTCAACACCGTGTGGACATGAGTGGTTAACAAACGATCCGTGTCCGAATTCACACTCTCCCTTGAAGATGTCCCGTTCCGTTGCGTTTTCCGGCGGCACATACATAGACGTATAGGAGAGATTCCCGCCTTGCTGCAAGATGCAGCATCCCAGAGAAGAATCAATGCTCGGCGGTCCGATGTGCACTGGTGCAATCTTACTGATCTCGAATGTCTTCTTAAAGGCTTCGTATATAAAGATAAGGGCGATAAGGCAGGCGAAGCTCTCCTCGGTGAAGCGCGTAATGAAGCGGACAAGAGCCGAGAGATCGAAGGCGACTATGAGCATAATCATAAGGGCCGTCCAGAACCCAACCCAAACCCTGAATGGCAAGAAATCCCACTCTTGGTCTCTGAAAAAATAACCGATTTCATCCTTTCTATACAATGTTTTAGTTCTTTTTCTTCTTAGTATATAAACCAGGTTTTGTTATTGTTTTGTTAAAATATATCTCAGCGACCAATTATGAACGTAATGGCGACATCCAGGTATTTGGGTAGAGGAAGACCCCACACAAATGCCAGCTTGACAGAAAAAGAATGTGCAGCTAACCAGCTTCACCTCGAACTTTAATAAAGCTATTTTGTCCTCAATTGCCCTAGGACATATTTTCTGATTTTTGTGAAAGAGTCAACACAATGGTCTGTGTACCTTAAAATGGTAAAATGGATTCACTCATTTCCTTTCAACTTAGCCTCTTTTTTATTATTTACGTACGAAGGTAAATTGGGCAAAGAAAACTGTGGTTGATTTTCAGTTCGATCGGATAAATGTTATGTTTACTCGATATCTTACGAGGACAGAAAACTTTAGCTTGAATTTCAAGTCAACAGGTTACTGTTACAAAAAAGAACTGCAAAACAATTGTCGATCTGACAGCGGAAACCCTGTTTTTCGGTTCGTTTCGACATGTTTTATTGCCTTTTAATGTAAAGGCTAAACTTCTACTATCTGGACAATCAACTTGCCAATTAAACATATAGTTGCATGCTGAAATAAAAGAATTATTCGGTAGCATTTTTTTTTCTGGATGTTCACAACTAAAAGTGTCATACAACTTACTTGCAGAACTGATACAATATATTCTCCAGTACAAGCATCGGCCCGGTACTACCCAATATGTTAAGAGGCTGGCCGGCGAACAGTGCAAAAATGACTCCGGAAATGGCGGCTGAGAGGATACATTCCATTGCGCCCTGGAATAAAGTCGACGCAGTCAAATTAAATATATGAGTATTCATTTTCAGATTATCTGTTTGTAAACATAATTGAAAATACCGCATGCTGGCCACTTCCGTTTAAGTATGATATATTTTATTCTTACGAGCATTGGGCTATTAAGCATACTGGGGCCGTACCAAAAGAAACTTACTTCTTTTCCTCGCAAAAATATTAACATTTTATAACTTTTGAAGCCTCATTCATTAAAGTTTTTAAATTGTATAACTACACCACGTTTGAAGACTTAAATCATGACGGTGATAGTATTGTTCATACACAAGTAATAATCCAATGTTTCCGTCTCTGTTGAATCAAGACACTTCTCATTTAACTCGACCATTACGACCATTCTAACGAGTATGACAACAACAAAAACAGAAATGTTTTGCATAAAAAACTCTCATTTATGATTCTAGAATACGTACCATATATTGATCAGTGGCTTGACCAAGAAGACCACCAAAGGTCACGTTAGGGGTCAAGGTTGCGAGAAACAGGAAGAAGAATGACGCCACGCACTGAATATGAAGAGCGTCCTTGAAGTCACTAAGATAGTGAGGTATCTTCCTCTTTACGTCTGCTATAAGACCGCCAAATAGTCTGGAAGTTAAAAGAAAACGAGAATAATAAGAGGTATTTAATTGTGTTAATTAAAACACCCAAAATATCGCGGAAATATCGTGTAAAACAGAAGGGAGACTATCTCATTTTAATTCTACGTTAATCCCCACTATCTAGTCTTGAAAAAATAGGTAAGTACAAATATTTTATAGTAGTAAATATAGCAAGGCATCATTCGTTCGCCATGAGAATGAAGTAATGGGAAGGAGACAGTATAGAAATAGTTGATTTTTTCCCGTTCTTTACATAAGTGCTTGTCAAGAATTATATTAAAATGCAAATAAATAAATGCAAATTTGTAGTAATTTAAAACGGAGATTAGTCTTTCGAATTTATACGTGATTGTAAAGACTTTGTATAAAATTCACCTTCAATATTATTTTTATTTAAAAAACATCAGTTTCTATTCAGTTTACTTTAAGTTTTCTTGAATGTGCATTTGGCCATACTCTCGATGTCATTCTTTTATAAGGGAGATTTTAAAGTAGTTATCCTCTTGTCATATTGTTCTATTAATTTATAAACGGTAACTTTAAGGACAACTTCAACAAATATCATTTCAATTTTAAAAATGAAGTCCTATAACAAATAATGTAAACATACAATTCGAACTGATATAATACAAATGGGAAAGAAAGATAACTAAGCATGGCGCATGCGCAGAGCCCACCTTCCGGTCCTGACTAGTGTAGGATCGCAGTGACTCTCCTCTTCATGTTCGTCTGCCTCCACGCTATTGTCCATGCTGTGCAGGGATACAGTACTTTTGTTTTTAGACATGGTTCCCGTCTGACCGCCCTTCCGATGTTCCTGTAATTGTCACGTGACATAAACCCGAAAGATAATCATAAGCATCCATTGTAAAGCTTTTCTATGTTAAGGATCATAAACTTTTTGTAAGCATTTAAATATGTAATTTTAATTTTGTTTTAAATGGTCAAGTAATGAATCTTTGAGAAAACACTGGACAGTTTTCACTTTGTTAATATTTAAAAGCAAATATATCATGTTTGCGCCATGAAGCGTCAGAGGAAACTATGTCTATATTTGTAAGATGTCTTACCTGTCTGTTTTAATTGTGAATATTATCAATGTTTTGTTCGAGCACATAACCCACAATAAATAATTCCGTTATCACTACATACATATACTTAGCTAGAAAAAAACTTCTTTCTCATATATACACGAAACATTTGATTGGCTCCTTGTCCAAAACGACACGGAAATTCAGTCAGTGAAATTACAATTTGTAAACAACATGTGTCGCATGTTAGAACTGCCATTTTGACACTGATAACTAGCTTTTTGTAACTTCAATTCAAGAGTAGAGTCGATGTTACGCGGATTTTCATTGGATCATTGGTTGCTATGGATATTCACGAAACTAAACTTTTACCAGCTTAATACCACATGACCACAGAGCGGTATGAGTAAACGTCGGTTCCGACAATGTGCTCGTGCCGAGTCGTTCATCCAAACAAGCGAATGTAAACATACCTGAGAAGGGATCTCATCCGGAGGTTCTATCCGGGTGGACGGATCCCAGGCCCCCGGGGGTAGGACCGTCAGGTGCTGGCTGAACTCGGAAATGCCGGCCAAAAGGTCTTCGCGGTCCTTGGCTCGATGCGCAACGCAGCGGAAAACCTACAGTCAATTTTAAAATGCATTTCTTTTCATTTTTTAGGGGAGGGCGTGGAGAGGGAGGGGGGCAGTCTGGTCAGAAATCGACTTAATTAACTCTAGAACAGACATTTTGTTCGATGGGTTGAAACCTTAAGCGAATATAAACGCAATGATATAACTATGACGACAGCAATGAATAAATTTTCAAAATAATAGCTTATAAATGTTACACAACTTAAAAGCAAAATTGAAAATTAAAAAAACCGATCTGAACGCATTTAATATCAGAAGGAAAAAAGGGCCATCGGTTGATATTATTCTTTTTTATCTTAAAATAAAATACTAGTTTGTAATCTGTTAGCACAAGCTTTAATAATCAACCACCCACGCAGCAACACAAATGTTTTAATAACATTCATCAGTGGAAAAAAAAGCTTATATGACGGAAACTACCGAACCTCGTCCGTGAACAACGTCGCCAAACATCGGCACATCTCGGCACTGGGTCCAAGTGAGTTGGCAGGTCCGAGAATTATAAACATGAATTTGGTGGGCAGATCAACCTCCGTAATGTCTCCAACATTGCTCGCATCCTATGGAATAAACAGCAATGATTTATCACAATTTCGAGTTTCAAGATATGAAGTATTTATAGAGCATTCCTTTATCATTTTAAAAACGTATACACAGAGTATAGTAATTGATATTTCTTAGATCTTTATTTGAAAACGGTGTCAGGGTAGATGCAACTGGCAGTGGCCTAATATCGATTTTTCAAGGCAGCTCATAACTGTGAATGCAGCACTATACGTGGTTCAATTGTGCAGTGACCTTGATAAACAAAAGGTTTGTTGGTTTTGCGATGTCCCCAAAATAAACAAACCCTTTAGGTTCAAGTTATATTAAATGAATTCAATTTATTTCATAATTTGGACAACGTTACTACAATTTCAGATGTGTTTTCTTTGTCAGTGACAAATCGTGCTTGTCCTCAAACTATCACAACAACAATACATTTGGTGGCTAAATCTTAAAGAAAGTCGCTGAAACCAGATTGCTGACGTACCTTAATAAATAATGTTGACATATGCGAGATGTTGACGTAATATTTGTGGTTTATACAAAACAGTTAAATATAAATAGTGAGCTTCTTGTGATAAATGACAATATAGCGTTGTTGAAGAAAGAAACGTGTGCGTTGAACGTAAATTGCTTCTATTGAAGCATAGACTTGCGAATGATGTTATTGTTGTTGACCTTGCTGCTGAAAAAAAGTTGGTTGTCGGCAATGCCTAAAGTCGCAGTCGAGTTCTTAATGCTGATGAGTTTGGTCATAAAAATGCGCTGTTGTCGTCCATTCTGTTGCATTTTTCGTTTAACAGTCGGGTTATTATATTCACAATCCTTTCTGATTTATTTCCTGGATAGAACCAATTCTCTTAAAATATCTTTATAGGACAATGTATAGTAAATAGTAGTGATGATCGGAAGATATCGACTAGCGGCGTGTAAAAGCTTCTCGATGTCGATAATCGATGTCACTCTCCCATAATCGATTAACAGGAGAGCGCGAACGTGCTCCGAAAAAGTGCGGGGGCCGGTTCTTACACTTATCCGACCGTAAAGGGAAATTACTCTGAAAATTAAAATGACGGCCCGTGAGATTTACGAGCCTATACAAATAGAAAGCATGTGAAAACTTTGCATTTTGTCCTTGAAACACCAAATGTTTTGTAGAAAGTGGCAACAAGTACACCATAGTATCGAGTAATTATGTAAGCTACTAATCAAAAACCATTAGTGAACGTAGCACTGCGTAGATTAATAAACCGATTATAATCGGTGAAATCGCATCGGAAGTGGCAACCGATTCCAACCGATGATCGATTATGATTTGCAACCGATTTCCCAACACTAGTAAATAGTACTGCCGATAAACTAAGATCTCGTGTCAGCCCTAGGACACGGAGTCTTCTGGTCCACCTGACTACATGCACTACGCTGATTGGTGTGATGGGCCTTGCATAGCAATCGGAACTCCTCGGGTAATTCCGTCCTCGGGACAATCATCCCTCGGATGTATCTGGTGCAATGATACGTGCTCAAATCACGATCTTTTTGTTCGCCGGAAGTCGGAAGAAGATGCTTAAAATGTAGTTCGCATAAAACATGAACAATGTCGTCGTTTGACAGCTGTGTCTTTGCTGTGCCGGGTAAATTTAACTTATATGATTTAAATATGAAGCAGCCACAAAGTGGAGATTTGCAGGCGTCGTACTGTAGTGAAATGTCATCCTTGCTGCCATCTTTGTTTTGACGTCTGTCACAAAAGAAGTCCCATTTTGGGAAGTGGCCGAGGTAATCCGACTACCTACATACATCCGAGAGATGATTCGTGAATTATCCGAGGTGTTCCGATTGCCTTGCATAGGTGCTATCCCATTGCTTGAACTTACCTTGAAGTGAAAGCGAAGAGAGTGTATTTGAGGTTTCCTTGAGTTTAGAGAAGGCGGAGAGATAAACTTAAGTGTAATGAAAGCAGAGACAATGTGTTTCAACTTATAATGAACTTGATGAGGGTAGGAATGATGTGTTCAAGATTATTTTGAGTTTAATAAAAAAAAAGAGGTTTATTTAAGTGAAACAAAGGGGGTTTGTTTGAGGTTACCTTGAGTTTATTGAAGGTGGGGATGGTGTGTTCCAGTTTGTTTTCAGTTAAATAAAAGTGGAGAGTTTACCCCTAGTAGAATCAAGGCAGAGAGAAAACCATGAGTTTATTGAAAGTGTGTTTCAGTTTAATTTAGTTTAATGAAGAAGGGGGGAGGGGGTCAGCTTTAGTTAAATGAGGTATAGTGGCTACTTTGAGATAACAATGGCGGAAAACATGCGTTCCAGTTTACTTTGAGTCTAAAGGTTAGGGAAAGGTTATCTAATATTAAATAAACGTGGAAATGGAATGTTCCAGTTTGTTTTTGAGTTTACCAAAGGGGTTACACTGAGTTACTTTGAGATTAATACGGGCGAAAAGATTACTTTGACCTAAATAAAGGCGGAAAAGTTACCTTGATGTTGATAAAGGCGGAGAGTGACTTTTAATTCAATACGGGCGAAAAGGTTACTTTGGGTTAAATAAAGGCGAGGAAAGTTACCTTGAGTTTAATGAAGGCGGATATGGAGTGTTCAAGTTCCTCTATCTCTCCCACCATCAGGTTCACAACCTCGGATCCAGGGGGAATCTTCTTTAGGAAAGCTGTGTTCAGCTGTAAGATGCAAGCAAGTGTCACTGTTTGTTTTTAAATACAATTAATTCACGTAATGCAAGACATATTCAGAGTACAAATATTTATAATGGGTAAAATATCACCATTGAGAAAAGAAATGATAGCATGTTACAGGGAATGATTGAGCTATGAATAGTGGAATAAAATAAAAGTCATTGAAGGCTGAATGATTTACACGAGATATTACAATTACTCACGTGTGTTTTATGATGTGTATGTGGTGTGGGTGGATCTACTTTCGGCAACATATTCTTGGGCATGGTAGCTGACGTGGTAGGAACAGTTAGGGAGTACTTTTCGGTGGATTCGTAACTTCCTGGCAACAAGAATAATGAATATACACAATAAGAGGCAATTAAAACGTATGCAAAACTGAATTATCACTACTTAAACTGACTTACGTTTGAATTTTTTAATTTGTTTAAAACAAACGCTTTACCACAAAAAATAATTGCGCGAAACCGCAAACTAAGCTACATTTATTAGTATTAATCGACTAAGAGTTAAACAACCAAATCCTCACCATTGATGTAGGACTCATTCTGCATTCGTGCAAGGTTTGGCGAGGAGGCGTGTTTCTTTTTCATCTCCTTCTTTGACAAATGCTGGAACAAGTGTTCCTTCAGCAAGATGGCTTTGTAGTGGTCCCGCAGCATGTATGGGAAGTTACCATCGTCCATCCAGGCCTTCACCACGGCGTCTTGAAAAAAGCAACACAGTTATTGTCAAAAAAGATCGCTCTGACACAGTGATGGTCATCGGAATGACGCCAAGCTATTTTTGTGGGGGAAAAAGGAAAAAAAGAAAGAAAAAAATATGGGTAAAACAAGCGTCAGCTAGAACCCCGTGGAAATCGGAAACAGTGAGCGCCTGCCCACGGACGACGCGCTTTTGGGGCTAGCCTATGTTTCAGCGTACTATAAGATGGAAATTTTCAACTCAGTTCACGTGCTGCCAATCGTCGAACATTTTTATCGTCATGTTAGTTCTACCAAATAACGTTTTACAGACATGCGTTGTGAGATACTAACAAAACACGTTACTCATTTAAAACAAGAGAGCAATGAAGCAAATAATCAAATGGCGCCGTCGAGTTCTTGCTGAACAATGAACATTTTTGACTTACAACAAACCGACCAAGCAAAACTTTGTAGTTATTAAAAGGTTTATATCAAATTGTCATGTCTTTAAATTGTATACAATAACAAACATGACGCACGGGAAAGTGTCCGAATACGAACAACAGAATGGAGCATAACGTTTAACTTGTGCACAGTACAGCCTCGTAACAAAGGCAGTTTAAATAAAACAAATAATACTTATACATACATATATGGAACATTTACAATTTTAAGCAAAGGGTAATGTTGTAGCAACACTTTAATTTCAAATTTTATTATTGTATTCACCAAAGTTTAATAATAACCGAAATTCAATACACGAAAGCGCCGCTCTTCACTTGTTTATAGAACAAAATGGCGCCACCCATAGGACTTTTCCAGGAACGATTACATATAGACGCGCAAGAGCGGCGACAATGATACGATCATCGGCAAGACATACAAAATTTATAAAAAAAATATATTTCCGTCACTTGTCGCCACTTACCGGCAATTTCCGTAATACTCTTAGCTGGGAAATCTATAAATACAGGACATGAAGCCAGAAGGTCTTGTAACTCCAGTAACGCCTCCATCATGAGGGAGGCCACGTGAGGCTTGGACCATCGCTCTCCTCCCTCTTCTACTGCCTCCTCGTAACGAACCCACCTAGTTACCATGGCAACAAAGTGCACTTGATGAAAGGTTCATTTAAACATATTTATAAATGGTTAGTACCGCCAATTACACTTAGGTGAAAGGTGGGTGGGGTTGGGTCATAAAATAAACTCAATTGTTGATCTGTTCAAGAAGCAGGGTTTCGAGTCCCGTCAATTTTTCTTGTTGATTTTCGTATTGTTCATAAAAGTGTCGAATCCGTAATCTATAATGTAAACTGATATTTTTATGTTAATGCTCATCTAAAGCGCGGGAGGTCATATAGGTGCAGCATGAGTTAAGTTAAAAATGATATATATATATATATATATATATATATATATATATATATATATATATATATATATATATATATATATATATATATATATATATATATATATATATATATATATCTGTGCTATCAAAAAGACACAACCGGGTCTAAAACATTTTCATTTAAGACGTGTAATATTATTCACGCTAAAATGTTCCTACCTGCCTATTTCCTTCCACGCCACGTCGTCTAAATACGGTCTGAGAACGTCCATCTGACAGAAGAGATCTGGGCAGGAGAAATCATCTCCGATCAGAGTAGCTACTTTTTCTGTGGCGGCGTCCGTCAACAACTTCTGCTGGCTGTACAGGCCCGCCGGGGGCCCGTTGGGGTTCTTGTTGGCGTCCGTGTAGTTCATCCTGAAACTAGGGAGCAAACAACACATTATTGTTGGTGGACTTACATGATTCGAAAGGTATGCATTTAACTGATGTAACAAATAAAGGGAATTAAAGTTATCCGAAACATCTGCTAGTTGTTTAAATACTCGTCGATGCTCGTTGATATTCGTCGATGCTCGTTGATACTCGTCGATGCTCGTTGATACTCGTCGATGGCTCACTGGGGCTCTTGTCGAGTGAAACAAAATAAATGTAATGTGGATGGTGTTAGTCGGAGTTGGTGAATTTTTTAATACTCTGTTAAGTCACTAGCAAAAAAACTCATCGTGCTGAACATACATGTGCACACTGTGAGGAAATGTTTGATTACAAAGTTCAAAAATACATTAACCTTATTATTTGTTCTGACGTAATATATTTACATTTAAAATAAAACAAACATGAAAGGTCTAGTTAACAATGTAGCAGTTTGTACGGGCTAGTATTTAACGAAATGAGAGACAAAACCTAGAGGCTTTTTTGTAACTCGTTTATTTTGTTTTGTTAATTTAAGAAATGGCTCAGCCCGGGGCATACACACGACCTCTATAGTCGTGCAATAGTTGTTGTGTCTGCACAGCTAAAGCTAGAAATAGTTGTTATATTTCGGTAAGACTGCGTTACGTTTCTTTTCAGTTGATATATAAGTCTGACCCTGTGCTGATTACACTAATTTGTTGATGGAGAACAGCCGATGCACCTTTGGCCAGCTAGAATACCTTCCGCCTACTCAAAGTTATCGTTCGTTACTCTCGTAGGCTTACGGAGAATAAGATATTTGACGTCACACACATAGAGAAGTTTATTGTGATTTGTGAGAGTCTGTTGTACATTAGTGTTTAAGTGAAGATAAGCTTGTTATGCAAGTAAACGGGCAAACAAGAACACAGGAGACGTATCTTCACAGTTTTATATACATTTTGGTTGTTTTCTTGTAGATGCCTTCCATGTAACCTACTGCACTCACTTAAGAACTCTGCAGTAAATATACAGCATTAAATGAAACGATGTCGGGTTACTAAAAACAATGAATCTTCACAGAACAACTTTAAAAGACGAAAATAACTAGGGGGCGCCCGTGTCCCAGCGGATAGAGTCGATGAATTGAAACTTCTCAATCAGTTCGGGACGAGAACTTTCATGTGGGAAGGTCTTCCAGCTAACCTGCGGTGCACCGGTGATTCTACCCAGACATAAGTCTGGGGTCTTCCTCCACCAATAATTAGCTGGTCGACCATAATTGTGTCGGTGCGATGTAACAAACAAAAACTAATAATAATAACTAATCAAGAGCAACAAATGCAATACAAAATCTGACAAATGATAAGGTAGATTAAAGGCACTTTAACCAAGTATACGGCTTGTTAACCACGCACCGATCTCAACTTTACATCAATTGTAGAGTTCTTATATCTGGTCAAGACCATACTGGGCGGCCAGACCGGTTAAAACTCGATTACACGTTTTACCCCTGACATCTGAAACGTGTATGTCAGCTGTCCTTTTGAGACAAGACACATGAGTACAAAGCGTTATTAACCTCAGAAGGTTAATTAACAGAGAGCAGTAAGACGGAACATATTTTTGATATAACATATTAATATAAAACAGGTCTAACAAAGGATAGAGGAAAAGCTCTTATACCTTGCTAATACGTCGCATGCATAATAATTTTATATGTCGGTATTTATAAAACTTTCACTTTCTTAGCATTTTAGCATAGACATTACTTTTGAACATAATATAAACATTTAATATGATTCATCGTAAAGTTGAGAATGGATACGAAAGAGCTAATAAATGCAATCTATCGAGGTACCATGATAGTATAATTATGTAACGCAGGTCGGCGCTCTCTATTCATATACCAGCCACGGTAACCGATGCTTAACCGCGCAACTTTGGAAGCCGCTTAAACCAAGTCGCTAAAGAGTTAACCCATCAGCGAGACTGGTTTGAAGTGCTTATAATAATTATAATTTTATTTCTGCCTCTGCCGTCATTACTTTACGGTATCGTTCCGAGACTTGGCCTGGGACGTTCCGTGGGAAAACAACTCCAGTCTGACTATCCCACCGCAGTCACCAATGTAACGCAGGCCGGCGCTCTCCAACGGTTACCCATCCATTCAGCAGTCACGGTAACCCTTGCTTAACCGCGCAACTTTGGAAGCAACTATATATATATATATATATATATATATATATATATATATATATATATATATATATATATATATATATATATATATATATATATATATATATATATATATATATATATATATATATATATATAAATAAAGATTTAGCATTATGTGTCCTCTGGTGAATAAGTTTGCTTAGAATGAGGACACATTTTGTGTTTAATTAACAAATAAATATATAAACAGACAGATAGAACTTAAATTTTAGGTTAAGGAGACAAATTTGCGCAACAACCATGCATAAATGCCAAGAATAATTGTCACCTTATGCTATAAACCTATTATTAGATCCAAAATGGTGTTACATAATATTCAAGTGCATGTATAAGACTATTGTATGATGCAGAAAATTAACATAAACAAGTGCTAGTCTGTTTTTGTTTTTCGCTTAACTTAAGCTGAACGAAACTCTAAACGTGTGCGTTACTGCGTGCTAAAGGTGGGTCCGACCGTCTGTCTCAAATAGATTTAACACTATCAGGGGCGGATCCAGAGGGGGCCGAAGGGGCCGCGGCCCCCCTATTTTTCGACGACCAACAAAAAAAAGTATTTTGCCCTTTAAAGTGAGCAAATAGATAAGGAAATTATGCCCCACAGATGCTTGGAAATCGCATCTCAGCGCATCTAGAATTCAAAGTTTTCTGGGGGAGCCCCCTCCAGAGCCCCCGCCGCGGATTTCGCGCCTGCGGTGCGATCAGCTCCGGCCTGCGGCCGAATGTTACTCCCTCGGCCCCCCCTATTCTGAAATCCTGGATCCGCTCCTGACTATCTTACCTCTGTGTAAGGGAATATGGGTGCTATGTTTGCATAAATTCATATTTAAATAGACCCCTTAACACTACCTTAACTGTTCGATTTTCTAAATTATGAAATAAATGCCTCAAAATTTTCACTCTTTACAAATCAGTGGACACAATAGGGATAATTGCTAACACAATCGGAACTCCTCGGATAATTCACGAATCATCTCTCGGATGTATGTTGGTAGTCGGATCACCTCGGCCATTTCCCTAAATGGGACTTATTTTGTGACAGAAGGTCAAAACAAAGATGGTAGCTCGGATGACAGCTCACTATAGTACGATGTCAGTTAAACTTCAATGTGTGGCTGCTTCAAATTTAAATCAATCCAAGTTTAATTTACAAAGTGCAGCAAACAAAACAGCTGTCAAAGGACGTCATTGTTAATGTTTTGTACATTTTAGACATATTCTTTCGACTTCCGGCGAACAAAACGATCATGATTTCTTTAAGCATCATTGCACCCGATACATCCGAGGGATGCTTGTCCCGAGGACGGAATTACCCGAGGAGTTCCGATTGCTGCTAGCATTGATATCTACGTCAAATTATAAAGAGATCACGTGATCCCAAAAGTTAGTGGTCACGTGGTTTTCTTAATTTAAATAAAAGCTAACTGTGCAGCGTGACTAAAATAGGAAATACATGTAAATAATGGCCAATGATGTTATGATTCACTTTTTCACTTTTATGTTGGACAAAAGAAGAAATAGCGATAACTGTATCAGATTAAAAATAATTTATTTATTTATTTATCTGAAAAAAAAAATGATCCAAACTGTCGGATACCACCTTTCATATACGCATTAAATGAATGCAAACTAATTACTCCGAATGATTAATTATCTACACATACCGACCAGTCCTATCAATTACTTAAAGAAATTATAATCTAGATGACGCAGATAACAAAACAGCTCTTCAAATGAAGTAATTGGCTTAAAAGCTCTATCTTGCAGTTGGGGTCTCAAAAATATATTTAATAATTATTCATTGTTTCTTCAAATATTTAAGTATATATAAAGATTATCAGGGAACACACCTTGCACTCAAAATTGGTTTTATAAATGATACAAAAGACATTTGTATGTTAGAGGGGCTTCTCTAAACATCGTCAACATAATCATTACTGTTTTTACTTCAGCACATCAATGTGGATTTAAAAGCCACAACACCATTATATATACAAACATGACTTAAAGGTGCATTTGCACAATCTACTTAATAGCACGAAGTTTTATCGAACCAGTCAATAGCAGTATTTATAAAAAAAATGTGATTTTCTAACTCTTCACGTGGGGGGTGGGGGGGATTTATGATGATTTTGTAATTATCACACAGTTTCAGCACGTAACAGTTGTGCACGATCAGGTCAGAAAACTAAATTTCGAAGTTCAGTGGATTTTAATTTTCTTAATTTATCCGAGTAGATATTATCCCAGTGGAAAAAAAACGACGTAGAACACGAACAACAAATATGCAACAGATTGCATGTATTAAGCGTTAGTCTGGCAGAATTTTACAACAGCACAATTAAAAGGTAAAAAAACAGGTATTCCTTAAAAGAGGTTAGTCTTTAAGTGCCGTAAATTTAATATGCACACAACTTGCTATTGACAACAATACAAAATGTTGACGGTTATTAATATTTTTTTATCAGAAGTTCTATAGCATTTTCTTTCAATATGCTGGAGCTTTTTAAGATAAGTTTGAGTAATATGCACTGCCATCTGTAGACTGTACCTTTGTCCAAGATTTACGCATTGTAGATGGTTAAAATATACTTGTGTCAAAGATTTACGCACTGTAGGTGGTTAAAATATACTCGTGTCAAAGATTTACGCATTGTAGATGGTTAAAATATACTTGTGTCAAAGATTTACGTATTGTAGATGGTTAAAATATACTTGTGTCAAAGACTTACACATTGTAGATGGTTAATATATACTCGTGTCAAATATTTACGCATTGTAGATGGTAAAAATGTACCTGTGTCGAAGATTTACGCATTGTAGATGGTAAAAATATACTTGTGTCGAAAATTTACGCATTGTAGATGGTAAAAATATACTTGTGTCGAAGATTTACGCATTGTAGATGGGCAAAATATACGTGTGTCGAAAATTTACGCTTTGTAGACGTTTAAAATATACTTGTGTAAAGTATTACCTATTGTAAACGTTTTAAATATACTTATGTCAAATATTTACCCACTGTAAATGGTTAAAACATATTAACAAGTCCACTTACTACTCGTGGAAATCCATCACGCTTTACGTTTCCAACGCTACTCCTGTCGTTTGTATCCACTCTCAAGATAAATGTACAAGCAATTGCGTCAATGTGGTTAATTTACGGGCTGTTTTTGTCATCAGATTTAATCCTTATTCCGAGAAAAGATATCGCCTGTTGTCCAGATAAAAAATGACGCCGACTACGACGACGACAATTTAAACATGTATTTTACTGAGCATTTACACAATTGTATCATTTGCGTGCATTTGGCGAAATGCACTTTTATAGGTAGGTATGTCCTTTGTGACGCAACAGAGTCAAAATAGCAATGTTGGTAAAGTTGTCAAGCTAGAACAACATCCATCTTTGACAACAACACGTTCCAATTGACAACTTTGACAGGGTAAATGACGTGGGTTTAAATATTCCGTAAAAATCAGTACACGTCAAACTGTCTATAAGCACGGGTTTTATCAAAAAATAATTAATCCTTAGATTTTCCTCAAATCGTTTGAATGTTGTATTATATTTTCCCAAGTTCAATGTTACCACAAAAAATCCTCGTAAATTATGGGAGCACACAATTTCAAACTGTACCTTAACGTTTAGTTAACGAAATAAATATGTTCTGGGGAAAAACGCTTTGCCGTGCACGCGTGGGTTTTCCACGATATAGCCAAAAGTACGGACACCTGTGTTTCTATGGCTTATTATGATATGAAGTTATGATGACACTAATGATAGTTGTAAGAGATTAACAGAATGTCCATGTCACCAAAAATGTACTCTCAGTGTAGATGACACGTTTCTTGTAAATGGAGGTAAGTTGTACGGTACATGCTACCGAACACATGAACGAAGTTCGTAATAGATTGTCTTGCGACGAAATCGCTCCGAGGAGAACTGTCAAAGTCGACCTGATGTCCTCTTGATCTGTTCTTACCTTCCCTTAGACCTCAAGGTACGCATTGTACGTTATTTCTTTACATTGTATCTTTTTTTCTATCACGATATTTTGTAAGAAAGATTAGCCTAATTTATTACCGTTGTCATTATGTTGGTCGAGTATGTTGTGCGGCTGAATGATATGATTTTATGGGCATATATTTTAACTGCAGCTGTACTGGTTAACCTCTACCTGGTAGCGCGATCGGTAGAGCGTCGGCTCCAGGTACGGGAGGCCCCGGGTTCGATCCCGGGCCGCGACATACCAAAGTCGTTAAAATGGTAGTGGTATAGCTCCCTTGCTAACGCTCAAGCAAATATAAGGGTAGTTCCACGACTGGTTGGCCCGGTGTCAGGATAATGTGACTGGGTGTGGTATCATGCCAGGTGTTCACGGCATGCTACACACAGTGAAGGCAGCACTGTATCTGCTTCAAGTGGACACCGTCTCGAGATAACTGAAATAATGTTGGTGGGACGATTAACCCAATAAACAAACTGGTTTACCTCTTGGTTTATAGAAAGTAGGGATAAACAAATTAAAGATCTCGTCGTAACACGTTCTAATTTTGCAAGATATCATTATGTGAAAAGGGTCTTGGAATGACATTATATGGCATAATTCTTAGTCTGCCAGGTCGATTATGTTAGGTGCACATTTAACATTTCACATTTAGACATAATTACGCATTCATGCCATGCAATAATAGAGGAAACAGTTAATTGTTTAAAATAAAACATGTTTTTTCTATAGTAACTTTGTAAAGCAATTCAACAAATACAATGACATATATTCAAAATTGATATTGCAGTCCAAATGACATCAGTCCTTGTCAGTTTGTCCATTGATGGGCCCTGGTGCCCAAGTCCCTAAAATTCTCGGACCATACACAATACATATATACATTTTATGAATGCAATTAAATAAGCACTAACATTGTATCATGTTTTGTCAAGATAAAATGAAACGCACATGAAAAATTCCGGAATCCAAAGCTTCTCGTGTCTCTAGGACCCATTTGGTTCAAGTGATCGCAGCCAATCGTTTTGGATCATTGTACAAGACTTATATGAAGTCAACGGTCTTTAAAGAGATGCAATACAATATTTATGACGATATTAAGAACTTAATCCCCATAACTTTAATTTGATTAAAAAAATCACGCTACGTTTAAGAAAACTCTTAGACTCGCCGCAGCAGTCAAATTCTTGTCAATAATTCTCGACCACTAGCAAGAAAAAAATTAATTTAAGCGAAAAGGTGTCATAAATTGCTTCGAAAAAGTGTCTAGCAACATAGACATTTCGATCTTCAACTAAACGCCATCAATGTTTGCAATACGTTGATATTGAATCAAATACAGCTTTGTTATTCCCTAACGAAATATGTATCATTACCGATATAACAGTTGTGTGGTTTCATGACTATACCTCTTTAGACTATAAACAAGTATAGTTTACACGCTCACAAGCTCTCGCCATGTGAGTTCGAGTCCCAGACGGGACAAGAAGTCTTCTGACCTGCGGTGAGCAGTTGGTTCTACCAGGACATCCCGCATTATGGTCATGTTTTGTTAAATTTACACAAAACTGTTAACGCGTCTTTCAAAAATATTTTTGTTTGTTATATTTTTTATATGAACATGTCTCTGGGTTGATTTCGCCATGTGAAAAATAAATATATGTTAGATATGTATCGTTTAATTATTCTGATCTTTCATATCCTTTGGATGCCGAACAAGTGATGAAGACGTTTGCATAATTAAATACCATTATTCAAGGACTTCTTCACCGCATCTGTCTTAATGGCAATTAAATTATTCATTTCGGTCAGATAGCATGAAAGATATATACATATAACGTATATTATCGCATGCGCAGTATGCATGATTATTGAGATGAAGTACAATTGAAAAGCGTTAAGACACGACAATAAAACTTTAAGAAAGTTAAACTTTAACAATGAAAATAAGGAAAAAATATTATTAATAATTAATAACATGATAATTAAGAATATAACATATAATAAAACATTAGTGTCAATTTGTGTTACCTTGTGTTAGATATAATTTCCATCTGTAATCTTAATTGTAATTAATGTATAGAACGTTAACGATATTTTGCGTGTTTATCCTTTTTGTCAACTTATTGTCACTTCTGTATTCCAAATGTTGGTACCATATATATAGGCCAAGTTAAACCAATGGTTGAACTTGCAATTGCTCATTTCAATTACTCTTCCGGTATCCTCTTTTGGTCAAGGTCCGCCTGTATAACAAAGATGTGACGAATTTTGACAACTGAAAGGAAACATTATAAAACCGGAAATAAATAATTGTGTTTATAGATCCTGTTCTTCGTTGCGGAGGTAGTAAGTTTTTTACTATGAGTCATAGTGCAGGTATGTTGCTGTCTGTTAATATGTTGACGTACCTAGTTAAGACAGAGACAACGGGTTATACTGTTTTGTTGCTTGTAGAAGAAACTGCAAAAAAAGGCCACGACATTTGACATGAGGCGAACTGAGAGTAGTTATGTTGTTAGTGCGGTTGAAAACACGGTTACAACAGACTACACCAAAATAACATCACTTCTAATCGTCGCTTAATTAGCCGCGAGATTCATCTCGTGATGAATCAACCTTTGCTCCCTGTGTCAAGTGACCAACCCGAAAGCTCGTTATATCAGGGCAGTCAGGACATGTCAACCAATACAAAGTGTCGGCACATTAACCTTATGCTACCAAGGCACGGGCGTTCCATTACTCACTCACAGTTATTAATATTTGCACCTCTAGAGGTTGTGTATTTCATTTGTCATTTGTCGAAGCTTATTCCGGTGCTATAAACGCTTTCAATAAATCAACAAAATAATCAATTAACTAAATAAAAGTAAAAAGAGCATATCCTATTCTATCGTAGATGCACTTTACAGTGTAATGTGTTGTGGCTGCTGTCTTTTATTTTAATTACAGAGCATAGTAAAACGCCATTCTGAATAATATTTGGTTTGCTAATTTGCAGAAAACCTCAAATAAAACAAACAATGTTACGAAATAACTCTCTAAGTGACAGAAGATAAAATGCATAACGGCCTACGTACACGTTTTGAGGCGAACCAAATGCTTTTTACTTGCCACCCAAATAAATTAATGTCACATAACATTTTTTAAAGTTTAATGAAACACGTTTAACAACGTATAGGGTTTGTTATAACGCAGTCGTTAAGTAACTAAATGATGAACATAAATTAGTGATTAAATGCATGTAGGGTTGTTCAAAAACTCAGCTCAACAAACTGCATTCATATTTAAATGTCGACCTCGTCTTTAGTTAAGATAGAACAAGAAAAAGAAGAAGAAAAAAGCCATCGGTGTGTTTTATCTGTTAAGGCTACTTCGCCAAAGATTTACATTTATACCTGACATATAGAACAGCACTGTCCGCACGTTATGTGTATGTTAGTTATTACGTCACTCTCTATGATAGCAACGTATTGTTCATGAGTGACGTATACTCATGACGTATATTACCGCATGCGCAGTTCGCAGAGTTACGTGTTTTTAACTTAAACATATAAAATATTGATAAAAAAACACGTCGTGACGCTTTGGATTATCTTAGTCTAAAGAATACTCGACCTGTTTAAGGACATTATCAAGTAGTTCAAACATAATCAAGCGAATAAATGTTCTACTTTATTCTATTATTCGTGTTGTTTTTAACAAAGTTTTTCTTTTTTCTTCTTTTTTTCTTTTTTTTTTTCTTTTTTTTTTTGGACAACAAAACAATGCAAATTTAACCACATGTAACCAAGTCGCTGCGACATTACTCCGCGGCGCATTAAGTATTTTGTTCATGCTAGAATGTGAGACAAGATATGAGGGCGGTTAGTTATAGGTATGTTGATTACATTACAATTAAGACAGAAAGAATTTTAGTAAGACAGAAAGTAATATTTATTTATCAAAAGCCTTAATACAGTTTCAACTTTTAGGCGGATCCTTGTTTTGTTTTTTGTTTTTAAAACCGACGTCATTACATGGAACAAAGGGCTAATTAATTGCTTGTTTTAGTCGAAACAAAAAACATTTATTTTGTCATTTGAAATTAATAACTTCACTACAATATTTATATTATCTCACGTTTAAAGAGGGCAGTTGTGTTTGTTTGATTACGTCAATGGTCCTGTAGGTTTGTTTGTCATCATTTTAACATCATTTTAACAATTCCTAAATTATTAAATCCTTTGTTTAATTTTGGAAAAAAAATGAAATGACATAAAAATCTAATTTAGAAAATTAACACTTTTTTCTAAAAATGCAGTAAAATAAATATAAAATGATGAAGCATGGTTACATTGGAACTAAGAAAAAAAATCTTCAATGAAATCAAGTACAAGGTAGGGTTCATATATCAACATGCAAGATCGAACCTTAAGAAGGACGTTTAGCAGTTCTGTGTTTATAATAACCATGCTGAAACCATTAAAGGTGGTATTCGACAGTTATGTCCAACAATATGTTCATTATACATCTTAGTAAACCATTGTTATATGAATAGATCTCGTAAAATTCTGTTGATTGATGTCCTACAAAAGTGTAGGAAAAGTGAACCATAACGCCACAATCGTCATTTCAAACATGTTTTCCTATCTCAGCCACGCTGCACAGTTAGCTTTTCTCGACCAAGAAATCCATGTGAACACTAGTGTTTTAGTTCATCGACGTCATCCGCTGTGACATTGGTGTCTATTTTAGCATGAATCCCAATCGTTGTTTTTTAAAGATATTGTTACATGTATAAAAACTGTCAGATACAATCTTATATATATATATATATATATATATATATATATATATATATATAGAGAGAGAGAGAGAGAGAGAGAGAGAGAGAGAGAGAGAGAGAGAGAGAGAGAGGTGATATATATATATATATATATATATATATATATATATATATTATATATATAGAGAGAGAGAGAGAGAGAGAGAGAGAGAGGGGGGTGATATATATATATATATATATATATATATATATATATATATATATATATATATATATATAAACCTCATGTCACGGACATCATTGTAATGTATTGCGCTCATTTTGATGTTGTAGCACTTGGATTGATCACTAGATGATATGTGGACATGAAGTCCTTAAACAATCTCTGATTTTAGGTTGGTCTTGGTCTTGAGACGCTTGTCAACTGTATTTAACTAACAGTCTAGTACATCTTCGAACTACGCATGCGGTAATATACACCTGGTATATATATATACATCAGTCCCAAACAGAACGTCGATTGGCTAAATAGTGACGCATTAATGTAGACATATCAGAGGTTTCGCGAATGTGTCATGTACAGAGCTGTACCATCGTATTGATGTTACGAATTTATTTTAAATGAGTTTGCCAGATAGGTATCAATGACGTATTCCTGTCAGCCACGTTAAACTTTAAATGATTTACAGATATTTTACAAAGCGTGTTAAATCTATCATCGGGGCCTACAGTATTTTATTTCCAACCATCTCACTACTTAAACACTTTTGTATAACACACCATATTAAATCAATGTCGTCGTATATAAGGAGCATTGTCGTATATAACAAGCTCGTTGTAGTGAAAGATAGCGCTTATAAGTGTACCAGGCGGTGAACATTAATATTATGATTTATGTTCTTATTGCGTTATGTGAAAAGAACATAGGACCCATTTTTACAAAGAAAGTTAGTCAGAATGTATTATTCCGTATATTGCATGCATTCATACACCAGACTTGAGTTCAGGATGTACATATAGACTTGCTCATATCTAAGATACTGATTTTCAACTGTCTGTTCATCCGCAAGGACCAAGGACATGATGGTGATGATGATAATGATGATGATGATGGTGATAATCATCATGACACTGTGGATGACACAGGACTCAGAATATCTGTTAATAAAGAATGCATCTGTTTACAACAGCTTCTCCTGTTGGCTTTTCATACCGGACACAATTTTTGTCTGAACCAAATTACACGCATTGCGCATGTCAGGAATTTAACATAGCGGAATGTGTTTTTCGCGAGACAAAAAAAGTCCCAAACAGACTATTCAGAATTTAAGACAAACGTCAACAAGATTAAAGCGCACATATTTTAGCTGACTACAATGTTGTTTCAAATTGTCCTCATGTGCATCACACCATTACATCACTCACGATTTACAATGTCAATGTCGTTCTTTTTGTTTGTCGCTAATTTGTTTTGAATAAATTTGCATGCAAATTACCTTCCGCTATAATATTGTTAAGAAGTCGAACGACTGGCGTTAATGTACTAGTTTGTCTTCCAAGTAATCGAAACGGACACTATTCCACTCAATCGGAAATCCTCGGGTAATTCCGTCCTCGGGACAATCATCCCTCGGATGTATCTGGTGCAATAATATGAATGAAATCACGATCGTTTTGTTCGCCGGAAGTCGGAAGAAGAACATGCCTGAGCAGTTCGCACAAAACATAGACGCTGCCATCGTTTGACAGATGCGTGTCTGCTGCGCTGGGTAAATTAAAATAGGATGATTTAAATTTGAAGCCGCCGCAAATTGAAGATTTACTGGTATCGTACTATAGTGAGCTGTCATCCGAGCTGCCATTTTTGTTTTGACGTCTGTCACAAAAGAAGTCCCATTTAGGGAAATGATAGAGGTAATCCGACTACCTACATACATCCGAGAGATGATTCGTGAATTATCCGAGGTGTTCCGATTGTATTCCACTGAGTTAAAATAAAAAAAAACGCAAAATACAAGTTTATGAATGTCATGGATATCCTGGCCACATAGAGAAAGGTATATAAAATAATAACGCATAATCAATTATAAAACATGAAAAATGAAGGAAAAGTGTTCAATAGATGCAAGAAACTTTATATATTCTTTGCGCGTCATTTGTTTGTGAACAGTGTGATTTAATTATATATATGGCTGTCATGCATAAGACTGTTCCCTAATTTGCACTCTCAGTTTTCTGTCAGCAGTTTTACGGTACATGTAGTTTTGATATTTCCGACATTTTACTTCATATTTAGCACATAAATAGTCATTTCACAAGCCGAAAATGTTATATTGAGGTATTTATTATGTCAGTTCATTATAATTTCATAATTATTCTAATTCATTTTTTACTTATCTCAGTGTCCTTGATCAGGGGTCTGAACCACAGACCTCTATGACAACGAGCAATATAATATGTTATGCTAAACGATCTGTCATTTTTAAAAATCACAGGTGATTCATTATTTAAATAATAAAAAAGGTGATGCAAAAAGATAAAATCACAAATGTCAGAGTATGCATTAGAGCTAACAAATTTGTCAAAATTAATTGACTTCAGGTTTGTTGTAATGTTGTCACGTACGTCAATAAACTGGTTGTTGACCTTTAACGAGAAACTGTGCAAGATAGATCTGACTGAAATCAATCCATTCGCCCTTTCTTAAAATTCTTTCCTACCCTTTTATTTAACGCCGTCTATGCTTTTGATACATGTAACCATTCCCTTTTAAATGAGCGTAATGATACAGTTATGCAATCGGAACTCCGCGGGTAATTCCGTCCTCGGGACAATCATCCCTCGGATGTATCTGGTGCAATGATACATATTGAAATCACGATCGTTTTGTTTGCCGGAAGTCGGAAGAATATGCCTCAAATGCAGTTCGCACAAAACATAAACAATTGCCTCGTTTGAAAGCTGTTTTGTTTGCTGCGCTGGGAAAATTAAACTTGGATGATTTAAATTTGAAGCAGCTACAAATTGAAGTTTTACAGGCATCGTACTATAGTGAGCTGTCATCCAAGCTGCCATCATTTTTTTAGTGTCTGTCACAAAAGAAGTCAAATTTAGGGAAATGGACGAGTGGATTCGACTACCTACCTTCGTCCGAGAGATTATTCGTGAATTATCCGAAGTGTTCCGATTGACAGTTATGGCGAGTTAATCGGCACACTTCGGGTAATTCCACCTTCGGTACACTTATCAAGGATCTTTTATAGTGAAACTTATAGAATCGCGCCTTTTACTTCGCCGGAAAAGACTACGTATAAAAAGCACTTCTCGCGAACATTTTACGAAGTGAGTCAATGTATGTTCATGACGTACGGAAGTTACCAAAACCAAAACAATGGGGTTAGTGGACAGATTTCGCGGCGTCATTTTTGTTTTGACATTAGTCAGCACTCGGAACACCTCTGCACGGCAATAGTCAAGGAGTTACGAACGATCTGTCAGAAAAAGTAGTTCTACTTACGAAAATGGCAGCGGTGCTCAGACAATCTATCTATCAGATAGACAAGAAAAAGTTGATGCACAGCATCAAAGTCGCCGGAAAATAATGTAAATTGAATGTTGTAAACAGAGCAGTCAACAAAAGAAAATGTTTTCGCAATGAGCCTTGACAATCTTATATCTTGGACAGACACTTATATTATTAGTTAACAAAACCACTCACGTAGTATATAAACAGGTCCTTTGTTGTTGTTGTTTTTTTATAAATAAATCATCATCCAAATCAACCATCCATAAAAAATTCTTAAGACACGATAATTTACACTTTAATACTTAAGAACTTTTCCCGAATTGTTGGTCTATGCCTGTCTTTGTTGGTCATATTCAGTCATTAAAATGTTAATTTGTACTGATATTGTTGCGTATATATGTTCACTTACTTAGTATGTATTGATCCAAGTATGTACTTCATGGCGCATATAAGTCGTTAATTACTGGGCATTAAATGTAGACATATGTTAAACCTTATAAAATGTAGCTTTTTTTGTAATTCATAGCACATCAATTTCAGTTGGCAACGAATTGAACTAGGTATATATCTGTAAATTATTATTTGGCACTTCTACATAAGTGTTGTTAGACCGCAGTTCCGTGAGCGTTTGACCGAGGTCACCGAGGTCACTGAGGTCACATGGGTGTCTCAAAATCCATCTCGGATGGGAAAAGCACAAGTACAGTACATTACAAGAAAAGCATTGATGCGAAGTCTCAAAGGGCGACGCAACAATGAAAATTAATATTTATTAGAAATTTAGAAATGACTGATTTAAATTATTAAAAAATCACTGGTATAATAACTTAATTCTGGTATATAAGGCTACTTATATGTACAATCCTAAAAAAAGGGCCACCCATGTCTTCATTAACAAGTATGTATAACCGTCAGATGTACATTAATGTCTAGAAATTTAAAAGTAAAAATACCTCGTTTGCATGGAAATTACACACAAAGAGTAAATACAAATAAATATAAAAAGAACACCATTTACCGAATTAGGACCCGTATGTTGAGAACGTGTAAATTGTGGAGCTTCCGAAATTCGGAGCACGTCGCCCATTTTCGCTCGCCTATTTTCTAGCGAGAACGAGAATGACCGACGAGATCCGCTCGCAAGTGCATTTTTATAGCGTCGCGAATAACTGATCAATGATCCTAATCAATAATAAAAAATAATAAACATTTGTTATTGATCAATATTTTTGTCTGTTTAAATGTTTCCTTTGTTGTATTTATTGTTGTAATACAAAGAAGAAAAAAGTCTCAGAAAAAACACTTTGCGACGGGATTCGATCTCTGGAGACCGCGTCGCCAATGAGTGGGAATTACCCTCCCAACATTTCTTTAAGTGCGCAGGCCTTATATACATAGTAGCCATGAACGTACAGCAAAACACTTTAAATCCTTACAAAACTTGAATGACGGAGAAATCCCACACATATATGAAAATGTTTTTGCATAAATCTGTGATAATTAGTGCAGTCTGCCTTTTCATACCAATTAGTGCAGTCATGATATATTAAAATAAGAAAGAGCAATTAACATAAGTAAGGTTTTAATTGTGATTTTTGCCACAGTTCTAACGTTCATTGTTTTTAGCTTAAGTGGATGTTATTTTTAGAAACAAAAGAAACCAAACACCATGACAGATATATAACAACATGGTCATTTTACTGCCGAAAAAGCATTAACATAACCGTTTAAAAAATAATATCGCTTCTCAAAGCTGTGACGTCACCCCATAATCATTTCCAAAACCAATTATACATATAAGGGTCGCCGTCGTCGGCGACCCAGTGATTCTTACATCACGACAGATCACTACAGTACGATGCCAATAAAACTTCAATTTGTGGCGGCTTCAATTTAAAATCATCCGATTTTAATTTACCCAGCGCAGCAGACACGCGGCTGTGAAACGATGGCAGTGTTTATGTTTTGTGCGAACTGCTTAGGCATATTCTTCTTCCAACTTCCGGCGAACAAAACGATCGTGATTTCAGTATGTATCAATGCACCAGATACATCCGAGGGATGATTGTCCCGAGGACGGAATTACCCGAGGAGTTCCGATTGCATAACTGTATCATTACGCTCATTTGAAAGGAAATGGTTATTATAAGCATAGATGGCGTTAAATAAAAGAGTAGATAAAAAAATTTAAGAAAAGGCGAATGGATTGATTTCAGTTTGATTTATCTTGCACAGATTTTCGTTAAAGGTCAACAACCAGTTTATTGACGTACGTGACAACATTACAACAAACCCGAAGTCAATTAATTTTGACAAAATTTGTTAGCTCTAATGCATACTCTGACATTTGTGATTTTATCTTTTTGCATTGTCTTTTTCTATTATTTAAATAATGAATCATCTGTGATTTGAGCTTGTATCTTTGCACCAGATACATCCGAGGGATGATTGTCTCGAGGACGGAATTACCCGAGGAGTTCCGATTGTCTGTCGGATGTATCCAAAAGAAATTTTTGAGGATAAAGGCAAAGCTGTTTTTACATATATTTTACTAACATTTTTCTTCATCCAGAATTAAAACCAGTGAAAAAATATATTTGAAAGTTTATGTTTAACAGTAACTGGTTCAGTATCTTCTTTGAATTAAAAATCAGCACGAGACTTCAATAAAAAAAAAATACTGAATAAAAGCAACGAACAAGCGCAGAAGTTATCGCCCGGAAATGGCCAATCGCGTATACATTTAAAATGTTAACAACCAAATTGGAGTTACTTTGTACAACGAGTTCTTCGAAGTCTCGAACACAATTTAAGTAATTAAGTGATATCAACATAAACCATTTTTATCATTTTCACGAAGAACTTCGGAAGTTTTGGACTTATTTGTATCTCAACATAAACACGTTTTCAAGAACAGCATACGTACTGACAAAATTCTTGACATCTGCAATATTTCACACACAAACAAAAAAACAGAACAGAATGCCAGAATTAACGATATCTTACTTCCATAAACAAATGAAGAAGATGACAGAAAGTTTCTTCAAGATTCATACATCTTCATCCAGTATAAGCATACACCTGTAACAGCTGTAGTACTGCGCATGTCCCGTAATTGCAAACGGTTGTCCGAATCAGACGCTGGCGCGATTAGCTTCTCTTGGCAATTATGTCACGTTGTGTCATTGTTATGTTCCTTATTCCAGTCATGTTGGCGTTAAACTGTCTCATTTCCTTAAAGCGGGATTTTAGTAACCTTGTATTTGGAACTGTCTTGGTAGTTTACTAGTTTACCTTTGTCATCGTGCGTTGTAATATGCAAACACAGTTACGTCCCTTAACGGCCACAGAGAGTCTTAAAATAATACACAACAAAAATATCTTTAAAAAGGTATGCGGCGTTGATGAGATTTTTAAACGTGTAGTGTGTTGCGTATATTTACCAAAACTTTAACACAATTTATTGATCCGTTATCAAATAGAAACTTGTGTGTTTTTAAAAATTAAGACAACCGAAGATTATGCATTTTCTTACATTAATAATATTTTTCGATGTAGAAATACGGCTTACTTTCTCCTGCAATAATGTGTCCACTTGTGTATGTTATCAAGGTCACGTTGTTTTTACAACATAAAATGAAGTTTTCGAATATGTGTTAGACTGTTTTAATGGCTTATTAAAACGCAGTTTATGCAAAATAGCAACAACAAAAAATGGTTTTGCTTTATTAAATGACCAATGCAACAATACTATACATTTAACTTCTTATAACCAAACGAAATGGAATTCCGACCAGTATTGATCTTTGCCATTAAAAGCTTTTGTTTACAGTTTACATAGCACATCATTTTACATGTTTCGGGAGCAACTCTGTTATTGTGTGACCGGCCGCAATAGCTCAGGTGGTAGAGCGTCGGCTTGCGGATCGGGAGGTCGTGGGTTCAAACCCCGGCCGGGTCAAACCAAAGACTGTAAAGTTGGTAGAAGTGGCGTCCCTTCTAACGCTCGGGGCTAAGGGGAAAGCATGTGAGAGAGAGAGATAGAGAGAGAGAGAGAGAGAGAGAGAGAGAGAGAGAGAGAGAGAGAGAGAGAGAGAGAGAGAGAGAGAGAGAGAGAGAGAGAGAGAGAGAGCGAGAGAGAGAGAGAAATGTCGGTGCACAGTATCTGCAAAAATGCCGGCTAATCCCTAATCCCTATTATTGTGCTAGCTAGACTTCTCATCAAGAAGTGCGAGGTTAAAGCTCGGTTTTCAGCATCTTAGTCGGTGGGGTTTTCGCGACTTGATAATGTCTCTTCTTCGCAGGGAAGGATCTGATGGGGAATGCACCCCGCCCCCCCCCCCCCCAAAAAAAAAAAAAAAAGCGTAAAAGAGTAGAGTTGACAAACACATACATGTAAGCTTAAAGATACTAAGCTGTTAAAGTAAATTTTGTTGACTGCCTGGGTCGAAATAAGGGTCCCTTACTGTGTACATATATCTAGTATTTACTGTGTTAAAGTTGCATGGATCTTGATTTAAACCCTGACCCCCCTCCGCCGCCCAAATCCCTCTCCCCCCCCCCCCCCCCCCCCCCGTCAACGTTGTCTGGATCCGCCTCTGCTTTTTGGTGTTATTGTCAACTTAGCTTCTAAATAGCACGTTTGTAATTTCAAATTTAAATATTCGTCTTAATAATCATAGGACATTGTCACTTTTCGTTTTAATAAGTTCAAGTTTAACTGTACACTACAGTAAAGTACAAACTATGAAATTGCATGCATAATGTACAAATATATTTAACATCGTCTAGTCTCACTCATACAGCATCTCAGGTAACTCCACATTTTCTGCACTTCTAAAACAATGGCGTGTTTGTTATTTCTATGACACTGGGCGAGACAATATGTTATATTTGTATACAGTAATTAATTATCCAGTTCTCTTCAAACCTGTTGAATTATGACAGATATAATTTTAACCTCACTTCCATACATAGCCAGGGAGCAGAACATCACCTTGTTATTTGTTTGTTTGTTTATTGGGTTTATCGTCCCACAAACAGTATTTCAGTTATCTGGAGACGGTGTCCACTTGAAGCAGATATAGTGCTGCCTTCACTGTGTATAGCATGCCGTGAACATCTGGCATGATACCACACCCAGTCACATTATCCTGACACCGGGCCCACCAGTCATGGAACTACCCTTATATTTGCTTGAGCGTTAGCAAGGGAGCTATACCACTACCATTTTTAACGACTTTGGTATGTCGCGGCCCGGGATCGAACCCGGGGCCTCCCGTACCTGGAGCCGACGCTCTACCGATTGCGCTACTAGGTCCGGTCACCTTGTTGTGGATATTTGAATCAATTGATATTAATACACGAATGCCGCTTTGTTTATATTATTTGTTTGTTTATTTGGGTTTATCGTCCCGCCAAAAGTATTTCAATTGTCTGAAGACGGTGTCCACTTGAAGCAGATATAGTGCTGCCTTCACTGTGTATAGCATGTTTGTATATTGAGATTATCGTCGCGCCAACAGTATTTTATTTATCTGGAGACGGTGTCCACTTGAAGCAGATAGTGCTGCCTTCACTGTGTATAGCATACCGTGAACACCACACCCAGTCACATTATCCTGACACCGGGCCAACCAGTCGTAGATCTGCCCTTATATCTGCTTGAGCGTTAGCAAGGGAGCTACACTACTACCATTTTTAACGACTTTGGCATGTCGCGGCCAGGGATCAAACCCCGGGCCTCCCTTACTGGGAGCCTATGTTTATATTAAATATGTAAATTAAAAGGAGTCTCAGAGGCAATTCATCTTTTTCAAAGATAAATAGGTGCGCATAGTTACGCATATCAATGCTCAATGGATTTCACACGATTTGCAGTTCGTGTGTATTAACTTACTGCGTTACTTCCACGCATATAGGTTAAAAGTAATTATGACAACTGTATACACATGACGTACATCTTCCTGCATGCGCAGTTTGATGGGTTTAAAAAGCAGTAAAACTTAAAATAGTTGAAAGTCGTTGCAACGCTATTGATCCTCTTACTTTCTACTCATTTTTTATAAATATAGCATATTCAAAGTATGTGCACATGTTTTTTCGCGATAAGAAGTGACAGTGTAAAGCATTATTCAATGAATAACACAGATTTGCTTTTTACAAAACAAATTTAAAAAAGTATACCAACCTTTAAGAAAGCTTCCCTTTACTTTGTTATAGTTTGCATGACGTTTGTACATTCTTTATTTGACACAGATGTTCAAAAGTTTATTTTGGTTAGTTTTATTTTATTTTATTTTAATTTGATACCAACTCAACTCAATTTAATTAAAACTCAATCAATAATGTTTGTACTGATATTACGTTTACAACATTATATCTTTTCAACAAAATAGCAAAATAAATGTTTTACTGTTTGGAGTAATTTAACGCATAATATCACTATTTCACCAGGTCAAAAACAAAGTGTACAATATGTGGAGAAATTTTATAAAGTGAAGTAAAGTCATACGTTTAATTGATTTGATTTAATATTTTACCTGTTCATGACGTACTAATAGCTGCTTCTGTTGTTCAAAGAAAATGGAAGAAATGTTGCGTTATTTATTAGAAACCATTCATATTTCACTTCATAATTTAGTACAACTCGATATTATGTAGGCATTCGAGTTTAATCGTTGTTTTGTTGTACGCAGACGATACTGTCGTATTTGCCAAGACTGAAAACGAACTTGTCTCTCTATTAGATACCTTTATTAACTATTGTGACACTTGGAAAGTTTCCGTTAACACTGAAAAACAAAGCGTTTAGTTTTTTTTTCTAAAACAGGTTTGCTGATTCAAATTTGAAATAATTTCCGATGTTAATATCATTTTTATAAGGATTGTTTTTCATAGTCTTGTCTGGTTTGTTACATGTATACCCGTTATATGGGATGCCATAGTTGACTTTCTGCTATCATTTACCGTTCTTATTCAAAATTTGAAGCTTTGCTAGATTATATTTAACACATTTGCTACCATCTACATGCAAGCTATTAGTGTATGCATAGCAGGTCCGATAACTATGACGTAAAGGTAAGGATGATTAAGTATAGTATTACATGTACATATGAGACATATGTTTGATCGATGTACAGCTTTAAAATAATCGCATAAATTCCCTTGCACTTAACCAGACATGATGTGCAAAGTTATTGACACCATTGTGACCGACCTTAAATATGCTCAACGAACAGGTAAACAAGATATTGTATATTAAATATTAATAAGGAATAAGCCAATTACGAATACGAACTACACGTCAAGTATGCACGGCTAAATCATTTTAGGCGGTGTCGCTTTCGACACCATCAAGCGTGATCAAAGCTGAAAATGAAAGGCACATAGAATGACCTTAGAATAACACCGCAGTCGAAGTACAGGAACAAATATGATTGGATGAGCCAATTGTGTTTGTTATTTATCATATTTATGGTATAATTTGATTAAACAAGACGTCGAAGTGGTTGTACTGTGTAATAAAAACTATAAGTGCAATAACGATTTCTGAATTAACAACACCGCGCAAGAATACAAAGCTTAGTCTTCATAGATAGTACTAAAGACTTTGCGGGGTCGGAAATTTAACTGACCAATTGTCTTACCGTAACGTTATCCTTAAAACCACTGTCATAATCACTTTATGGCTAATTTTATATTGATTGAGGATTCGTTTTTGTTTGTTGTTTGTTTGTTTTTTGCTACCATCGGAACATGCGTGGAAAGAGGAAACATAATTTAACTGATGTCACGTGGGTACTATATTACACAAAGTGGTCATGCTGTATTTTAATAATTCACAATCTCATGTTTAAGTAAACATGATTATAGTCATAGAATACAAAGTTTTATTATTTATCTTCGGAATTAGTGCAGACAATGTACCATTTCGAGAGTCCCTTAAATCATCTTAACCAAGTTTAATTAAAAGCCCAAAAATCAAAGGTAAACAACTTTAACCCTTTTCAGCTAAATATCCTATTTGTTTTTGTTTACAAATAAACACTTTACCCATTTGATATGGACGGTAACTTATAAGTTACTACTTCAATGCCCGTGGTCTGTAACAGACGCACAATGAAGGACAAGGAAGAAAGTTATGGATAGTCTCCATCTGTATAATGTATATATTAACGATGTACACAGCCTAAAATATTCACTATACCTTAAAAGTCGTATCTCTGTCTGAGGTTACCGTTTGCGTTCGGAAAATTTCAAATGTAATCGAGAGTAAGATGCAGCTTTCATGGACGTGGAACCTAAAATATTTAATTCAGGGACAGGTGGATACCAATATCAATTTGAAATCCACGAGCATTTTGGTACCATGTGGAAAATACCCCTGAATAAACACTTAAAGACGAATTACTTCTGTCCTTGGTAACTTATGAATGGATGAGAATCGTTAAAATTAAAGAAATGTCCGAATGTCGATCCAAACGCGTTATCTGAATACTAGTCAAAGATCTCACATCTACTACCAGATCTTCTCCTACAAGACAAGAGAATGTAAGTCGCATCCACTGCAAAGTTATTGTCAGAGATGCTTGTCCCTACTGAGACTCAAACGAAGTTAAAGTCCTGTAAGGGTTGCAAAACGGCGACTCGCTCAGCCAAGACTGCCACATAAAAATCGCTTTGATAAAGAAATATAAAATAGTATTAAAACTTAAAAAGATAAATAAAAAATCGAACACCTACGATTTAAACTTCGTCTTCGTCATTTTAGCCATTGTTTAATCCTTCTTGCAGGGACAGTCAATAAGAATGACACTTATCTATACCATAAACTCTGTCCTTTTTGACGGAACTGCACAATATGCACTCGTGTGAAAATGGTGATATTTACAAACTTTACAACGCAGATGTTTTAATGTAAATCCATATTTAGTCATCTTTCATAACGAATCAAGATGCATCGAGAGCAGGTCAAATGTTAGTCGTTGTTACCTCTAGAGGGCCTAGAAACCTAGCAGCCAGCCTCAATGAGTCTGGACATGGGCTGTTTCACGATTCTTGTGTTTTTATGGGACCGTGACACGGCTTGTTCAAAACAAATACAACTGCTTGGACAAATTGTCGGACATCATGTGCTGATGTGTGGGAGAGAGTGGTGGGGGTGCGGAAGCTGGCTTGTGGTATGAATCCTTAATCGGTCGTTATTACTGTTTGTTGTCGAGAATGGAGGGGGTGAAGCTTGTTTTACAAACAAACGTAGCTGCAGAGGTTGATGTACTTTAAGTGGCGATGATTGAAAGTCGGTCTTGTAAGCGTTTATTGCCTATGTTCAACCTCATGTTGAGATAGATATGGTTTGGACAAAAAGGTAATCTTGACCTTTCATGACGTCTGCCATGAGAAGTAATTGTTTCCGTTGTCGGTTTCGTCCTCGAAATATCATGTAAATGTTGAAAATTACATTTTATTGTTGCAAGGTTATGGCAAATGAGTGTTGATAAATGTAATAAAGGTTATGGAGGTTGTAAAGGTAATGGCGATTGTAAGAGATTAGAAGACAATGGTTGAGTATGCAAATGTTAAAGTAGTCCGGTCACAACTTTGCGTAATGTAATGACATGGCATGTAGAACCACACTAACCGCACGTCATACGTACATAAATATACACGTATTCTAGTACGAATAACTCGTGCGTCGTTTTGCCTTTCAAGGTTTTCAGTTAGTCTGGTTCCCAGGTTCTTTTCATCTCTAGCGAAAAGTAAGTTTGCCTGGTTCCCATCTTTTCTTCTCTAGCGTAGCATTTAGTTCGTCTGGTCCCAAGCTTTTGTTTATCCTCAGGGTTCCATTCTGTTTGTCTGGTTTCCAGCTTCTTGTCATCTTTAGTGTAGCATTTAGTTTGTCTGGTCCTAAGTTTTTGTTCATCTTTAGGGTATCATTCGGTTTGTCTGGTTCTCAGCTTCTTTTCATCTTTAGTGTAGCATTTAGTTTGTCTGGTCCTAAGCTTTTGTTCATCTTTAGGGTACCATTCGGTTTGTCTGGTTCTCAGCTTCTTTTGATCTTTAGTGTAGCATTTAGTTTGTCTGGTCCTAAGCTTTTGTTCATCTTTAGGGTACCATTCGGTTTGTCTGGTTCTTGGCTTCTTTTCATCTTTAGTGTAGCATTCAGCTTTTTGTATTTATCGTAGAGTAGTGTAGCAAGGGGCAGATAATCCAGACTAGGCATTCAGTGTACTGTCTATATTCTGATGTATATACATATGACTTTCATTCCGGCATGAGTAGTTCAAAGCTCAAATAGGTTGTTGAGATTCAAATAGCCAAAATGCTGGGAAACGTTGCTACGCTTTTGATGCTCCCAACCTAAAGACAACACGGGTCCGTGTATGCACCGTCTTTTCTTTTTTCATTTTTGTTTTTCTAGTAAGAAAACGGAAAAGGTACAGAATGTTCTTTTTTATTTTTCTATATCGAATTTAAAAAACAACAACAAAAGACAACAGAAATATATGTATTCCAAACCGTTTTTCTAACGTCAACATGTACCTTAAAAAGGAGAATTCTAATCGTTTATCGTTTCACAAAACTAGAACGAAACACGAGTGGCGCTGCGATCGCTTGGCCCGGCAGGGGAAGTAACTAGCAAGACAAGATACACAGTTTCAATGGCGGCCAGAAACAGTACCAAATAATATCAACGCTTGTAAAGATGAATTACCACACACTTATATCTGGCCTACATTAAAACTTGAAAAACAAACATGAAAAAAGAAAAGACGATATATACACGGACCAACACAGATGTCATGTTTTTTATTATATAAAAGTCAGAGGTTACTTGAATCTATTATATACCGTGCTTTAAACGAAGTTGTAACTTTTTTCAGATACCAAATATGATCCAATCGCTAAAAGGTAAACATTCTTAAAGTGATGGAAGTTATAGATATGGCCCCTGTGTTGAGTGATGTATTGGGTGCGAGGGTAGTAAAGGGGTGGTTGAAGTGGTAGATGTGGATGTGTTGATTGTTGCTTCTAACACTTCAAGAGACACAGGACTTTATATCTTCCTGGTGTAGATCAGTGCATGTTTGTAATGCTACACCTACGTTAATGGGCGGTGTGCTATGGGGTAGACTCTAATACCTGGAACTCAGTGGAATTGTCTAAGTAAGGCAATCTTAATAAGGACCAACAATGTAGGGTTAAGCTGAACTTTATATGATAAACAAGTCTACCAAGTCAGAACTATGCCTCTTGCATGCAGCTCTGTTGTGTGATTTTTTGTATGGTAGTCTGATATTGTGATTCGTCAGTTCCATTTTATTACCTGTTTTGTTTTCTTTCTTTTTTGTATGTGAAAATATATATAACCTTATACCCATTGGAATCGTAGGATTCAGGAATGGATCCGGAGTAGGGAATGCACCCCCCCCCACCCCCACACATAAACACAGACACAGACACAGACACAGACACAAACACACACACACACACACACACACACACACACACACACACACACACAAACAGCCACCACCAACCAGGTAAAAAGTAGAGTTATGAAAAAAGACATACAGGTAAGCTTAAAAATACTAAGCTTTTAAAGTAAATTATTTCTTGCGATAAAGTTTCTGGAGCCGCCCCTGCGAGGTTTGTGTTACAAGTGCATGTAACAAATCACGACAAACAACTGTATTTACGGTATGCTTTTGTAAGCAGTTAAACATATAGAAGTAAAACATGGCTATGTACATGTATATTAATGCGGCAGTATCTGTAAAACAACCGTAGGAGATCGTGAACAAGCCAAAAGAGAGTAAAGCAAAGCGGCAAGGATTGTCATGGATACTATTTCCAGTTTGATTGGCGATTTTTATCCTTAATAAAACAACCGGTTTTCTCACTAAATTCCATTTTATTGAACAGTATAAACGTATAATTCGTGTAAAAACAGCGCAAATGCTGTTGTTGATTAACAACAACACGATGTTGTTAACTGCATATTCAAGAAGATCATAACCGGCCAACACCACCTTTAAATGTTCTGGTTTGTAAGAGAACGACATAAATTGTATACTCGTTAAACTACACGTGAAATGCATTTACCTTTAGTAGGCGTATAATGGAGAATTAAATCTCCTAAGTGATTCGTTAACAAGGAGGAACGTGAAAGAAAGGCGGAAATACCAGAGGTGATACGAATGGTGGTCATGTTGTATGATTCTGCATACATTCCATTGTCATCTGCCTAATTGACTTTTAAATATCCGTTTAAAATAACTGTCCATATGCGTGCTTGGTTTTTTGTAGACCAAATTCTAAATAGAGGGCATCAATTAATATACCAAAACACCGCATTGAAATAACTCTAAACGAGGTCATCTGCACAGTAAACGCGTGATTCTTGAAATTGTATTATTTGTTCAATTGATTAGAAACGCTAATGAAAACTGCCAGCTTCAACTGACATAAAAAGCGGCAGCCAACCAATCCGAATCTGTCGAATTGACATTAACTTGTAAAATGTATTTACAATTAACCTTTGACAACAAATGGTTCCAAGATTGTTATACTTTATATATGTCACCAATAACAGCATCTTAACAGCAGTCACAGCAAAACGTCAATAACCCAACAAATAAATCTAAAAAAAATCGTACAAAAATTAAACCAAAGTTCATCGAACGCGTCATCCATTGCAAAATGACAGACAATCAATCTTCTTGAAATGTATTTTGACAATAAGATAAGTTATATGAACCTATAACAGCTTAAGATATGACAAGCTATGTCCGCAGTAGGATTTTCTTTGCTTTGCGGAGGAGGATGTGATGGTGGGGGCGGGCGGGGGTGCTGTTGGATGCTGGTGTGGATGAGGGCGGGAGGGGGTCATCTTTTTCTAATAAATACACCAAAAGAAAATTTCAACCCGAGTAGAACTCGAATCTACAAGTGTTAAGGGACTGAGTGTATATCAGTTTCCGAGAACGGTAAGAGTTATTGCCCATGTAACCGTATTTTGCGTTTGCGGTATTGTACAATCGGAACACCCCAGATAACTTACGAATCATCTCTCGGATTTTTGTAGGTTGTCCGATCACCTCGGTCATTTCCCTAAATAGGACTTCTTTTGAGACAGACTTCAAAACAAAGATGGCAACTCGGGTGACAGCTCACTTCAGTACGATGCCTGTAAAACTTCTATTTGTGGCGGCTTAAAATTTAAATCATCCAATTTTAATTTAATTAGCGCAGCAGACACGAGGCTGTCAAACGATGGCAACGTTTATGTTTTGTGTGAACTACATAGGCATATTTGTCTTCCGATTTCCGGCGAACAATACGATCGTGATTTCAGTAAGTTTCATCGACCAGATACATCCGCGGGATGATTGTCCCAAGGACGGAATTACCCGAGGAGTTCCGATTGGGTGTTGTAGTGATAAATATATACAGATTGTAAACATTCATAATCTGTGCTGGAAACAGTTAAATTATTCCTCTTTTGATTTGTAGTCCACACAATATCCGAAAGAAATATGTGTTTAGTTTGTCTGTTCATTGGAATACACAGTGCTAAGACGTCTAAGATGTATGTGTCATTTTACATAACTTCAACGCTAAAGAGCTCTTAATTCGGAAGTTGCGTATTCCAAACGCCCAAACAGGGCACGCAATATATTAATCTATGTGTTCTATCTGTATTAAGAGTTAGAGCAAACAGCAAGCCATTCAAAAACTGTGTGGCAGCATGGACCATTGTTGTTGTTTTTTTCTCTCATGCAGCCAATAAATGATTGTTATTTGTTAAGGAAGATCCCACAAAATGCGGTTTGTTGGTGCCCTACATAAATATGAGAAGTGAAACAACGCCACACGTGTCAATACAAAAGTGTATTTCCTATCCGAGCCACGCTGCACAATCAGTTATCTAAGAAAACCACGTGATCACTTATTTTTGGGCAATCGTACCTACTCGACGATCTCCGGCAAGCTTCGGAGATAATGCCTCGTATGAAATTGTATGAATACACCAGTTGGTGATTTGCCCCGGCGAATAACTTCTCATTGCATTATGTAAACAAAGATGGCTGACTTTTCAAAGTGCATGCAGTACGCTTTAGATATGATGGAGATTCAACACTCCTTGAAAGAAGAGCAGATTGCTTTGTTTAAGAATATTTTTAACTTAGTTGATACTGTATGTATATTACCAACAGGATTTGGTAAAAGTGTAATATACCATATTACTGTCTATATCCGAAGCTTGCCGGAGATCGCCGAGTAGGTACGAATGCCATTTTGGATGTAGTTCGTCAATATGGCGTCGACAGCATTATTTCCGAGGTGAGTACGTAGAGGACGGAATTACCCGATGAGTTCCGAGTGATTTTTTTGGGATCACGTTTCATGATCATCCTTGCAATCCGCTCTGACGTCGATATCTATTTTTAGCCGAAATCTGCATTAGGCTTATTTATAGATTTCGTAAAAAATAGACATTTAATGCGAAATATTTCACGATATGAACTTTCTTACAATTAAGGTAATGTTATTATCATCTTTTCTCCAGTGTGACATTTTGCAGCAGTAATGCACAATTTCCCACCACAGGTGTAATATATTGTTACATGTAGTTTATACAGGCAAACTGTCGGATAACACCTTGAAAGCCAATAAGTCACTGTTAAGTGGCGAAAGTTCCCGAAGTATAGAACCACTTGATGCGAAATTCATTTTTTTTTTCGGCATAGCTGTCTTATCTTACTTTTGACCTACTTCATAAATGCAGACGCAAGATCAGACCGAATGAATATCAGAACAATTCTCATTGGTAGATATTCCAGGTAACACCGTACATCGTATTTTTTCAATGCACATCAGGGCAGCGTAGTATTGAATAAAAGGGTACTTATTAATGACATTAACAATACTAAATTAATTACCAAACAAATTAAATTCTCATTTTCTGAATGAAAAAAGCAACAACAATCAGCAAATTGAGTTAATTAATGTCTCACCAATGCCACGTATGTTTTGTTGTTGTTTTTTTAAAGACATTTCTGGTTAATGTTTGGATCACTATCGAGTCCATTAAAGTATAGTTTATGACTGAGGTAAATTTCTCATGACTTATGTATCCGCATATACGCATTTGCCGGGTTGTTTGGTCTAACTTAATATAGAACGTCAAAAATAACTGAAAAAACGTTGCAGCACTTTTTTCTCTTCTATTCTCAAGATAAAACTAAATCTTTTCAAGGCATGCACGTATTTAGTCAAGTGAACGGAGTTATTCTTTTTAGTTCTTTACTCATTAATTTTAATAAAGTATTGCTCTGTAACGACCGCAGATGTAGAAATTTAAGTACTGCTTAGTCTCTCACAGCGTGGGTTCGAGTTCCGTTCGGGGGCGCAGGACTTAATGTTGGAAGGTCCCTCAGCTGACTTGCAGTGCGCCGTTGGTTCTACCCAGACATTTGTCTGGGGTCTTCCTCCACCAAAAGCTGGGCGTTGCTATAATGATCATAATTGGTCGCTGCAATGTATTTCAAAAACAAAAACAAAACAGAAATATAAGCACTTCAAACCAGCCTCGCTGCTGGATTAACTGTGGCGACGTGGATAATGCGGCTTCCAAACTTGTGCGGTTAAGCAACGGTTACCGTGGCTGGTGTATGGATGGGTGACCGTTGGAAAGCGCCGGCCTGCGTTACAGCCCATTTATGCAAAATTAAAAGAATACCACCAAATGTGGCCCAGTTTGCAGTAACGGTTCTGACAGTTAAACGCATAACCAAACACATCTTAATATGTCGTAAAACATTTCTGGCAACTTAAGAAATGATGTGTATCGCACATGTTAAACACAAATCTTTACAGCAATTAATTGTTGTCGAATCCATCGGGTGATTTAAAGATATGCCTCGACAGCGTCATAAAGACAATTAGTTACAATGTCAAGTAATACGGACACGACGGGTTCAAGAATTTGTCAATTAATGTGTCCTTTACCTCACTAACTTTTACTTCACATTGACCTTGACCAGCCGCCGGTATTCTTCGTCAAGTTCCGCCATTCTTCGGTTATATCCGTTTGTTCAGGATCACATTACGGTAAGATCCGGTTTCATTTTTTTTCTTTTCACTCATTGGTCGTGTATATCAGTTCCGTATTTTCCGACGTTTCAGGAAACAACGCTACCAGTTCTGATGCGGATTTATTAAATTCTGTCGACCACGTGTATGTTATAATGACGTTAAAACACATAATTTCACTATAAATCAATTTATAAAATGACTTCAAAGCTTAAAGGTCGTCAACATCTATAAAATCAAAAAGGCACCAAACAAAGATATTCACCGGTCAATGGCATGTGAAAATGTAAAAAATATTTAATAAAAAAGAGCAAACCCATACTGTCTTGAAATGGTCAGTGTGAGGTTGGCTTCTCCGTCTTAACCTCGTGAGAGTGTATTGTTCTTAGGAAAACTATGCACTTGCATTATTTTTCATGTTACACGATATTAAATATATTGGCAATTGATGCATAGCGTAATTCAATAAATTCCACACAGTGAGATATGTGTTAGTGAGATAACAACGATATTTCCTTTGGGCAAATAACACAACTGAGGAACTACTTACGGGATACACCCATTCTTTTCAATGTCCATCTAATTAGCTACGTCAGTGTATACAACATATTCTCAAAATCACACTTTGATCAAAAATGTGTAAAAACAAATTTACCGTCACAAATTTGCTGAGAAACCATGCTTTCTCTTTTACTGGAGGAAATACTTGCGACAATTTCACTTGAGAACAAACATTACTTGACCGTGTATTACTACGCACTGAGTACTATTTGATCGTCTGGTACTTCATCACCTTCACATGTCCTATTTTCGTCAATGCGATCATATTTAAATATTGCTTACAATGTATTCTGCGTATCTATTTAAAAGAAAAGATAATTAAAATGATAAAAAAGAAATCTTTGGAGAGAATATTGTAACTATGTGCCCAACTGGTGAAGAATGAGAAACCAAATGCCAGATGGAGAATTTCAAAATGCAAGTTATTAGTTTATTTTCTTATATAAGTTCTAGACACGAAATAAATTAAATGTCTTTTTCTTTTGTTTTTTGTTAGTATTTTTCATGTCACTCGGTGCAATAAGATCAATCTTACACCGGATAAAATAAATATCCACTACTTATGCAAACAAGCCAACCCACATTATAGGATCGTGTTGTTTTTTTTCTCAAGCAATACAGCTGTAATAAGAGAATTATTCACTATGAAAATAAGACGATCATTTTCATTCGAAAATTACAACACATCTTTAAATTTGAACTAACACAGAACAGACAAGACAACTACTCAATGTAAATGTGACCAAAACTTACACAAGACATTACACAGAAAACTGTACTCGAGTTTCAAGTTAACGTTAAGCCATTGGTTATATCAGGATTGGCGTCATTCTAAATTGAAACGCCCGTTAAGTTCAACCTCTTCTTCAAAGCTGGCGTAGCTTTAATACATAATTTTTGTTAATGCCAACAAAAGATTTCCTAAATAATTAAAGAATTTGTGAATTTGAATTTAAGTAACATGTTATATATAAAAATATAAGCAAACAAAATCAATTCATAAAACATACCTGTGATTTGTTGTCAACGTTTAGGTAGTCAGTAAACACACGCACAGTAAGAGTGAAAACACAACGTCGATATAGGCACTAACGTCGCCTGTTCGACGCGACTACGACGTTACGTCAAATGTAAGCGCCAACATATGGCTCTCCTCACAAGCGTACCTTGCATGGATTCGACTGAACTGGTTCCCGAACTTCGTGGCTGGTCTGCGTGTCTATGTGCAATATAAATACGGGAAACCAGTCAAGGGTAAAAGAACGAGATGGAACATTTCAATGTGGACGGGAGAGCAGAAACCTTGAACCGTTTTGTAGACAACGTAATTCGGGCCGTATTTATGTGCGTTTCTATCTCTGACATGTAATAATGATAAACAACAGTTTTAATTTTAATTTCTTCACAATTCTTGACAATTATGACGGTTCTAGCTGAGGTTAGGCCATTTAAATTGTTAATAACGGTCATAGCTGTTGAACTTAATTTGAGTTCTTTTGCCTTTGTATTCAAGCAAAGATTTTTTACTTGCTTTAAGTACAATAGTTAATATTGAATGTAGGCATTAGGAGATATACATTATTGTATTATTGAGTGATAGAGGAGAACTGTATTTTCGGTGAAAATTTCATTTAAAAATAAATAAATGTGTATACATGAACGAGCAAATGATAAAGAAAGAGATGACAGAATAATGGTGATGAGAGAAAAAAAAAATCTATATTATGCATTTAGAAAAAAGTGAGATGATATTTTAAATAAATTTAATTAATTAATTTACTAGTGGCCGCGTGTCGGTGCTAGCACGTGCGGAGTCAATTAGAAGCACCTACGTCACATAGACAGGGTATTATCATTTGTCTAGACTCGTCTTGTTAACGTGCGATATTAATTCTCGAAACGTCTGTTTTTGTGGTGACGTAGGTTTGTGTTAATTGTCGCACAAAATAATGGTTTACATTTTTCTTTCTTAACTATGCTGCCTTTTTATGTGTACTTGTGCCATGCAAACGACATACAATCGTATTGCATACTGTTACCATGAACTCTATAACTGTATACATATATGCTTGCTTTTATTGCAAATAATGACATTGTTATCTTTTAGAAATAATTAATTATTAAATGGCTTGCTGTGTATTTCACACGTGTGTTGGGCGTCCTATCACAATAGAGGCAGCAAAATGTCTCTTACAGTATTTTCCATACATTGCTAATTACAACGCTCCGACCGAGTTTTGTGGTCAAACTGGCAAGATTTAGCTATCAATGGTGAAAGGTGAAGACAAATATCTGAAAAGACCAGCCGACCTTAAGCAGGTCAGCTGTTACACCTCTCCTTGTTCTCGTCGGGTTCGGCCATGAAAATGGTGTTAATGGACGCCACCTCCACCTCCCACCTGAAGTCAAGTTCCGAGCTGGAAAACTTACATCAGGTAGGATGACTTCTAGCAGTGGCATTGATTCTTCACTGACAATAGCGCCTGTCTCTGTCTAATTTCAGAGAGAGAGAGAGGGAGGGAGAGAGAGAGAGGGGGGGAGAGAGAGAGAGGGAGGGAGGGAGGGAGAGAGAGAGGGAGACAGAGAGGGAGGGAGGGAGGGAGAGAGACAGACAGTCAGACAGACAGACCGAGAGAGAGAGAGACAGACAGATATATATATATATATTCTTATTTCCACGTTCTTAGAACACGTGAACACACTACGCACATCAGGCAGATTGTCAAAAATATTTATGGAGCCGCCTATAGTTCATACCGACGAGGTAGCAACTTGCATGACATTCTAATTAACACAAAACATAACAGGGAATTCTTTTAAATACAGAATAGTTGTCGACTATGCAGAGCAAACATGTGCGCGATTTGCCCATACCAAGGGCGGATCCCGAAAATTTTAGTAGATAGGGGGGGGGGGAGGGTATGAATCAAGATCCATTCAACTTTGTCGCACGTCGACCTAAGCAGTCAACTGACTAAATTTACTTTAAAAAGTATTTTTAAGCTTATATGTATGTGTCCTCACAACTCTACTCCTTTACTTGATTGTTGTTGATGGTGGGGGGGGGGGCTCCCTAGATCTATCCCTGGCCCATACGTCATGCAGGTAGACAATTTAAATGACTCCAGTGAAAGGTGAAAAACGACATTAAATGCATGTCAAGAAATGTAGTTTACACGATCCACTGTTCACGCTGCCAAATTTTCTTATATGTTGGAGTGACAGGGAGGCACACTCTACCAGGGACAACTCTTTCGAGGATCTGAACCAGAATCATATCTAACCTTTTTCATGTGTCCTTTTTCTCCGGGTAAATATTTTCTGAGAAATTACAAAATTAGTTCTTCCTGAGTAACTACCGCTTGAAAACTACTGCAAGCTTCGCGTGAGGCTCATTCCTTTATTTTTATTGTCATTATTATATAAATATTATAGTGTGGGTTTTTTTTTTTCTCTCCAAAATTACGCAAATCCAAATACTCGACCAATATTGAAAGAAACATAAAATATTAGGCTACCTTCTCTTTTGAAACGCCCCACCAACAATATGGACTTATTATAATTGGCGACGCGCTGGAGCGCGACGCATTTATTATTATATTATGTTACGCTCACTGAAATTTGCACGTGGGGAAAGTTTGTTTTGCGGACTTTCTAAACCTGAATCAATACAGGTTCTAATTTGGTAAAAGGTGTTCTATTTTATGTTTTTATATTTATTTTTGTGTTTCTGTTACTTTCAAAATAACTTTTGCTTTTTTTTCTACATATGTAACATCTTAGAAAACCTATAAATGGCGTCGAGTTTTGCTTTTTATTTTGTTTTAAACCATTCTATCGGAAATAAGTTAGAAAGGCTTTTTCTCGAAAAGTTATAGTATACTGAAAACTTTCAAATAAATTGTCTTTGTAACTTGCTGCCATATTGCTTTAATCCAACTTTTTGCGTCGCCTTTGCTACTTCGCATCAACGACCTTTTTTTGTATAATATTTGTAGGTCAAAAGTTTGGCCAGAAAGTTGTGCTGACGTCATTATTATGTTCAGCTTCCATTACATATATATATAATAATATGTTGTGTTGGCATACAACCATGTAATTAATTGCATTCACGCGATCATGTAAACAGCACTTAAAGAGACCAAGAACTAAAAACTAAAACGCGGACCTCTGACCCAGAGCAAGGGATGGGATTTGCCGGCATTTCTGCCGATACTGTGCAGGGACATTTCTATCATTATAGATTATATATTACTGACACCGACGAGTCAGGCGTTATGCTGTCCTCTTAGCCCCGAGCGTTAGGAGGGAAGCCACTACTACCAACTTTAAAGTCTTTAAAGGTTTAAACCCACGACCTCCCGATCCGCAAGCCAACGCTCTATCACCTGAAGTGTTCCAAATATGTTGTCACACATATTCAGGAGAACACCTATACTATTGCGCTGTTATGTAAACATGCTTTAATTCGTTCTACAGTAAGGATCCCCGTAACAGCCAACGAAGGTCACCAGTTAAGTTTACAAACAATTCAGCTAGCTATTTTTTTCAGTTACTTCATGTTTGTGGGGATACGAGAAAAAAAAACGCTTTTCATTTTAGGCGGATATAAAACACAGCCACGCAGCCAATACAGAAAGCGTTGGAAAAAAACGCAGCCCCATTATGTAGATCATGTATAAACAGATGCGTTTTACACCCATTCATGTCCAACAGGATGGGGACGGCGTTGTAAACTGTAAAATAGATAGTTTCCGTGTGATGTCATAGGCACTGATAAGACAGGTAAAGGCAGCCATCTTTGAAGGCAGAAGCTAATGCAGGCCGAAATCTGGAAATATGTGCTGTACTAAACTCACCACTGTGTTGTTATTTTTCAGTCTATTTTACTGAACTTAAAATCAAATTTAACAGCTTTTAGGAAGTATTTTAAATATCAAAACTATACTTTGATAGTTTAAAAGGTAAACAAAATACAACCAAATAAGTTAAACTGTTCATTTTGTTTGTTTGTTTATTGGGTTTATCGTCCAACCAACAGAATTTTAGTTATCTGGAGACGTGTCCACTTGAAGCAGATATAGTGCTGCCTTCACTGTGTATAGCATGCCGTGAACACCTGGCATGATACCACACCCAGTCACATTATCCTGACACCGGGCCAACCAGTCGTGGAACTACCCTTATATTTGCTTGAGCGTTAGCAAGGAAGCTATACAACTACCATTTTTAACGACTTTGGTATGTCGCGGCCGACATCGAACCCGGGGCCTCCCGTACCTGAAGCCAACGCTCTACCGATTGCGCTACCAGGTCCGGTCATTTTGTTTAAGGATGAGCCAATACATGTACTTTTATTTGTTTATGTGTATCATATTATTTTTGCATTTATCAATTTAAACAATTACTGCATTTAAAAATATGAATTTCAAGAGCTTTCCAATAGTGTATAGCTTTTTAATTTTTGGAACACAAATGAAGAAATTACAAGAAAATTAATTTTATGCTTCCATACAATTCATCTGAAAACCACTTGTAATTGCCATCCAAGATGGCTGCCAAGATAAGTTATCTTCACTAATGTGGAAACTATCCATTGAGATGATTATTAATAAAAAAATGAGCTTAAATTGAAAACGCTTATGTTAACCAAACTATACACGAGATAAATCTCATTTACTTACTAATCTTCCCCGATAACAATCCAAGGACGGTGACACATGCAGCTGTAGAACAATATATCATCCACCCCTTGCTCAAACATTGACAATAATTGAGACACAAGTCAAATTGTTGCAAAATTGTTTATAAAATGACTTTACATATCTTCCCATATGTACAAATCATTGGACTGCATGTACACAATTTAATTATTTTTATAATAATCTTAATTACAATATTAACACAAAGTTACAAAGGATACACACAAAACTGCATTGTTTTTATACAGAAAAATATTTTTTCTTTACAAATACCATGTGATGGAGACATTTTACATTATTTTTCTAAAAAATAAAAAATTGATACTAAAAAGTTGATATTTTTTGCATCAGAGTGTATTTCCTTTTAGCATTAAAAATAAACACAACTTCTATTACCAAAGTAAGTCCTTAAACAACATAACATTATTATTTTGTTTAAATTGTTCAAATTATTATAGAAAATAATTACAAAAACTGGAAATACTTAAAATGATATACATCCAAAACTACTGAATACCACAGTAAGGCAAATTACTTTAATCTACATGTACTCCATAATGTAGGTTACCTTTAGCTTCCAATTAAGATCTAGCAGAAATAGGACAAATAATTACTGAACTTTCGCAATTTATATTAAATAAAAACAATCTTAAAAGGTATGAAAATCAGAAATTTTATTTGGAAGAAATAATGTTGACATTTTGTTCTAAGGAGGGTCAAGCTAACAAATAGGAGAAGTTGATACACAAGGCATAAGCCCCCAATTACTGCAGACAAATCAAGAAAAAACAGGCTCATAAAAACAAAACCGTCCTCTGTCAGTGAAAACATACATCTCAAATGACAACAGTTAAACAGGACAAAATACAATAGTTGTGTAAATTTTTCAAAAACCAAACTTTTAAAACAAATCGCAAACAAAACAGCTTAACTACAATGTACAAAACAACACACAAAAACAAATTATATACAGTTTATAAAAGACACAGTACAACACTTTAATAAGATTTTATCAAAATAGTATTTTAAAAGTGATCTGTCAACACTGATTGGAGCACCGAATGGAAGATTCAGTTGGCATACTTCAGGTAGTGACATAATCTATTATCAATACACATCTTATGGTCGTGTAAAAATAATGGCACACCGTTATAACGTAGGACCATCATAACACACACATAATGACAATCCACAATAACCCTATACATGCACCACAAAAAAAAATTGAAAACCCATCTAGGTGGCACACTATCTTAACTGAAACCCCAAAGTTATGGCATACACTTAAGTGACATCATTCCATGGATATAGATAGTTTCCATGTGATGTCATGGACATTGACAAGACAGTTTAAGGCAGCCATCTTTGTGGGCAGACCCTAATGCAGGCCGAAATCGGGAAATATGTGCTGTATTAAACTAACCACTGTGTTTTTATTTTTCAGTCTATTTTATTGAATTTTATATCAAATTTAACAACTTTTATAAAGTATTTTAAATATCAAAACTATATTTTGATAGTTTAAAAGGTTAAAGAAATACAACCGAAAATGATACACTGTTCATTTTGTTTTAAGTATGAGCCAATAGTTTTATTTATTTCTGTGTATTAATTCTGTGTGCAATTATCAATTAAAAATATTGCATTCTAAAAATATGAATTTCAAGAACTTTCCAATGGTGTATAGCTTTTAATTTTTGGACCACAAATGAAGAAATTACAATAAATTTTACGCTTCTATACAATTCATCTGAAAATCACTCGAAGTTGCCATCAAAGATGGCTGCCAAGCTAAGGGATCTTCACTGATGTGGAAACTATCTATACATGCACCACAAAAAAAATTGAAAACCCATCAAGGTGGCATACAATCTAACTGGAAACCCAAATTTATGGCACTACACTTAAGTGACACTATTCTATGGATATACACATAATGGAATCCCTGTTTAAAAACCATTATACCTATGGCAGAGAAACATAATGAAATACCACCATGGCATGAAAAAGTTATAACCTGGTGAGCTCGATTACCAGAGACATTACTTTGTTTCAAACTACCCGGAAGTCAGCACACTGAATTTATTTTTTCAACTCAGCAATGTAATCAACAACGAAAATGATTAAAATTATATTAATGACCTTAATTTTTGACCACTTGGAGCTGTTTTATAAGCATTTATTGCAATAAGATTGTATCCATATATAAACTCACCATCACCAGAATTTGGATACCACTGGTAATCTGGTCAGCAAGGGTGGTTATGACGTTATACCATTCTAACAGACTGAAACACTAATCTAATTATTTGTTCCCTTTTTAATATAAAAAAAACATGTCACTATAGAATGTTATGAGCTGTTACATTAAGCAGTAAGTATGTTATGTTAATTGATGATATACCAATAAAGATCATTATTTACACTGATTGGATCATTGATTAAATCAAGAGAGCCCTGATCATTTCAAATATTACAGACATTTACAAACAGGTGTATGTACAAACTACACAAAGGTACAATGTGAATTTTCTTGTTAAACACTAATGAAACATACAATGGATTTTTACAAATTGTGAAAGTAATAATATTTGCTCAACTTCTAAACAAATAGCTGGTAAAAAAGTGGGGTTGGGCAAATTTCCCTCATGGAGGTTTTTCATTGGCTACTTGCCCACACACTGAAAATAACATCATGGGTATACTGACCAATGAAATGGGACTGTTACAAACATCAATCATAACTGTAACAAAAAAATGGTTAAAAATCATAAATCTAGATGACATATTTTACAGGTCCAAGGGTAGTACTCAAAAACTTTGTGAAAGATAAGATGCAACTAAGTATTTAGGAATTATACAGGCTCTTCAATTTTTATAAGAATAAAAAATATGAAACTATACAAAATATTAAGATATAGCTAGTGAACAATAATATATCAATTAGGTTCTTTAATTAAACCAAAATAAATTTGTAGTTTTTTTTTAAAGGAATATAATTAAATTAGGAATATAATTGAATATGAAAAAAGATATGAGAAAATCACAACCTCAAGACTGCTATGTACACAATCTATCATTTTTTTTATGGAAGACATAGCCTTTTGTTTACGGGCCTCATATGGCTGCCCCAGAGTGTTTCTCTCTTCAATTTGCTGCTCTTTAACTTACTGGCACTGTAAAATTGTTGCTGCAGTTCATATAATTATCAATCTGCTTCCTGTTTATATAATAACATAATTCATTACATAATATATTCCATCCCATGATTTGTTTTTTTTAAACAATGGTTTGTCTTCAATCCATAGTTTACTTGCTGCTTCATCATTCCATATGCTTTATTCAGCACTCTATAAATAATTGTAAGGCTTCATTTCATGTAATTTAAATACCGCTTTATACTATATTGTTCATTTATCTGTTTTATTCAATATAAATTCATTTTACTGCTTCTTTCCATATAAATCAATTTCACATTCCACATTACTGTTTAATGGGTTTTTTTTCACATAATACATTTGATGCCTTAACTTGATCATTCATAGTAAATGTATTGGGTTTTAAAATTCACTTGATTTTATTGATTTTCTTTGAAACAGTTATAGTCAGTTTTAAACAAATGCATTTTTGGCATAATAATATAAACTAGTCTTCAAATAAACCTATAGTTGTGTTGATGCAGCAGAAGATGAAAGGAATAATTGTGAATGTTTTACAAAGGCATAAAATGGCGTATGCATGAGCAAAATAGGGTTAATTCCATAAATCATACCTTTTCATTCCAAATAATTGGTAGCTCATTGTTCTGCCTCAGTTTGGTTATTTTCATTATTCTGTTTCCAAATTCATCTCAGAATGAAACTTATTGACAAAAAATAATTGATTAATAACTAAAGGACGCTTAAGCAGATTCTGTCATCCCACACCCACTAAAAAAAAACAATAAAAATATGTTCAACAGAACAAAATGTTTGAAAAAAAGATTGCTTCATAACTATTTTCAGCTCTTTATCAGAGACCAACCCTGTCATTCTTGCAAGCAGCTATCCTAGCTGTGCATACCATGTACATTCTCAAAAGCATTTTTTTTTTCAATAATTTTTGTAGGAAGCAAGCCCTAGATCATTTTTACTAGATATGATCTTTAATGCAGATCTGTATTGGGACAAATAAATGTATTTCAATAAAAATATTTTTTCACTTAAAAATGATAGATCTGGCAGAATGCATCAACAATGTGTCGATAATTACATTGTACATAGTAATACAAACAACTAATTTAAACAAAAAACAAATGAAATCATCAGCATAAATCACCTGTGTCTAAAAGTGTAGCAAGGACCTAACACACGGTTATTACATCTTAAATAACGATGCAGTTAAGTATTCAAACAAATAACATTCACACACTAAGCATGCTGGCCTGTGTCCTGTACAATTGGATGAAAGACGTTGCCACAGTGGAGTTCATTCCCTCCTGACTCTATGTCTGGACAAGCAGCAAAGTAAGTTAAGTAGCTTCCTGCTCAGATTTAACCCTATGCTGAGCTTATCCTATCTATTCCCTCAGATCAAAGATAACAAGAACAGTGCCCCTGGCACCAACTTCCTTATGTCTCTTCAAAACAGTGTAGTAAAAGTGACGCAGACAGAAAATGGACATTTCTAAAATCAGCATATTTTAACCAATCAGAAAACAGCAATATATTTACCCCTTAAAAAAGCTCACATATAAATGATAGGAAAATTCTTAAAGCAACCTCCATCACTAAAAGAACACACACAGCCCTCAAGGTAGAACCTTAAAATAACAGTTCTACATTCGATATATAAGTACCAAATCAATGTTATATTTTAAGTTTACCCAAAACAGATAGCGGCTTCAGCACTTTATTATTTTATTTATGTTTACTTAGTCTGCAAAACGCTATGACCTGTCATGTGTCCAGTCTGCAAAACCCTGTGTCCTGTCATGTGTCCAATTAAGTTTCACCACTAAAAGATTGCTAATGGCAACAATAACTAATGTAGCAGAATGTTGCATTTTACTGAGAATAAACATTACAGAGATTGGTAGAGAATTTTTGAATACAATGCTTCATTAAGTCAAATGTATGTTCCTTTATAATATCCTTGGCACTGTTTTCAGGGTGTGCAGTTCATGTTTCCCTTCTCTTGACTCCATCAGATAGCACCAATCAGAGAAAACGGACAATCACTAAACCAATTTAAGCAGTCTCACTACTTGTTCTTGGATCAAGATGAAGTACAAGTGTCGTCCAAAATGTAAATTAAGCCACCTTTGTGATTATGATTTGGCTTTGGGTTGAGGTGGTTCAGCCTCGTCGTCCGTTTCTTCATTCTGAACCAGGAGCTGCTGGTGACTGTCATTTGAGAAACACTGGTCATAGACTGGGTTTGAGAAGTTGGTGGACTGAAATAAAACAAACAACATTTGTCAGAAAGACTACAGTACATGTTCAAACATTAGGTATGAATGTTGTCCGGTCACATAAACTTATTTGTATAACAAGATTGTTGGGTTTTTTTTTACCAATTTACCAATTTGAGAGCTTGTTTGACTGCAGTCACAAAAAGTTACTTTATGAGGTGATTATGATTAACAAAGAAAATGCTTCAAAGAGATTAACATTGATATAATGAGCATAATATAAATTGATAACGGTAACCAACATTAACGGGTCGTGAAAGCGGTGAAATGATAAAATGCCCCAAATTTTGAATGCTCATAACTATGAAGTCTTTTGTCCGACTCTTCTAAAACTTTCCAAAATTATGTATACATTCCATAAGAACAGAATGGCAAAATATAAACGTGAAAAATTACCTAGAAAAACGTTTTCTTTTCTTTGAAATTTTTTTTTCAGTCATTTTGTGGGGGCAAAAGTTCATCTTCACAGCAAAGCTTATATAAAACAACATTTAGCAGAATTATTAAATACACCCTAATGGAGGTAGTATGGAGCTTAAAATTTTGATTACCTTAACCGTGTTTGATAAATCTATCACCATAGTTTTCAATGTCAAAAAAGTAGTCCCTCTTTGAAACAGAAAGTACATGTGTTTTCACTTGATTTTTAAAGTGTGTTTTTATGCATGTTCTAAACACTCACTATGAAAATTAAGTGAGCTTCTACGTTGAAAATTGTTTGAACAAACTTATGTTACAATAAAATTGTGTCTATAAACATATTTCCTGGGCTAAACTGCTCATAACAAAAAATGGTAGTTTTATCAATATTCATCAAATTTCACTTTTTTGTGAAGTAATCTTAATAAATTATGATATAATATGTTATAACATTGGTTTTGATGTATGGCATGAATATTTATATGAAAAAATAATGAACTTTGAAAATTAAAATTTTATGAAATGTGCCGCTTAAGCGACCCCTTAAAACATATTAATATCTAGAAAAAGATGTAAAAATGCTGCTAGTTATGGCCAGAGATAAAGAAGGAATGCTTTTTAAAACAAGAGGGCCATGATGGTCCTGAATGGCTCACAGGAGTACACATGCCTTTAGTTGGCTTAAATCTGGCATAAAGTAATGAAAGTGTTATTTATTTTAGAAATCTTTCATAAAAATTGGACCATGAGTCAGGTCTTTAGGTAAATAACATTTTCTTGGATTTGACCTAATAACCTACTTTTTGATCCCACATGACCCAGTTACAAACTCATCCAAGATTTCATGCAGACAAACATTTTGGTCAAGTTTGGTGAAGACTGGGCCATAAATGTGGCCTCTAGTATGTTCATAGGGTTTTTCTAAGACATGACCTAGCAACCTAGCTTGTGACCCCACACGATTCAGTTATCCAGTTACCAATCCAGTTACACTCATCCAAGATTACTTCATTTGATTTGATTTTGAAATACATTGCAGTGACCATTTATGATCACTATAGCAACCTCCAGCTTTTGGTGGAGGAAGACCCCCAGTCACATGTCTGGGTAGAACAACCAGCACACAAGTCAGCTGGAAGACCTTCTTACATTAAGTCCTTCGGCCCAAACGGGACTCGAACCCCCATAGTGAAAGGCTAAGCAGTCAGAGAAGTTACAAATCGGTGACTCTACCACTACGCCACAAGCGGCCCACAAGATTTCTTGCAGAACTTTCTGACCAAGTAGCCTCTAGTGTGTCCATGTTGTGCTATACTAAGTTAAAAAGGTAGAAGATAAAGGTAAGGGTCTAATTTATAGCCTACTTCTATGCCATTGCATTTTCAGCCTACTTGACAGTTTTACGCCCAAGTCATTGGGTATAATCCAGTATAATCAGCATAGAAATATGGCACAAGGAAGTCATGAACATGACCTAAATACCGGTAACCCTCTTAGGTACCCATTTATTAACCTGGGTGGAGTGGTACAATTCAAGGTAAATTTCTTCATCAAGGAAATAAGCAGCAACCCCAAATAAGGTTTGAACTTCTTTTCAATACATTGTATTAAGAATTGTCCTTAAGAGAAGATAAATAAAAAATACACTGGTTAAATTTTTTACAAATGTTCATACATTTTTCTGCAATGAACTGTAAAGCTATGTAAAGAGCATTTACGTACGATTTATTTGGGCTTTGAGAAAGGTAAAAAAGACAACATGGACAGTATCGGATCATAAAAGATACTGGTTGTATGCAGAAGAATGCAGCTGATAAAACACATTCATTATCTATAAATTTGCTTATGTAGGATAAATCATTAGGCATAAAAATGAGTGTAAGGTAAAAGTGAATACATAAAAGAGAATAGGCTGATATAAAGGATGTTTTCTTCATCTTTCAAACTATAACTGGTACACTAAAAGGAGAAGAGTTTAAAAGGATCAATAAATCATGGGAAGTGGTGACATTGGAAATACTGTGTTTGGTATTGTGAAGGGACCAATACAAGAATAAACACATGCCAAACGGTGCAATCTATGTGAGCAGGTGATAAGAGCAAATCTAAACCTCTCTATGTTGACTTTCTGAACCTTTCTACAGTGAATCTGAATCAGATAGGCTCGAGTCCAACTCGAATGCCTCCTGAAGGTGAAATAAAAAAAATCAAAACACAAACCGTCTTTGTCATACTGACAAGTGTTCATTTCAAGTTACACTAATATATTGCTGCCTGCTGAAATAAAGCTGCCTACTGATAAAGTGTGGCCTATTGATATAGTGCTGTCTACTGACATAGTGCTGCCACCACTGTGACAGCAACCCTCAGAAACATGACAGGGTACTAAGAATACAGCTGGTCTTAACATCAGATTGTCCTTTTGGCATTGGGATTGGGATTTGCCAGCATTTTTGCGGATACTGTGCAGCAACATTTCTATCATTATAGCACAGGGACACTAATGAGGTGCCTAGGGACTGAACCCAGCCGGTCCATTATACTGACACCGACGAGCCAGGCGTAATGCTGTCTCCTTAGCCCCGGGCGTTAGGAGAGAAGCCACTACTACCAACTTAAAAGTCTTTGGTTTGACCCGGCCAGGGTTTCAACCCGCGACCTCCAGATCCGGAAGCCGACGCTCTACCACCTGAGCTATTGTGGCCGGTTTTCAGAAATACATCAAAGCAACAATTAAATAGTCATTGTAGCAACATGCAACTTTTCCGTGGAGGAAGACTTCATACAATTGTCTAGGCAGAATCATCGGCACAATGCAGGTCAGCTGGAAGACCTTCCCACTGTAAGTCTTTCATCCCAAACAGGAGTCGAGCTTAAGTGGCAAGAGGCTAAGGAGAAGAGGTACAAAACGGCGACCCCAACACTAAGCCATGGGGCCCAAACCTTTGGATGAAAGCTCTGACTTAAAAGCTTATACTTGTATCACCTAGTCCCCAAGTAAAATTCTTAGGATTTTATTCCTTACACTATAAACATTTATCAACAATCTACAATCATCCTCAATAATCTGGTAAGCCAGATTCCAAACCTTGTTTTCAATTTAACTTGACTGATTCTGGTGTGTGCCATAATAAATGAAAAATGGAATATTTCTGATTAGTAAGGCAGCTGGAAATGAAAATTGATTCAAAACAAAACCATTAAATAGTATAAGGCTTATATAGTCATAGTATGAAGTTATATATATATATTTTCACATACAAAAAAGAAAGAAAACAAAACAGGTAATAAAATGGAACTGATGAATCACAACAACAAACTACCATACAAGAAAGTATCTTACAACAGAGCTGCATGCAAGAGGCATAGTTCTGACTTGGTACACTTGTTTATCATATAAAGTTCAGCTTAAACCTACATTTGTTGGTCCTTATTAAGATTGCCTTACTTAGACAATTCCATTGAGTTCCAGGTATAAGAGTTCAGAGAATATAACATCAATGTGCACAAGAAGTCTAACGTTTTGAGCAAGACACCTTAGAAACAACACAGTGACAACTTTAAACATTCACAGAAATAAAGAAAAAAATCTTGCTAAACATAATCAAGCAAAAGAAGAGTTTGAAAGCTTATGTGTGCACAGACACTTACTTACACTTAGAACTCCTAGAGTCAAGCATGGGATGTAGTAAATAATGTGAATGATGGAGCAACAATACAGCAAACACACCACAAGCAGCAGATTAATAATGATGATTATCATCCTTTTGATAATGGTGATGATAATGATGTCGATGGTGATAGTAATGATGTTGATGTTGATGGTAATGACAGCGATGGTAATGGTGGTGATGGTAATGTTGATGGTGATGTCAATGGTTATGATGGTGATGGTAATGATGTAGATGGTGATGGTAATGTTGTCGATGGTGATGATAATGATGTCGATGGTGATGACAATTATGTAAATGGTGATGGTTACGTCGATGGTGATGGAAAGTAAGTCAATGGTGATGGTAATGATGTACATGATGATGTTAATTATGTAAATAGTGATGGTTATGTCAATGGTGATGGTAATGATGTAGATAATGATGGTAATGATGTAGATGGTGATGATAATGTTGATGGTGACGTCGATGGTTATGATCGTTATGACGGTGATGGTTATGATATCAATGGTGATGGTAATGACGTAGATGTTGATGGTAATGATGTAAATGTTGAAGGTAATGATGTTGATGGTGATGATAATGATGTAAATGTTGATGGTAATGATATCAATGGTGATGGTAATGATACCAATGGTGATGGTAATGATATCAATGGTGATGATAATGCTGTAAATGTTCATGGTAATGATGTCGATGGTGATGGAAATAATGTTGATGGTGATGATATGGATGGTTATGATAATGTTGATGGTGACCCAGCAGGGGTTTGAACCCTTGGCCACCCAATCCGCAAGCCAACGCTCTACCATTGAGCTGTTGCGGCCGATAGGTAAGCAAAATGATAAAAAACATCAACCGTGTGACATAAATGTGATGATAATAAAAGTCTGAGGTTGATGACAAAAAATTCAAGCATTTTAAATAGAAAAAAGTCTGATAAATACATCAAGACATAACCCAACGCATGAACAAGTGCGACTGAACCAAACTTGACTAAAGCCAATACAGAAGAAATGTATGATAAAACTAAAATAATATCAGTACATTGAAGGAAAAATAATAGATCTTATTACTTGCATTTTGTCTATATGTGAAACAATAAAGAAATAAAAATATTGTGAAAGTTTTCAAAAAAGGAATTAATTAAGTCACAGACTAAGTTTAAGCATAAAAATTGTTTTTCTTACATTTTATCATGAAACTTTGTATCACTAAAGATATATAATCAATAGAATCACCATGACCAAATGCAAAAGAAAGTTACCAACAGATGTCTACCCAACTGCAGAATTTTATTCACCTAATCTTCCGAGATGTTTAGAAAAAATGATCTCATTGAACAAATTCTAATTAGAAATTTAAAGAAAATTTGCAAGATTTTTTTTTGGACAAAATTTATATTTGTTCTTCTCCATTAATTAAAAGAGCTCTGCATACCTTCTCTGGATCGAAGTCATATGGATGATCCAAAGGTTGATGGGATTCATCTTCGTCATCTTCCATTGTTTGAGGACGATATACAGGGTTGGCTATTTTTGGACCGTCTTTTAATCGACTGTGGCGAAACTGACTATTTCTGGAAAACATAAGACACATGTATTTAGTTTGTGTCTCTTGTAACCAGGTGGCAAACTGAGCTATGGGGAGTTCAGGGTTCGAATTACACCACGGCAATCACGGCACGTGCCGTGGTTGCCCTCCTTACTTGCCGTAATGCCCTCAGAATAATGCCAATATCCACGGCAACATTGTTGCCGTGGATGCCCTCCCGCTTTGCACCAGTGCCCTCATTTATTATGAAATAAAATTACATGTAAACAACGAACACAAGTTCCTATTGTTGACTTTTTTCGCCGTTGTTCAGTAATATAAAGCAACACTCGGATCACCTCGTCTACGAAATTGACTGGAATATAACTATGTGACAATGTCGCCGCAATATTGACGAACTATCTTCCGAAGCTTGCAGGAGGTTGTCGAGTAAGTACGAATGATAAAGCAAGTGACGAAAACCGACACTGCCGCGCAAATTCACCTTGTCACTGGCCATGTGCGCAGTAGAGAAGGACGCAGTTCCCACTATGTAAGTATTACGAGAAACGAGGTACAAAAGCGCATCCCTTAATAATCCTGCTTCTTACGTTCATTTACCCGCCAACGAATTACCGGCTATTGTTTCTAACGTGTCCACTCCCACGTCAACACTTACAATCGCAGTGTAATGACAGAGGTAAATCTTATGATTGGAACTGCCTTCCGATATGTACCGATTAATAAACAGATGATCATCGGTAATCCCCGGCATTTCTTGTCAAAAGAACCTTCGACGCCAGCATTTTTTATTTTTTATTTTTTGAAGAAATGCCACGAAAAGACAGAGTTATCACCACTCCATCTCTGGACTTTTTCAATGATTCAATCAGCACACTCTCCACAGGTTACAGGTAGAAGCAAAAACTGATAAGCTGGTGTATTAGTTTTTTTTATAAAGGCAAGTTGTACTGCTGAAAGTTTAACTAACCATGTTAACCGCGACAGTTGACTAGAAAATGAAAACAGTCCCTTTGATTCCATTCCTGCCTTCAAGGCTTCTTTTACTTGCATGACTAGAGCAGAGCTTCAGCAAGAAAGTGCATCATAAATGAAGAGGACATGAAATTACATTAAAACTCGATGAAAAACTGAAGTAGCCTTGGTGCCCCTTTTCAGAGGGAAATACTTGCCTTGGTGCCCCTGCAACTTGCCTTAGTGCCCAAAAAATATTAGCCCTGTCCAAGGCAACACTTGCCTTGCCCTAAAAAAATTGTAATTCTAGCCCTGGGAGTTATCAAATATTCTTATCAAGCCATGATAAAGTAATATGTATAAAGATCAACAGTTGTTCCCGCGATTCTTTTTAAAAAAAATTGTTGCACCGAAAAAAACATCCAAGGCTGTCAGTTCAATAAATACTGACTTTAGCCCATTGTTGCTGAAATTCTTTTTAATTTTGTTTTTAAAATACATCGCAGGGACTAATTATGGTTATTATAGTCATGTCCAGCTGTTCTGGTGGAGGAAGATCCCAGCAAATGTTATTGGAGACATGGAGTAAGTCAGCTGAAAGATATTCCCACATTAAGTCCTTTGTCCTGAAATGGAACTTGAATCCACACAGTGAGAGGATAAGCAGACACAAAGAGTTTTATGGCAGCACCTTTCTAACTTATGCACATAAAAACCAGACTTTTGCTGAAAATAACTAAAATTTAACTTTAAATGACAAGAAGTTTTGATTTTAAATCAAGGCATTTGTAAACTAGAAAAAACGTTGCCATGTGACGATACCAGGCTTTCATTTTAAGTATTAATAGAAATCTGAGTGCTCTTGTGAGTACTGGTTTATAACTGTAGAAATTGACACTTAAAAAAAGAAATGTCTATTTTTAGTAACGGTTTACATTAAAATAAAAAAAATACTTGGGGGGAGTAAAGGTGGGTTACAATGATCAATCCAGACCCAACCTACCCTTGAAGAAATGTTTGTCAGTATGAGAGCAGAAAGTAAAGAAATGAAAACGTCGGTTTGAGTTTAGGAATTAAAGAAATGAAAATGTAATATATTTTTTATTTTATTGGGATAGGGGCAACTACCATCCACCCTGACCCACCCTACCCCTGAAGACATTTTTTGTTGGGGCACTGTTCTTACACTTTTTAATCATGCTATGTTTAGATTGACAATTCTGTGTAATGTGGATGAAATCCTTTCATTAATTGCAAAGTAATGCTCCAGAAACAATAAATTTGCACAAATTTTGACCTTTGAACTCTTAAGTTCGACCTTGACAGTTGAGGTAGGGCCATGGTTCTTGGATGCAAAACTGTGTTTCATTGAGGGGAACGTTCTTTTATGTATCTAAGCTGAAGCACCTTTTTTAAGTACTGAACAAAACTCCAGAAGCTGCATTGTGGATACTTTATATCATAGGTGTGACCTTGACACTTGTGGTAGGGCCATGGTCCTTAGACAAGACACTCCGTCATATTAAATGAACACTTGTGTGATGATATGTTAAGTTTCAATGCTCTTTCATGAATAATAACTAAGAAAAAGACTGAATAAAAAACACTTAATGAAAATGCTAAGTGAAAAAGGAGCATAACTATGACAAAAAACAGTCAAGAGTTATGAAACTTGTCCTGATAATTGCTAATGCAATGTTAGACAACCGTGTTGAGTATCAAAGCTCTACCTTGAATGGTTACTGAGAAAAAGACAATTTTTAAAAAAAAATTACAACAAATAAGGCCATGGCACGAAAACAAGTTTTCAACGATTTAACAAAAATTATTAAGCTGAAACTGTTTTTCTATTTTAAGTAACACTGACATTGACCTTACTGGTCCCAACTCCAATCTCAAAGCTTAGTCTTCATGAAAGCTTGCTATATTCAAAGTTTCAGCAAGATTGGTTAACCCAAACTAAAGTTATTGACCTGAAACTGCTTTTCTATTTTTAGTAACAGTGGCCATGACCTTGACCTGACTGGGCCCAAATTCAATCCCAAGCTGGGTCTTCATGCAAGCTTGCTATGTCCAAACTTTCAGCAAGATTGGTTTATCAAAACTGAAGTTATTGACCTGAAACACTCCATGTGATGAAAGCCTGCCCGCCCAACTGACTGTCCCACCCACCATACCCCAATCTAATAACCAGGATTTTCATTGAAAACCTGGTTAGAAATTCCAAGTGAAAAAGGGGCATAACTTTGCCAAATAGAGTCAGGGGTCACTTGTCCTGATAATAGCTACTGTGATGTCAGACAACTATATTACATTTCAAAGCTTTACCTTGAAAAGTTACTGAGAAAACTGAGAATAACTGGCAAAAACTTAATAAAATGCTGACACTGGACCACCCACCTGCCCGTCCAACGACATTCCCAAATCTAATAACCAGGATTTTCCTCAAGAAAACCCAGTTAAAAATTATTTTATTTACCTTCGTTTCCTAATCAAGATAATCAGTATGACAATCAAGAGAATACATAGCACCACCGCAATGGGGACCAAAATCGGGACAAACATTGTCTTGGCTGTTGCTGTCTGCTCCTGTAGTCGTGGTAACATTGCCTGGCAACGCTCTCCACTGTGGGTATCTTTACACCTGTACAAAAAGAACAAGGAACAAGATGTTTATTTTTGCCTTAAGCAGGAGGCTTAATCTTTTAACAGTATGAAATTTTAGCAAGCATACACGTTTTTTGTCGGAGATCAGTCTTAAGCATCCAATTGATCAGATTACAAAGTCCATCATACCCTAACCAAAAAGAAGCCTCAAATAAGACTCAACCCAAAATCATTTTTCAAAAGCCACTGATCAATAGTTAAACAAATGACGGAATGTGGGTATTAATTAAAATAGGACGAAGATCAATAATTTTCCAATAAATCTTGAGACCAGTTACTTTTTCGCAAATAAAGAACCAAAAGAATTTTTTCATGCTTCATTTCACCATCTAAAATTTATTTGCTGCAAAGACCGTGACAGACACTTGACAGACATTAGAGTACCCTCTAAGGGCCTATGGGTCAAAATATCAGCTTGCATATACCAAAGTAAGCAATGAAGCTCTTCTCCCATAGTAGCAAACTACCCAAACAAGCAAGTTCTAAAATATGTTGTCTTGCATCAGCATTGTGACAAAAATGTAATGATGCCATGGCAAACACACAATAGTGTGGTGAGTTTTTGCCATGCAATTACATGTTTTAAACACCCATGTTGAATCAGGGAGTAAAAAGGCCTTTGCTTGTTAGTTCTTGGTTGTTTAGTGGCTGCCAATCCTACTGAGCTGCTGACGATTTGTTGTTTTTTTAATATTAACATAGAAATGTTAATTCATTAAACTAATCAGTGCATGTAGAAAAGATTAGCCAGTATTTTCGCTAATACTGTGCAGCAACATTTCTATCATTATAGCACAGGGGCACTTACGAGGTGCCCAGGGACTGAACCCAGCCGGTCCATTATATTGACACCAACAAGTCAGTCATAATGCTGTCCCCTTAGCCCGGAGCATTAGGAGGGAAGCCACTAATACCAACTTTGGTTTGACCCGGCCGGGGATTGAACACACTACCTGCTGATCTGCAAGCCAAAGCTCTATCAAACTGAGCTTTTGCGGCCGGTCTTATAGAAAAAAAAGATAAATCATAATAATAATGCTTGCCTGTCATTGATAATCATTTAGACAAGAGCTATAAGCTGTTGGATGTCTTGTTATCTAATTAAAACTGCCAAGTTAATGGCATACTTTACTAAGAATGATGACAATTCGAAAGTGTCTATAAAACTTACAGCAAACAGTTTTTTAAGACTATTCACTGGATGATGTCTTGTTGTTCTTGGTAAAAGGCGTTGTTTCTATGTATAATATGTTGAGAGGTAAAGTAATAATACCGTAAAAACCCTAAGTCTTTGGCCAGCTTTAAATAATTATTTTTTTTATTGGCCGAAAACTTAGGGTTACAAAAAAAAATAATATGAAAAACGTGGCTGAAAACTAAGGGTTTGTCCGCGTTGCCGACTATCCGAAAATTGGTACAGTATACATGTGGTTTATGAATTCAAATGCGTAACGAAACTTACTGTATTTCCTAAGATTAGAATAAATCTAAATTATAAGCCTTATTTTTGTATTTCATGTTGATAGAATGCAGGTTGATTTAGTCTTATGTGAAGGCGAGATCAAATATTCTCAACTGGATAAAACTGCGGACTCGAAAGTGTTAAACATCGGACAAGTTTTAAATGCGGCTACTGTGTTTGTTAACACCTACTCTTACATGCTTTTGTTCATCATTCAATAAACAGTTCACACCTTGTTGTTTGTTTCTTACAGCGATTGATTATGTTAAAGTCGATTGATTTTGAATTTATTTGAATTTAATTATAAGATTGGGGCTAATTATCATAATTAATGTGTACGTCCGTCACCCAATCAAACGTTTGTATAACGTTTTTAAAGCAAACAATCTTCTTTTCGATGAATTGAGTGGCTAGAATTTAGTAATGCTGTTTCTATTGGATGTATTTTTGAGGTTAATAAACTAAAAAAAACAACAGTCAATTAATGGTTGAAAATGGTGGCCGAAAACTTAGGGTCACAGTAAAAATTGTCGAATTTTAGTGGCTGAAAACTTAGGGTCATTTAAATAAACACCAAATGGGGTCATGAAGTCCATGTCAGATGAAAACTGACAGATGTTTAATAAGTAAGTTTGGTCTTACTTGCATTCCTGACATTGTCCAAGATTGGTAGCATTGTTGATATAACAGCCGATGCATTCTCCATCGTTGAAACAGTAGTTCTTACATGCAAACTTGTCGCAGAACCTCCCAGAGTATAATGGGGAACAACTGTGAATACAGAACAACAATCATTGATTGAAACAGTACTAAATTATATCCAGAAGACTAGACATTAATTAAAAACAGCTGTGTAAAAAAAATTATGTGTCAAATAAATACTGTGACAAATAAATTCCATGCCATATATCATCTCTAATTAATACCAAGTCAAATAAATACCATGTCAAATACTGTGTAAAATAATGACCAAAGTATATTCAGCTAGTGAGAGATGATTTCCACTTAAAGCAGATATTTTGCTGTCTTCACCATGACTAGCATTCTGTCAACACCTGGTACAATTCCAAACCCAGTGCCCTATAACACTTCCTTTTTTAACAACTTTTGTATGTCGCGGACCAGGATCTAACCCAGTGCCTACAGTACCTGGACTAGACAGATGCTCTACTAATTGCACTATCAGGTTCAGTCAAGAAATAAATAAAGGAACAGTCCTGGGACCTAATTCCTATATGGTTTTGAGGTTTATTTCAGTCCTGGGACTTGGAGACACTGCTCCTAAATACCTATATGGTTTTGAGGTTCATTTCAGTCCTGGGACTTGGAGACACTGCTCCTAAATACCTATATGGTTTTGAGGTTCATTTCAGTCCTGGGACTTGGAGACACTGCTCCTAAATACCTATATGGTTTTGAGGTTCATTTCAGTCCTGAGACTTTCATTACAACACATTTGTCTAGAGCCTAGGGCTTCCATGAACAAAAACAGGTCCTGTGACCTAAAATAAAATGGCACCCTGGTTGACATATCACAGTACTAAACATATAAACAAAAGATTAAGATAGAGAAATTTATACATTTCCTATAATAAGTATGTTTATTCAGGTATTTTTATCTGGAAGTTGATTTATCTATTGCACTATCAGAATGCATTTTTATAAACAAACCAACAAGGATGATGGGCTTTTGCACTGAAATCCCTATCATGGAATACTATAATATGTCCCTGGTTACATATAAAATAAATTAATAAAACTAAAAAAAAAAAATTAGATGAAACAAATATTAAGTACAGAGGATAGAAATGATCCTGCCATAGACAATGTGTCTATAACATAAGATAAAACTATAAGTTTTAAAAGAAATGTGCAATGGCAAATGTAAGTGTTTTTAAGTGGTCAAGTATTTTTAGCAACCTTTATAAAACTCCAGCTGGATAGGTTGCCATAGCAATACCATAGGTAGACTGGATCAGTGACAATGTTATAGAATAATGCAGAATCTAGTGCATGTTGCCGCTTCATTTCAATACAAACAAGAGCACCACAAAGTGGAGCAAAATACGCTCATCAATTGAGCAATTTGAAACAAACTGCTGTGCACTCTTGTGCAATGCAGTATGGCAAAGTTTTGGATTGCACTCTGGGTAATTGCACACAAAAAAAAACCCTCTAGTTTAAGTAAAATAACATAAAAACAAGTCTTTAATCTGCCAAACTGCTGCTGTGCACTGTTGCATTGTTGTGCAATACACTCTGGCATTATTGAGGACTGCAATCCGGATACTTGAAAAAAAAAATCAAAGGGTATATCATCAAATATACAAAAATTGACATGAGAGTAATGGCATTTGTATAGAAAGAGGCAATACTCAAAAATAAGAAGAGCAGAGTGACAGTTTCAATAACATCTATCCTCCTATAAAGTTCAAGGAGTACAAACATCAAAAAACGAAAATTGTACTAAGGGGAATAACTCCAAAATCATAAAGTGTACAGTGATGGTTCTTGTGCACTGCACTCCGTCTCAATGAGAAATATTCACCTGTGAAGTTTCAAGTCAATAGTTTTAATAACGTAAGAGTTATGCCCCAGAAAGGATAATTAAACAAAGGGAAATAACTACAACATAATGACGTGCAGGGTGAGGGTTCTTGTGCATTGCACTCCGTTTCAATGAGATCTATCCACCTAGGAAATTTAAAGTCAATAGCTTTGATAGTTTTAGTTATGCTCCAGACAATAAAATTAAACTAAGAAGAATAACTCTAAAATCATGACATGACATGACATGAGTGATGGTTATTGTGCACTGCACTCCATCTCAATGAGATCTATCCACCTAGGAAGCTTCAAGTCAATAGCTTCGACAGTTTTGGAGTTATGCAAACATCAAGACGCCGCACCCCTGCCAAGAGCGATCCCATAATATGTCCCGTCTTCGACGGGCATATAAAAATGTGACAAGGTCCAGGGAATAAACACTCAAAAAACACTTGATAAAGACTTACCTGCAAGAGATAACTCCTTCTGTGTTAACACACTCCCCATTGTTGCATTTACACTTCTCACACTGTAAACCTTTATAAAATTCTGGGCAGGTACACACTATACTTCCGGAGCCCTCCGCTACAAAACGGTTACAATAAATATCATAATATGTAAGTAGCAAATCCTGTTTAATACATACTCAACAGTTAAGACAAGATTTTACAATCGATACTGGATATGTCCAGGAGACTTGTATAAACCTTACTTAGTCTCTTCAAGTAAAATTAATTTAGCATTGAAGTTTTCACCTCTACCTTACATTTATCAGAGCAACAGATAAGGATTGACTGTTAATTGAGTTTTACCCCACTACTTAGAAATGAGTTGTGTACCAATAAGCATTATTGAGTACCATGCGTCACATTACTCACTTACACTGAGGTCAATTGAGTACCCAGGGCCTATTGCATTAAGTGTTGTAAGAAATTAAACCAATAAGCTACGAAAAATCGCTGGCCAAAACTATTCGGATATATCGCCTTAATTATTTTGCAACATGCGTGGTCGCATTATTTAATTCTAACTTTGATCAAACTCTTTTTAAAAAACATAATCGGCAAATATTTATAATTCTTCCAAAATCATTTTTCGGAGATAACCAGCTTGTTATTAATATTAATGAGCGCGTGACATCACGAAGAGGAATAGCCCAATGAAACTTGAGTGCACCTGCCACTGGCAGCCTCGATTCGATTTTATGAATGAAAGTAACGTAGTTTATAGTTGTACAGTCGATGATGTAGTGTCTGTTCAGCACGTGCTTGACGATTTTGGTTTTACTGAATTAGCAGGTTTTCCCTTACTGTTTTCACCGTTATGCAACCAAAGGATTTTTAAATGAGTAATGGATGTTTTGAGTTTTGTCACTCACTACCCCGCAATGTAATTGCGTAAATGGCCATTTGGAATTGCGTATTTACGCGGATACCCACCAGATCTGTTGCTCTGATTTATGATGTCTTTATCATATATGTCTATATGACATATCATATGTCTATATATTGGCTGTGCAGGGATTTGATGATCATGTTGTGTCTGATTACAGAAACATAATTTTACAATTAGATATACAAATGCACTACTCATTAAATATACTATTTTCAACTTAAGAAATATGGAAATTAAAAAAAAGAAAGAATTGACAACTTACGTGTGGAGCAGTTGCCGCCATTTTGACAGTATTTACAGTTCTGACAATTGTCCCCACTGTAGTTACTTCTACAGATACACTTCAGCCCTGAGGTCACCTCGTTAGATGGATGGCAAGTGCCTGATTAATTGAAAAAATAATTCATTATTAGCCTGCTGAACACAAATTGATCATTTTTTGTTTTGTTTTTTAAAATACATTACAGTAGAGGAAGACCTTAGACAAATGTCTGGGTAGAACCATCCCACATTAAGTCCTCGCCCTGAAAGGGACTAGAACCCACGCAGTGTGAGGCTAAGCAGTCAGGAGTTACAGATCAGCGACTCTATCACTACCCCAAGGGTGCCCCTACAAACTGATAAAACATAGGCAAGTAGCGTAAATTATGCTTAGCCAATACCTAGCAGGAGCTACCTGATCAGGATCTAAACCATTTGCTGTCTTTACATGTCTTGTAACCCATGCATGTAGTTGTTCATAAAATTGCTAAAAATTAGGGATGGGATTGGATTAGTGACATTTTTGCCGATACTGTGCAGCGACATTGCTATCAATGAAGCACAGGGGCACTTATGAGGTGCCCAGGGACTGAACCTGGCCTGTCCATTATACTGACACCGCCGAGTCAGGCGTATTGCTGTCCCCTTAGCCCCGAGCGTTAGGAGGGAAGCCACTACTACCAACTTTGAAGCCTTTGGTTTGACCCGACCGGGGTTTGAACCCATGACCCCCCAATCCACAAGCTGGCGCTCTACCACCTGAGCTAGTGCGGCCGGTCTAAAAATTAGGTGTAAGGTATTAAAGGTGGTAGCTGACAGTTTGCCTTTATCTAATTCATGTAACAATACATTGCCACTGCTTTGGGGAGTTTGGACATCATTTCTACATAATCTCATATTATGATGAGATGGTTTTAAATACTACTTACATTGTCAGACAGTACAGATCGCATTAAAACACTCTAAAAGTTCATCCATTTCAAATCTCTAAGTTATCACTACTCTGATCTCTCTGCTAAAAATAGATACCAACATCAGAGCGGACTGCCCGCATGACGCTATAACATAACCTCATAAATGGGTTGTCAGGTGGTTCTTAGTTAAAAATAGCTATCTCTGCAGAGTGGCTCATATAGGAAATATGCTCATATAGGAAATATCTGTTTACAATGAGGAATGGGGGGTTTATGTTTCACTGTTTGTACTGATCTAGGGCATCAATGAGCATCATTTTGGAAAATCTTCTCAGGTAACAATGACTTATTTGGTTATATGAAAAAAAAAAAAAAAAATTCCAAACAGTTGGATACCACCTTTAACAAATGAGGCATGCAATGGGTTCATTATTAATGTCACTTCTAGCCTGTTGTAATCTTAACTAACCGACACAAATAGACGCCGTATGACCTTTCAAGTGTCGGTGTGCCGTAAAACCCAAAATACAAATACAAACATAAACAGTAGGTAAACAGGTGAAATTATTTTTCAATTACACATAATTACTAATCAAGTTAGGCAGAATTGTGTTTTTTTCTGATTTGAAGAACTTCTTAAATTGCTTATGAAGCTAAGTTTTTGCTAAAAATTGCAGGTATGATTAAGAAGAATATTTATTACAAATAATGACGTAAAATGTTTGTTCTAGCAGGAGCTGGCTGCTTCTGATCTACACAATTTGCTATGGGATAATCAGTTTGTATTCATCAATAAATTAGTTAAACCAAAATTAAATCCCACATACCTCCATTCTGACAATATCCCTCTTTGCAGAAGGCTTCGACCTTCTCATCACACCGCTCTCCTTTAAATCCACTGCGGCAATTACACTGGATCTCGTTCCTGTAGATGCTACATGTGGCCCTGTTCATACAGTACCCATCACAGGTGCGGTTCTGACAGTTTGTCTTTGAGTCCCAGCCAGGTTGACAGCGACAAGTTGCCTCACCATTCAGTGGTGATTTCTCGCACACTCCCCCATTGTAACAGTAGGTGGATTCCTGTAGACACTGTTCACATCGTAAGCCTGCAATGGAATGCATAATATGGTCATGCATAACATGCATAACAGTGTTTAGGAACAGGTGATGATCATAAAATACGTCGAGGCAATGAACGCACCCGATCATTGCATCACAACACAGGAAATTGTAGCATGGTATATCACAAATCTTATAAAAGTGTACATGGTGTCAGGAATAGAGAAAGAGATTAAAGACATTTACATGTTGTTTTTTTGTTACATTGCATCGACAATTATTCTCATATTGGCGAAGTCAAGCTTATTATTGGTGGAGAAAGACCCCAGACATATGTCTGGGTAGAACCACCGGCACACCACAAGTAAGCTGAAAAACCTCCCCACATAAAGTTTCAACAATGATCGGGACTCAAACCACAATAGGCTGAGGAGTTACATGTTGGGGACTATAACCCCTGTTACGGGCATCCACAGTAAATACATATGGAATACTACATCAGCGTGCGATCCCCCGAGCCGTATTGTTTGAGTTGGCTGTGTAATACCCGGATTGTGCAAGAGGCGTAGCCTTGAGCACAATCCGGGTATTGCACAGCCACCGAGATCTCGGCGGATCGCATGCTTACGTAGTATTCCTTTTATTATATACCTTTAAAAAACACTGAACACTTTTTTCTCGACCATACATACATTTTCAGTTGGAACTATTTTTACTGCGGATAACCTTACTGAGGTAAAAAAAATTCCATTACACATCTGGCAGAAATCTGGCATATAATGCATTAAATCTATTTACACACTTTGTTTTGTAAGTTTGAAGAATAATACCACCAACAATCAATTATTGGTCATATTTAAAGGTAACAACAAGTGTTTAACAGGAAAACAACTGAAATTAACTGGAAATTACCAATCTGTTCTATTTATAGAAAAAGTAGTCCATCATATTATGCACTTTCAGTTTTCACAAGCAACAAGTAAAATACAAGGTTTTTTTTATCAAATATGGAGAGTGGAATACAACTGTAGGTATTCAACAGGAAAATACTAATTTTAAAGGTATATAATAAAATCAGTACACTACTGCATATTGTGGCATTTTTTGTAGGCACTGTTCTGATTGATTTCATCAATAATTCAGACATTTGAGAAAATATAATAAAGGATGACATAGAAGTGTCACTCGAATCCATGAACCAGTTACTGCAACTAGGTTGCACATAATACTTAATAAAATAAAAATTTGAAGTAAAGAACAAAAAAACAAAAAAAATGAAATAACTCAATCTTGCTCAAAAGCGTAGCTTTCACGTCTGAATATACAATCATTATTGAGATGATGCCTTGCACAAAGTTAAAGGGCCCGGATAATTGGGGTTGGTAATAATCAGATATAACTGTGATACAATTGAGAAACAAAGTTGTTTCAAAAGTGGTGATCAAAATGGGGATAATTAAATTGATTCTGATTTAATATCATTTTAATATGAACCTATAGCTATGGAATTATATGGGTAGAACTTTAGTGGGAAGGATAATAAAGCCAATATAATAAGGAAGTGACAAACACACTGATAAGTATGTAACGGTTCTTTTGCATATTGCTGCGACCTAACATAAAATCTTTTGTCTTACGTGTTTTGTTATTTATTTATTTAAGTTAAACCTAATACTATGCTTCCTTTAAGATGGTTGGTTTGTTTGTTTTTGTTGCACCGCACCCACACAATTAAGATCATATTGGCGACATCCAACTGATTATTGGTGGAAAAAGGCCCCAGACTTATGCCTGGGTAAAATCACCGGTACACTGCAGGTTGGTAAGAACCTTTAAGGGGGAGATGTAATCTTAAACAGGTTTTTTTTTTTTTTTTTCAATATTTGGAAAAACCCTAACGTTTACATCATTGAGCCCATGGACTGGCAGTAGGATTGGGATTTGCCGGCATTTTTGCTGATACTGTACAGTGACATTTCTATCATTATAGCACAGGGGCACTTATGAGGCGCCCAGGGACTGAACCCGGACGGTCCATTATACTGACACTGACGAGTCAGGCGTAATGCTATCCTCTTAGCCCCGAGCGTTAGGAGGGAAGCCACTGCTACCAACTTAAAAGTCTTTGGTTTGACCCGGCCAGGGTTTGAACCCGCGACCTCCCGATCCGCAAGCCGACGCTCAAACTCTTGAGCTATTGCTGACGGTTGGACTGGCAGTAACCATCGGCTGTAAAGCTATAACTTACATACTTTTGCTTCGTTTCATTACTACAGTACTGCATCTTCTCCAGTTGCTGGGTATTTTTGTAAACACTTAATTTTTAATTTTAGGGACACTCTAACCAAAGATTTATTGTTTACTCCAAGTTTAGGAGAGAAAAATATTAATCTCACTTTTATAAAGAACAGTCATCTTGAAAATATTCTATAGTGTCAGCTGATAAAGCAGTAAGATGAGAGATGATGTTGTAATATGGGGATGTACCTGGTGCCCTGGAGTCTGATTTATATAGTATTAGTAATTTTTACTGACTTATACTAAGAAAATCTCCTTAAATCTAGTAATATTTCTTGAGAAATAAAAAAAAAATTGTAAGTTTCATTAAAAAAATTATTAAATCTAAGAAATTTCTTAGATTTTGTTAAAATCTGTAGGACATTTCTTGGTTTTAGTGACAAAAAAAAATAAGACTGGAAATAAATGGATACTTCCCTAATGTATGTTTAATTTGATACAAGATGTATTTGTCTGGGGCCCTGATGGACATATAGTTTCACGTACCTGTATATCCCGAGGTGCAGTTGCACCTGCGTTGACCATGGTTTATCAATGAACAGACCCCGTTGTTCTCACAGTATTTGTCACACCCAGTCGTGTTGTACGTCTCACATTGGGAACCTTTAAATCCAGGGATACAACTGAAGCAAAGGGAAAAAAATGTCACCTGTATGCAAAAAAATGCACCGTCACACTTGCTGGTTATAGGTAGGTTATTGATTTATTGACCCTTGGTCTCAAGTTCCAGTTTACAGCTTGTTTAAAAATTTAATTTCACAGAGGATTATATCATTACTAGAGGCTTAAAGGAGGCGATCATGCCTTATAACAAACATCTACATAATATATTGTTCATACTATTGAGGGCCCTATGGCATTATATGAATTGGCTAGTCAGCCGAGAGAGTAATATGGACCGATGCGCAGCTGAGGTCCATATGACTGACTCGGCTGAATAGCAAGTCCATATAATGCCATTTGGGCCCGAAGTGCTGTGAACTATTTCTTATATGATACCAAACATTTTTTTCATAAATGTATTGACAAGTTTCCATATATTGACAAAAATTCTTTATTGTTTGTAAACACCTTTTATTATGCATTTTACAATTCATACGGCGCATATTTTTTACTAATGGTGAAAGTCTATAGACCTGATCCAATCAAAGGTCAATGACCTGTAATAGTGACTGGGTGTGGGGAGTAGTGGTTCCTCATCAGTCTACATTGATAATAATGGACCATTGAGTTGGCAAGGATAATTAGAGAAGCAAAATTATGTGTGGTACAATATAACGTTATAGTGTTTAGAAATAGTTTTGGTTAAAAGCTTTTGTCTGTTACATTTATAATTGTGAAAAACATAAGACCAAAACCCTTTGACTACAATCAACCAGAAAGCTAAACAAATGTAATTATTGAGACCAAGAAACAGTAAGCAGGGACAATCAAATGGTGCATATATGTACTGCATTGAACTAATAACCACTTATCAGGCAGCAGGTAAAATAAATTTATTTGTTTAAAGTCATCGGAGAAACATGTTCCTTAAGCTCCTTTCAATGTCTTTCAACAACTCTCCTCCCAGGAAGGACTAGTATTCAGGTAGTAACTACCAGAAGCCATGTGGGAGTGAAGATTTATCATCAGGAGTTCAAATCAGATACCCTTTCATTATGAATCCAATGCTTATCAACCTGGAGCAATATGGCAGTGAAGATTTAACTTTAAAGATTTAACTGGTAATGTCAACATAGACATAAAGCACTTATTATTAACCCTCAATATGGTAATGTCAACATAGACATAAAGCACTCATTATTAACCCTCAATATGGTAATGTTGACATAGACATAAAGCACTCATTATCAACCCTCAATATGGTAATATCATCATAGACATAATGCACTCATTATTAACCCTCAATATGGTAATGTTGACATAGACATAATGCACTCATTATCAACCCTCAATATGGTAATGTCATCATAGACATAATGCACTCATTATCAACCCTCAATATGGTAATGTCATCATAGACATAATGCACTCATTATCAACCCTCAATATGGTAATGTCATCATAGACATAAAGCACTCATTATCAACCCTCAATATGGTAATGTTGACATAGACATAAAGCACTCATTATCAACCCTCAATATGGTAATGTCATCATAGACATAATGCACTCATTATCAACCCTCAATATGGTAATGTCAACATAGACATAAAGCACTTATTATCAACCCTCAATATGGTAATGTCATCATAGACATAATGCACTCATTATCAACCTTCAATATGGTAATGTCATCATAGACATAATGCACTCATTATCAACCTTCAATATGGTAATGTCATCATAGACATAATGCACTCATTATCAACCCTCAATATGGTAATGTCAACATAGACATAAAGCACTTATTATCAACCCTCAATATGGTAATATCGACATAGACATAAAGCACATATTATCAACCCTCAATATGGTAATGTTGACATAGACATAATGCACTCATTATCAACCCTCAATATGGTAAAGTCATCATAGACATCAAGCACTTATTATATATTTTCTGTATGGTAATGTCAACATAGACGTAAATCACTTATTTTAAACTTTTTATATGGTAATGTCGACATAGACATGAAGCACTTGTTATGAACTTTCTGTACAGTGATGTCAACAAAGACATGAAGCACTTATATCAGTTTTATATTGTAATGATAACATAGATATAAGCACTTATTACTGACTTTTAATATGGTTATACCGGGTTGACAATGTGTGCATTTACTCTCTCTGTTATGTGATATTCATTTCACGTCATCCTCTGCATCCAACAGCTGAACACACACGACCTTTAACCTGGGTCGACAGTTTCGGCTGTTTGACACGACATGAAATAAATCAATCCTTAACATTAATGGATTATTATTACTTACTTGCAGGACAATTTCTGATTGATGACGACACATGTGCCCCCATTTGAACAGTATCCATCACAACTACTATTCTGGCAACGTTTACCGGAATATCCATTAGGGCACCTGAGTAACAAAGCATAAATAACAGATTTTTTTTATGTCATTTTCAGAAATATATATCAATAACAGGGGCACCTGTTGATTAATGATAGACTCGCATCTGACATGCAGTGCCTCAGCCTCTGACCACCAACATCAATTATGGCTAACATTGTGTTGGCTTCAACGTGTTTCAAAATCATAAATATCACATAGTAAAAGCTTGTATAGGGTGAGAACAAACCCAAACATATAAAGTGTACTTTCTAACACAGCATAAAACAATCGACACAGGAAGGTCAGTCAAGTTTATATAAGAAATAAATCTGAAGGATACAAGGTCCCTTGCATTCAACTCAAAATATCTCCAAAAGGGCCACAACTATGCTAAAATTAATTTGATGGACACAAAGTCATCTTTTATCTGTATCCATGTAGGTTTATATATATATATATATATATATATATATATATATATATATATATATACATACATGCTTATATGTATATATCAGTATATATGTCACATTATCTGTGAATGAATTTTAGTAGATGTTATAAAAATATTATTAAATTATAAATATATCAATTAAAAGGGATATCTAACAGTTTGGCCAAAATACTTTTTCTCAAATGACCAAGTCATTGCTACCTGGGAAGGTCCTGCAAAATGCTGCTCATTAATGCGTTAGACAGTGAAGCATAAATCCCTACCCATCATTGCAAACAGGTATTTTCCATCTGGGCCATGCTGCCAACATAGATATTTTTAACCATAAAAACAACTTACTTTTGAGATCACATTTTATTGTCATCTGCTCTGACCTTGATGTCTATTTTTAGCAGAGGTCACTTTTATCCTTATTTATCTATTTTGCAAGAATGAACTTTTTAGAGTGCTTTTTAGCTATTTGTACTGTATAACAACATAGGCGGAGTTCAAAACTGTCAAAACTACGAGTTAATGCAGAAATTTTCCCCAAAACAGTGGTAAGATTTTGTTAAGACCACTGAACATAATGAACGATTCCCTTTACTTACTTGCAGGTTGCCTCTCCAGGTTTGTCCGACTGTATGATACAGTCTGCACCATTCAGACAGTAGCCCTTGCATACATCCACCTCACAATACTTGCCATAGAATCCAAACGAGCAGCTAGAACATAAAAGAGATAAAAGTTAAAAAATTTCATGCTATGTTGTTAATGCTATGTCTATTATTGACAAATCTGCTTTTTGCCAAAGCTTGATCAATTTGTGTTTGCAGGATAAAAGTAAAAATACTACAATTAGTACTTGAGTCAATTAGCTTTTGATTTTTTTTATTCATAGAAAACAAAGAGGCAGGTGCATAGTAAAGAAAACACAATGGTTTATTTAGTTATTCATTCAATTAATTACATTAAATTTTGTACATGCCATAGACTAAAACATGAGATCAACTCACATGCACTTGAAATCGCCTGTATTAGAGAGAGGTGTACAGGTGCCATTGTTCTGGCAGTAATCAGGGCGGCACTGCTTGAAATTGCACTTCTTGGACACCTGGTCATACACAGCTCCATCTGGGCACAGACACGTATACTTCTGGTTGATGCCGCCAGGTTTGTTGATGCACATCTGGGTGGAGGAGGGGCAAGGGTCAGTCTTACACGCATTGGTCACTGTAAAGATGTTACAAGTTTATGGGAAATAGACAACTGAGTGGTTTAAACATTTGAGAGCCTATTTTCCTAAAAGGTATAATATTACATCTAAGAGTCATTATAAGCATTGATCACTTTGGCTAATTTATATAGATAATAAATTTTAGCTAATTATTTACTGGAGATTTTTAATAATAATGTATATTATTTAAATATATTACATGAACTATAAATAGACGCAACACGCTTGGTCAAAGCCCCAAAATAGTCGAGTCAATAAATATAGATAAGACCCTGATATTGTAGCAAATCTGTAGTTGCTTTTTCATTCCTTTTAAAACAAGAGGGTCATGATGTCCCCATATTGCTCACCTGAATGACATAAACATTAAGCTCTTAAGGCTATGCTTTTTCTCAGATCAAAATTCTTTTTACAATCCTGATACAAGGCCATGAAAGGAACATATAAATCAAATAAACAAATAAGCTCTAGCCCTATAGTTTCTGACAAGAAGATTTTCAAAGTTTTTCTATTTAACCATCGATCCCCCTCATACTTAAGCTTCTGAGATGATTTGGCTGAATTTAACCAAGCAGTTTCAGAGAAGATGTCATTTGAAAATGTTGACGAACAGTTGACTCCAAACAGTGGGCGATCAAAATAGCTCAACCTGAGCATAAGCTCAGGTGAACTAAATATGTTATCAAATGCTTTAAAATATTTTTTAAAATAACCTTTTTACTTACAAGTTTCATCATGCACAGTTTGTTTGCTGGATTGGTAGACCAATAAAGCGCCAATGTGGGGCGAGCCTGTTCGAAGAATAGTCACATTGTGAGATTTGGAGGTGTTGAAGAACTTCGGGAAGCTTATGACCTGCCTTGTCTTGTAGGTAGTGACGTAAATGGTGCTCTCAAATACATCCACCAGGTAGGGCGGATCCGAGGCTATAAAAAAAAATTCATCAACTTATCAGCCAAGAAACATTCCATCAGCTGAATACCAAGTATTTTTTTATTCTAAAGTTTTATTTATTCTTTGGAACTCATTTCAATGCGCTGGTATAACATATTAAGTGTGTAATAGACAATTTTTCAAAGAACATGTTTATTGTTTGTTTTGATATAGAACTTCAATTCAAATGGTAGGAAAAGTAGAATAAATGGTTAGTTACAGAGACTGTCCAGATAGCTCAGAGAAATAACTTGAGGCAAAAGCTTTCCAGTATTTGTAATAAGAAACTATACTGACCAAAATATAAGTTTTTTTTTTTTTTTTAATATTTTAAGTCTTAATTGATGTCATAACTTAAAAATAAAAAAGTATACTTCATTCTGAAGCAGAGTGTACAATCCAAAAAAGAAAGAGATAGAGTTTGGTCTGTAACATAATTTTATTTAAAAAGAAAAAGGAAGAAAAATGCAAAATATTGTTTTGCATTGCTACTCACTCCGAGAACTAGATGACAGGAGTTTATTTAAGTTTTGCTTTGTAACAGCAATGAGCTGTAGGACTATATGACATAAAACTATTATATTGCAATTCTTACCATTAAACACTTTGACAATGGTTCTATCTTTGCCTTCGAGGGTGGTGGATTCAATGGTATGGCTCTTCATATCTGCCCAGTAGAGACGCTTGTTTGGGTAGTCTATCGCCAACCCAGTAGGCCATAATACACCTAAAGGCACCAAGGTTGATCGGTTTGTGCCATCCAAGTTTGCACTCTCAATTCTCGGGGGGTAGCCAAGTTCAGTCCAGAATATTTTTCTAAATTAGACAATAAATAGCAGATCTTGATTAGACAGGAATACTGAATTGTGTTCACAACAGAATTGCATGTTTCCAAAAAAAAATTCTGTACATTGATCTTATAGACACAACATGCAGAAAAGTATCATTTACAGATACAGTCCAGAAAATGGACCTGATTGACTTAACCCTTGCTTATCATTTATTACCTCAAAAGTGGCTGTATTTACACAATCATATCTCTCTTCACTATGAAATCTATTATCTATGAGGTCTATGAGGTCTCAGGGACAAAAATAAAATTTAAAATGCACCTGGTGCCGTGATCTGTAGTAAAAAAACAAAACCAGAATTAAATCTAAAAAAAAAGAGTTAAACCAGCTGATCAGTTTAGTTCTAATATATTAACATCCAACTTACCCATAATTTGGGTCTACAGCTATGGCAAATGGTTTTGTTACTCGGTCTCTGATCATGGTTCTTCGGCGGTCACTACCACCATATTGTTTCATCTCGATCTTCTTTGTCCCTGCATCAGTCCAGTACACATTTTTGCCAACCCAGTCTACCGCCACACCTTGAGGGTTACCCAGTCCAGATACCTGTCAATGAAAATATAGAGGAAACTGTACAAAATAACTTTTATTTTTAGGAAGGCAACCTACTTGAGCTTATGCTTAATAATTCAAAGTCAACTGTCCGTGTTAAACTTTGATCTCTGGGGGCGCTGCTGTCGTTAAAATTGCATGCCGCCCATTACTTTGTTTGATGCAAACGCACGTTTAATGTCTTGTATTCAAAGCAGTCGTGTAAATACTTCTGCAGATATTTATTACATTTGTTGTTGTTTTCATATAAACATACATATTTGCATTTCCTTAACTCTTATTTTGTTTTTTAAAGTACAAACTGTATATTCTTGTTGTTAAATATCCCGACATTATCCCCACAATGTGTCTGGACTTATGCCAGATTTATCAAATGTTTATTTGTATCTTGCAAGCATTCTTGTTTAAACATTGTGTCATAAAACATTGATTACTTGTACAGGGTTGTCACAAGAAATATTTTGAGCAGGCTCAATTAACTTTTGAGGAGGCTAAGCTATGCTAGCACTGAAAGCGAGAAGCGCTGCTAAGGGGTTTTGGAGACATGCTCTTGACCAATTTTCATTTTTTTTTTCAAATTTGAGGCAACCCCTCTTGTATGATTGGTATTTGTTTATTATACATATATTGTTTCTGTCTTCTACAGACTTATGAAGAGAATTATGCAAATAGTTTGAATTAAAGATCTGGAGCAAGATGATGATATGTTATCTAGAAACGCTCCACCTGTAACTTTAGGAACTTTAATGCTCACTAATTGGCAACTCAAACACAAAATATGTACTCAAGTATTAAAAAAACATGTTCAAGACAAAGTATAAAACAATTTTAAAATTATGTTGCAAAGTCAGAGATGAAAGTTACAGGACTGGGGCATCTACTGCAGAGACCTTGTAGCTATAGAACATTTGTTTTTAAAGATACTTTGTAGCGACACAAATATGGTCATTATAGCAATGTCCAGACGTATAGGTACCGGTAGGAAGATTGCTTGTTTATTTGGTTTATCATTCCACCAACTGTATTTTAGTTACCTGGAGACGGTGTCCACTTGAGGCAGATTTAGTGCTGCCTTCACTGTGTATAGCATGCTGTGAACACCTGGCATGATACAACACCCAGTCACATTATCCAGACAATGGGCCAACCAGTCATGGAACTACCCTTATATTTGTTTAAGCGTTAGCAAGGGAGCAATACCACTACCATTTTTAACAGCTTTGGTATGTCACTGCCCGGGATCGAACCCGGGGCCTCCCATACCTAGGGCCAACGCTCTACTGATTGCACTACCAGGTCCAGTCCCAGTAGGTAGAACTACCAGCCTACAGCAGGCAGACTATAAGACCTCTCAACAAGAAAGTTTTCTCCCTGACCTCGGCCACATGGTGTGTTGCATTGGTGCTACATGTTGAGGAGTTACATGTTGGCATCTTTCGAAGACACTACTTACAAAAACAGATTCCTTTATGTTGCCTTGAACTTCTCTGGTGTTTCTAGTGCCTTTTTCTGTTTTCTTATCTTCTTGTTTGCCTGACAACTTGATTGACTGCTTAGTGATTGTTTTGTTGCCTGGATACACAACAAACATCAGCCAGTCATCAGTAGAGTTGGATGATGTGTCCACTGCAACTGAACCTATCTTGACAGCATTACTACCATACTGAAAAATAACCGATTTTTGTTTAGGAGGAGCAAAAAATATTAACCCATAGCCTGCTGCGGTTATTTAGCCATTATTTGCTGAAAACAACTTATGGATGGTGTATGTTTATATAACGAGGAGGAATGGAGATTCCAGCTAAAGGACTACTTACTCACCAATTTTTTTGAAGTTATTTTCTTACACTTTTATGTAAGACAAAGCATTCATAGAGAGTTCATGAATGTAGTAGTCAAAAGTACTTGATAATTAAGACAAGTGAGCCTTAATGGCACTATATTGCTCACCTAGTGCCCTAGACAATAAGAAAATTAAGACACAATTCACTTCAACAAGTTAGTGGCATTTTAATTGCGTAAATGGCCATTTGGAATTGCGTATTTACGCAGATACGCACCTGATCTGTTGCTATGGACCACAACTGGTCGCTTAATTGTGTATTATCCACAGAGATGTCATAGGGAAGAGGTCGTAAAACAATCAGTTTCACTTGATGCACAATGATGAGGTAACAGCAATGCCATTGGTCAGAAAGACCCTTAAGCTCCAGCCTTTATCTGACACCCCAACAGCCTACATCTGGGTAGATCCCCACCCTCACTTCCTTCTTCTAACCCATAAACCTCCCATTGTGGTCACAGAATGATGCCTGACAAAGACACATTCTGAGTTCCAAAGCCTTAAATATGTATTATTATAAAAGAGAACATATAAATTGACTTACATTGATGGATATGTTGGAGTGGCTAATCTGATGTTTGAAGGTCTGTTCTGTTAAGCGATTCTCTTCTGCCACCACAATAGTAAGGGGGTCCTTTCCTACATTTACAAAGACAAAAAAATATTTAACTACAAATCAATCAATAAATATCATTGGGGGGTAAATATAGAGCTTAAAAATGTTATGCACTCCAATAAATGTATGTCTTATGTAGGTGTAATATGAACTAGGAACTGCAAAACATTATATTGATGGATAAGTAAGTTTTTACTGAGACACAAGAATAGGACGGATGGATTGTTTTATTCATTTACATACATGCCACAACCAATTACGGTCATTACAGACACAGCCAGCCATTTTGCCAGTGCCAGACATATTTCTATGTAGAACCACTGGCACACCGCAGGTCAGCTGGAAGACCTCTGACTTCGCATTAAGTTTATTGCTAGGACGGGACTGGAACCCATATGGAAGAGGCTAACCAGTGAGAGGAGTTAATATGTAAATGACTCATCCTCTACTTGGCTTTTGGTGCCCCAAACCAGAACAGATAGATAGATGAATGAACAGTCAGTGAGACAACTAAATGCCGTTTATTGTTGGGAATAAAAAGGAATGAAGAATATGAAAAGAAAAGTAGGATAAAGGGATATGATGATGGAGAAAAGAAAGAAGGAAGAGAAAAAATGGGAAGAAATGATAAGGAGAGAAAAAAAACATCATACAGAGTGATAAAGAAAACAATAATAAACTGACAAACGATGGCGGAGGAAAAAAAAGATGGAGGGGATTAAGAAAACAGAAATAATGGCAGGGAAGGAAGTTTGTGAGAGAAAAACATTAATACAATAGAATGGGAAGGCTAATGAATAATTAATTCAAGTTTAGTTAACACTTACACTTGCATATACTTTGTTAACTTGAAATTAAACAGTTATTCCAGTTAACATCCTCTCGCAAAATGAACTTTATCAATGGGTAATCAATACTGATGCTGACAGAAGATTGAGCTAATAAGTCAACATTTTTACAGCTCTAACAGCTAAAAATGACTGCCAAATGACACGAGTCAAGAACCTACCTGTAGATATACAAGAATATAACCTCTAATAGCTAGAAATGATTACCAAACAACACTAGTCAAGAACCTACCCGTAGATATACAAGAATATTACCTCTAATAGCTAGAAATGATTACCAAATGACACAAGTCAAGAACCTACCTGTAGATATACAAGAATATAACCTCTAATAGCTAGAAATGATTATCAAATGACACAAGTCAAGAACCTACCTGTAGATATACAAGAATATAACCTCTAATAGCTAGAAATGATTACCAAATGACACAAGTCAAGAACCTACCCGTAGATAAACAAGAATATAACCTCTAATAGCTAGAAATGATTACCAAATGACACAAGTCAAGAACCTACCCGTAGATAAACAAGAATATTACCTCGAATAGCTAGAAATGACTACCAAACAACACTAGTCAAGAACCTACCCGTAGATATACAAGAATATAACCTCTAATAGCTAGAAATGACTACAAAATGACATAATAGATAGAAATGACTACCAAACGACACTAGTCAAGAACCTACCCACAGATATACAAGAATATAACCTCTAATAGCTAGAAATGACAACCCAAGACACTAGTCAAGAACCTACCTGTAGATATACAAGAATATAACCTCTAATAGCTAGAAATGACTACCAAACAACACTAGTCAAGAACCTACCTGTAGATATACAAGAATATAACCTCTAATAGCTAGAAATGACTACCAAACGACACTAGTCAAGAACCTACCTGTAGATATACAAGAATATAACCTCTAACAGCTAAAAATGACTACCAAACAACACTAGTCAAGAACCTACCTGTAGATATACAAATGTCTTTTTCTGGCCACAGTTGGTAGCCCTCCTCACAGTAGCATAATTGACGTTGTTGCTTGGTTTCAAAGATGCATTTTTGGTCACAGAGACCAAATCTTTCACATGGGTCCCATGCTGAAATCAAATTTAAATAATGGTTTTAATAATTAGTAAGTATTGTCCATATAAAAAAAATATTTGCATTGCCACTCTAGTGCACAAACATTGGCACTTAAGTTTTGTAAAATTAATCCTTCATAGTACTACAACAGATATCTGATGAATATTTTGATCCACATGTCATCATTAAACTCCATTCATCTCCTGTGAAGTCTTAAAACATGACATTTCACAAATGTCAGACATAATTGTTTACACCTGTTTATGTTGTAACAATTTTAATCAGGCTATTTAGCTGTCTTTTGAAGTCTTTCACAATTTACAATCAGTCAGGAAAAAAACCCTTTTTTTTTACCAATTTTCCATCAATGAGGAAAAAAGTTTTTTGCAAAGTTTCAATTAAAAAAATGTCAGTGTCAACCTCCTAAGTGGTAATCTTTATAATATGGCTGTACTGTTAATTACATCATAAATATGCTATATCAACTCTGGTCGGCTCTGTCGTTTCCAGCTAAAAAATATGGGATAGTACATGATATTGCAATATATTGATATATTTCCTTTATCCAACAAAAATGAAAGGATAATACACTGCCTTTATCACAGACAACCATGATATGACAATATATTGCTATATTGTCTTTATCACAGACAACCATGATATGGCAATATACTGCTATATTGTCTTTATCACAGACAACCATGATATGGCAATATACTGCTATATTGCCTTTATCACAGACAACCATGATATGGCAATATATTGCTATATTGCCTTTATCACAGACAACCATGATATGGCAATATATTGCTATATTGCCTTTATCACAGACAACCATGATATGGCAATATACTGCTATATTGCCTTTATCACAGACAACCATAATATGGCAATATACTGCTATATTGCCTTTATCACAGACAACCATGATATGGCACTATATTGCTATATTTCATTTATCACAATGATGATATTGCAATATATTGCCTTTATCACACACAACCATGATGACAATATATTTCCCTTATCACAGACAACCATTATATGGCAATATATTGCTATATTTCCTTTATCACAGACAACCATGATATGGCCCTATATTTCCTTTATCAACAACAACTATGATATTGCACTATATTTCCTTTATCACAGACAACCTTGATATGGCACTATATTTCCTCTATTATAGACAACCATGATATGGCACTATATTTCCTTTATCTCAGACAACCATGATATGGAACTATATTGCCTTTATCACAGACAACCGTGATATGGCACTATACTGCTATATTTCCTTTATCACAGACAACCATGATATGGCACTTTATTTCCTTTATCACAGACAACCATGATATGGCCCTATATTTCCTTTATCAGCGACAACCATGATATTGCACTATATTTCCTTTATCACAGACAACCTTGATATGGCACTATATTTCCTCTATCACAGACAACCATGTTATGGCACTATATTTCCTTTATCTCAGACAACCATGATATGGCACTATATTGACTTTAATCAAAGTCAACCATGATATGGCAATATACTGCTATATTGCCTTTATCGCAGACAACCGTGATATGGCACTATACTGCTATATTTCCTTTATCACAGACAACCCTGATATGGCACTATATTTCCTTTATCACAGACAACCATGATATGACACTATATTTCCTTTTATCAAAGGCAAACATGAAATGGCAATATATTTCCTTTAATCAGAGGCAACCATGATATAGCAATATATTGCTATATTTCCTTTATCACAGACAACCATGATATGGCACTATATTGCCTCTATCATAGACAACCATGATATGGAACTATATTGCCTCTATCACAGACAACCATGATGTGGCATTATATTGCTATACTGTCTTTATCATAGACAACCATGATATGGCACTATATTGCCTTTATCACAGACAACCATGATATGGCACTATATTGCCTCTATCACAGACAACCATGATATGGAACTATATTGCCTCTATCACAGACAACCATGATATGGAACTATATTGCCTCTATCACAGACAACCATGATGTGGCATTATATTGCTATACTGTCTTTATCATAGACAACCATGATATGGCACTATATTGCCTTTATCACAGACAACCATGATTTGGCAGTATATTGCTATATATTTTTTTTATCACAGACAACCTTGTTATGGCAATATATTTCCTTTATCACAGATAAAATGATATGAAAACATGGCCTTTATCAGACAAACGATTTTGCAGTATATTGATATTTTTCCTTTATGCAACACAAATGAAAGGGTAATACACTGCCTTTATCTCAAAAACCATGATATGGCAATATGTTGCTATATTGTCTTTATTACAGACAAAATAATATGAAAACACAGCCTTTATCAGACATATGATATTGCATTATATATACACACACATACACACATACATACAGTACTGAAAATCATGAAATTGACAAACGGAACGGAGTAAAAATGGAACGTTTTTCGTTTCCTGTTGAAACGGAAATGCAACGGAGTGCTAAAAACGCTTGAAACGGTGTAAACGGTATAAACGCTGTAACCGGAGCGCTTGGAACGCTAGAAACGGTAGAAACGCACAAATCGGAATGCTAGTAACGCAGCATTACCTGAGTTTGAATTTTCGCTTATTAATTTGAAGCTGCATGGTCCCTTCCTGGATCAACTTCGCCTATAATTTTTTGTGAGAACACACTTGCTCAAAGTATTTTTCATTTACAAAGCAATACATTGCGTGATACAAATTCAAGGTACTTAATGAAATTAAACGTCAACCAAAAGAAAGTAACACATCTCATAAAACACAAAAAGTAAAACAACTAAACATAAAATAAAAAACAATGCTCTGCATTATTGCAAGGTGTGACCCAATCAAGAACCAATAACATCCTCCCTGGCACTCAGAACCAGTGACTGGTATCTTCCTAAAGTTCAACGTCTGAATAACCATAGATTGCCAAATAGTGCATGTATACAATCATCGATTGACAGTTAAATGAAAAACAAACGTAATAAAAACGAACTTATATCACGTCCATTTACAAGACACATATCAAAGGAGTAATCATCAATACCGCCATTAAATTCACCTGATCACACATGATCATCATCATGATCCAATATTACCTGTATAATCACCACTAATCATCATCATCAGCGGCAGCATCACCGCCATCACAATCTACATTATAATTGTCATGAGCATCAGTATCACCATCATCATTATCAGCAGTAGCAGCAGCAGCAGCAACAGCAGCATCACTGTCATTTCCATCATCATTACTTTAGTTACATGGGTATGGATATGTACTTTATTTTATCTTGCCTCTTTGTCAAGCAAAGTTTCAGTTTCTTATGCTTCTAATCTTAATTGTTATATATCTTATAATATACAATGTTGTAAATTTTAACAATGGTGTCAAAATTCCTATTTCTAAATGCATAGTTCCCACAATGCGCTATTACGTATATCTGATTGATCGGAATTCGTGGACCCCGATTAAAAATCTGCATAAAACTTTTGACTTTACTTGACTTGCAACTATTTGAATGAAGGTCTACACGCCTGGCTACGGCTTATTTTCCCATTCATGGCTTGAATGTTCTATGCCAAAATGTGGTCTTAAGTGGGCCCTACCGGGTGCTTAATTTTTGTACCCCTTTAAGGATAGAAATGTATTAATTTAAAATATATCGTTTTGTAAATTTGTATTATGCTTCTCCATGTGCGTGTGTCCCTTTCATGCCATCATAAAGTTCTACTCTATTTCAATCCCCAATTTTAAGACATGAGTGGACACCCCAACTAATTAAGCTAATTGACAGTTTTATGACACCTTGTTTGTCTAGTGGACAGGAAGTGTGACCGCCGTGTTTTGATGTATTTTCCCCTTTTGCAAAAACACATGCATCTGCTATGCAGCTGTGTTTAAAAATGTCACCATATGGCAGTTGTGTGGTTTATGACCTTCACCTTTTAAAGAGCAATATGCATTGACTTACGCGAGGACAACGAAAAGGACAAAACACTAAGGTCTACAATATCTTTTTTGGCTTGTAAAAGGACCTAATGCTATATTTAGCAGTACCCCTTAATGGGGCACCCTTTCCTCATCCCACTCTTTTTTCATTGAGGAAGAGGAAACGTGGATGTGGGGATTTCTTTTGGTAAATACTACATAACTTGTCGTTTATTTTTGTAAATAATGTTATCAAGAGAAGACACATCAAGGTACACAGTCTAATGTATATTTTCATCTCATGTTTATTGCAAATGTATTATTTCAATAGTTCGCCTATTCTTTTATAGTTAATCTATACCTTAAATATAAATAATTCCTTTATAAAAATGTTCATGATCATTCAATGGATTAAAGAAGTTTGTTGGGACATTTATTTAAGTAAGAGCATGAGCAGTTTGAAAAATTAATACATAGTACAGTTTCCCTCCTCCACTCTCACTCCTTTAAAACTTATCATTATGCTGCGAAGGTAAATCGTCAATAACGTTGCATATTTTTTCATAGCACACGCCGTTCATGTACTTATCATGTTTAATCTCTCAACAGTACCCAACGTTCACACCCTCTCTATCTTTTAAATGGCAGCTTGAAGACAATTATCAATCGATATCATGTTACACAGTATTGAGAGAAATAATGGGTCGGTCAATTTGAAACAAAAATATTTCTTTTCGGCGACTTCAAATGATAGTGATCGGCGATTGTTTCCCAGAATTTCCTTTGATGTTGCAGTGTTAGCCAGATAGCCCTCCGCGCCAAAAAGAAATTACACCGCATTTATTTGTTACAACCTTGGAGAAATTAAAATGACAGTGATGTAATTAGCGACTCTATGTTTTACGTGCGTTAACAATGTTGTTAACAGCCATTTATTGGCGCTAATATGTGCAAACCCAAAACAAACAAACACACACACTTGTTTTCTAAGAAAGTTGTTTCATGCGACTTTATGTATGTGCCTGTTTTTCGGCAAAACGGCATGTGTTCGTGTTTATATAAGATAATCATTTTAACGATGAAATGTGACTGAAGTGAGTAATACTTTCCTAAAATTTTGGATATTAAACGTTACTTCAGCGAGACGTTAAAACTAAAGTCCGCCATATAACAAATATCAGAGGGGGGCAAACATTCGCTAAAATCACAACGGAGCGAAATAAAATGCTTGAAACGATAAAAACGGAAGAAACGATAGAAACGCTGGAAGCGTTTGAAATGCAGTGCTGTAAGCGAACAAAACGAAATGGAAACGCAACGGAAGCGCAATTGAAATGGAGCGGCGAACGCTTCCAACTGAAATGGAAATGAAACGGGAAAATTATCAATTTCGTGATTTTCAGTACTGTACACACTCACAGAGAGAGAGACAGAGACAGACAGACAGACATATATATATATATATATATATATAGACAGAGAGAGAGAGAGAGAGAGAGAGAGAGAGACAGACAGACAGAGAGACAGACAGACAGACAGAGAGAGACAGAGAGAGACAGAGAGAGACAGAGAGAGAAAGAGAGAGAGATTTACTTTACCAAAACAAATGGTATAGTAGTAACTATTTTGCCACAGATTGCCTTCACTAACATCTTTATCTTGACACCTACCTACACAGGTACGAGAGTCTTCTGCCAGCCGTGTGAAATTACCACATGAACAGCGACGCTTGTTTCCCATTATGCTTCCCATCATATCGCACTGCTGTTCACAGTCATCGTGCTTACACTTTGTCCAGTTGGCTACAAAAATTTACAATTATCTTTTTTTATTATCTTTTTTATGAAAAATCTACAATGAATGGCTCATAATTTATTTGATGAGTCGTTATAAATAATGTTGTTAATAATAAAGTTATAATTTCAGACTTTTATGATTATAACTATAAATTAACAACAAATTAAAACCTTCAACTATTGCTCCTTTTTGTGTTACCCATTATTTACTATTATATTAAGGCAACTAGAGTGATTAGGTTAAGACAATTACTGAAACTAACATATGACCTTGAAGATGCAACAACCCTCAACATGAATATGACCTTGAGGGTTGCACTTGGTTTGATATGGCAACCAGGAAACACTTTCAATTGTGTGTCAGAAAGACTGGGAGGTTTAAGTTTTGTTTTGGAAATACATCACAGTGACCAATTTTGATCTAAGAGGTTTAAATACCTGTAAAAAAATGGCACAGAATTGGCCAAAAACCTTACAAATAGCAAGAGAGGCAATAAGGCATCATTTTAAATATGACCTTTCTTATAACCTTGACCTTGATAGTTGCAGTTGTAAAAGTTACTGAGGACACACTGTCAAGCAAATATCTAGAAGTTGTCTTATTTTAATCTAAATAAAGTCATCAAGTAAATGGGTTGGCACTCCGATATGTATACAATAATGTTATTTAACAATTAATTTTTAGGACATACAAGCAAATAGCATCAAAGGCATTAAAGATTTTCTCCCACCCATCTCTAAAAGGGTATCCAACATTTTGAGCGACATTTTATTTGGGAGTGTCATGTAAGAGTTGGCTATTTTTAGAATATTCATCCCCTGACCTCTTATATGTGGATAGCTAAACTTAGCTTATCTCATTAAATCACTAAACTGTGTTAATTATTCATTCAAAAGATTCTGTATCAATAGGGCCATGTTATCGCTCACCTGAGGATACAAGCTTTTAGTAGGCTCATACTTGGTATTAAGTAATTGTTATTTACCTTAGAAATCTTTGGTGAAGACTCGGCCATTAGTGTGGCCACTGGGCTTATAAAATTTTTCCTGAATTTTACCTAGTGACCTACTGAATCCATGTGACGCACTTCAAAACATATCTAAGTAATGGCAAACATTCTGGCCAAGAGAAGATTGGGCTATAAATTTGGTCTCAAGCATGTTCACAAGGTTTTCCAAAACTTTGACCATTCGTCCTAGTATTTGAGCCCAGGGGACCCGATAATGAACTCATTCAAGATTTCATGCAGACAAACATTCTGACCAAGTTTAATGAAGACTGGATAAAAACCCTTGCCTCTAGCGTCATCACAAGCAAAACTGTTGATCCCGCACAAGAGACACCGGATAAAGGGGTATCAGAAAAGCTCACCTTGAGCACATGCTCAGATGAGATAATAAAAAGGTTTTATCAAGCAGAAATCCTTCACGTGTCTTAAAATGCCTTATGTAAAGTTTAAAAATTTGGTAAGTATTTAATCAGCTTCTATCTTTGTCCATAGCATTAGTGGAAAAATATGTCTAAAAGCATTATTGTACCTTTTACCAGTAAATACACCCAGTGATATGGTATTATAGTTTTACATGTTTTAGACATAGGCAAATTATGGTACAATTCCTTTAAAGAAACTTACTTCTGTTGCAGGTGTTTATGTCTTCATCATCGCCTGCAGGACAGTCACTATAACCATTGCAGAGTTGATCCATCAAAAGACACTTGCTTGAGTTCTGACATCGATATTGGTTCATCGGGCATAGAGTGCCTAAGAATAACATAACATATGGCTTTGAATTATAGGCACTGGGGCCCAGAGTTAAATTATTCTGTGCTTTACCTCACCAGTTTAACCATAAAGACCATTAAATTGTTGCAACAGTTGCAAATTATGGGAGAATTTTATGCACCAGTTATAAATTTTTTTTAGTTTAAGTTAGCTTAAAGTTATTCAAACAGCATCAAATTTTTGTAACAATAACAAAGTATGAGTAAAGTTTACATTCCAGTTATAAAATTTATAGTCTGATTTGGTCTTAACTGGTTCACATGGCAACATCCTTTGGCAACAACTGCAAAGTATGAATAAATTTTTATGCACCTATAAACTTTTGAGGTTAAAATGACCAGGCCTGGACAGTGCTGCTCTTTGCTTTGGTTCAACATGTAATATATTAACAGTTAAGTTTTTTACTGTCTTGTTTTTCGTTATTTTACTAGTGTTACAATGAAAGGACACTATTACGGTAATATTGGTGACATTCAGCTATTATTATTAATGGAGGAAGAATTTTGAGTTTGGGTAGAACCATCGGCACACAGCTGGGAATCGAAACCCGATACTGGACGGGGCTGAGAAGGGACAGGTGGTGACCAAAACCGATCTGTCTCAGTCTATCACATATTGTTAATAACAGATTTTTAGATTTTTTTCATAGTTTAGAAAAACTCTTAAAATTATGCCATCATGTTTACAACAAGACATAGTTAGTGAACCCAGCAGCAAATAGAGTTGATCCCAATCTCACGGGTCCCAGCATGAAGCTGGTTTCATCGGAGTTTTAATTTCTGCCTCCTTCTTATCCAGCAATTTAAGTATTCTTATCCTTTTACATGGTTATAAAACCATATATACGTAATATTATATTTTTTCAGTCAAATTCACTTACTACTTTACTTTTCATCTTCGTCGCTTCTATTTTACAGTCAAATTCACTTACTACACAATGTTTTATCTTCGTCTCTTCCATTTTTACAGTCGGACTGGTTGTTACATTCTTTGTGGCTAGGAATACAGGTGTGATCTTCGCAACGAAACTTTCCAGGTGGACATGGGATGCTACCTGAAATATGAGTAGGAAAAAAGACACATTGTACACTCATAGAGCTTTGTGTGATCCCGACTGAAAAAAAACCAGATACACATAACCATGTTTGTTGGGTTTATCTTCCCACCATCAGTAATACAATTATTTAACGATGGTGTCAACATGAATCAGATATAGTGCTGCTTTTGCTATGTAAAGCAAGCACCTGGCATGATACCACACCCAGTCATATTAACTTATTACCTGGCCATTCAGTCGTGGAACTACCCCCTCATATCTGCTTGAGCCTAAGCAAGGGAGCTATACAACTACCACTTTTAAAGACTTTGGTGTGTTGCAGCCAGGCATCGAAGCAAGCCCTTCCTGTACCTGGAGTAGATGTTCAGATCAAAAGATTGTTTGTTTATTGGGTTTATTGTCCCACCAACAGTATTTCAGTTATCTAGAGACAGTGTCACCTTGAAGCAGATATAATGCTGCCTACCCTGTGTATAGCATGCTGTGAACACCTGGTGTGATACCACACCATAAATTTGGGAACAATATGTGCACTAAACTTTAAATTATTATGGTACTTACTGCAGTTCTTTTCATCAAGGCCTCCATCACAGTCTTCTTCAGCATCGCACACCCATGTAAAGGGAATACATTTTAACTGGCCCTCAATGGTACACTGGACCTCCATCGTATCACAGGTAGCTGAGGGTATAACCAGTGACAGAATTGTGCTTGTTTTTCATTTAAATATATACATATACAGCTAATTTCATTTGACTGCATACAAGATATACTAGAAAGCATGTATGTAAACAAGTGCACCTCTATGCAAAGAAATATATGCCAGAAGGTCAAGCCATAAACACATATTGACATAATATTTTTGAAAAAGTTCTGCCAAGAAACAAAGGAAAGTTATGGGCACAATAATTTTCTTAAATAATAATGGGCAAATAACTCTCAGCTTTTAACAGAACTATACATCAATATCAACCATCTAGGCAAATGTGAAGACTTTCCAATAAATAACAAGAATTTGCTTAAAAAAATAAATACAAATGGCAATTTATCTTAACTAATGAATCATATAAACAGTGCAAATCACCACTGTTCATACATAAGTCAGTGTGAAATGATCAACAAAGATGTTCTGCCATTTTGTTGGCTGATTACTCTGGACGCTTCACTGGTTACCGTTGCTACTTTATTTCAATTTCTCTACAATAGGGATGGGATTGGATGGAATTAGCCGGCATTTTTGCCGAAACTGTACTGTACAGCGACATTTCTATCATTAAAGCACAGGGGCACTTATGAGGTGCCAAGGGACTGAACCCTGCCGGTCATTATACTGACACCGACGAGTCGGGCGTAATTTGCTGCCCCCTTAACCCCGAGCGTTAGGAGGGAAGACACTACTACCAACTTTAAAGTCTAAAGGTTTGACCCAAACGGGGTTTGAACCTCCTGATCCGCAAGCCGACGCTCTACCACCTCAGCTTTTGCGGCCGGTCTCTCTACAATAGGGTCACTTACCATTACAATCATCTTCATCAGAGCCATCAATGCAATCAACTTCACCATCACACTTCCACGATCCTGGGATGCATATAGAGCCTTTCACACACTGGAATTCCCTATCAGTACACTTGCTACCTGAAAAATCATTCAGTATATGTCGAGATCATGCGAGTTCCTGTTGTTTGTTTTTTTTAAAAATTGTAGCCTCTATATTGGTGCGAGGTATTTAACAACCAAAACAGACAAAGCCATGACAAAATAATGGTCATTATAAATGTCCCTGGTGGATGAAGACCCCAGATAAATGATTTGGTAGAACCACCATCACATTGCAGGTCAAATGTCAGACCTCTACTAACTCAGGCATGGGCAGCTCAGTACCTTTTATGGTATTTTTTTTTGTACTTAAAAAAATGCCTTCATATTACTGGTTCTCATTATAGAATCTTACTTTAGTACAAACAAGGTAGAGTTTAGTCTATTAACTAAGATAAGTATTGAATAAAATTTAAAAAATTCAAATTACATTCATTAATTAAGATTACAGTTAAAGTATTGGATATAAATGGCAACATGCAAATAAAATCCCCCACCCCTGTTTTGTAACAGCATAAAATCTTTTAGCAGCAATCAAAAATAAGCACTTGCTAGTGAAACTGACTTTGAGTTTGATTAATAAAAACATAATAACAAGAGGAACATGATGGCCCTATATTGCTCACCTGAGTGCCATAGACATTTGGCCCTGGTGGCTATGCTTTTTTTGTCAGATCAAAATTCTTTGAACAATCCTGATGCAAGGCCACCGAAGGAATACATAAACCAGATATCAAAGCTCTAGCTCTTGTGGTTTTTCACAAGAACATTTCTAAGTTTTCCTATAAAGCCTTATATAGAAAATGGCAATGCCTCTTGCGGCCTTGTTTTTTTTTTTTTTGAAGGATCGGAATTACTTAAACAATCTTAATACAGGGCCACCTAAAGAACACGTTTACATCAAATATCAAGGCTCTAGCTCTTGCACATTTAGTAAGTTTTCCTATAACGCCATATAAGAAAAATGGCCATGCACATGTTTTTAGATGATCAAAATTATTTTTAACAACTTTTTGTTCCTCCAGCCTGCTAAAGCTTCTTAGAAAGTTTGGCTGAATTTGGCCCATCGGTTTCAGAGGAGATGTGTGAGCATAAACTCAGGTGAGCTAAAAAAATAATTGATCAGATTACAAATTTATTCAAGACAATCAATTTTAAGAGCATAATGACACAAATATAAAGTGGATGATTTAATAAAAAATATGTGGCTCTTTCAGAAGATTATTTTCTGTTTTGTATATATTTTTACATAACAAAAACAACATCTGTATGAGCCAATTAACTCTTTAACAATTGCACGGTGTCTATTGTCAATGCTTACTGGTGGTGCAGTTGGCCTCATCAGACTGGTCATGGCAGTCATACAGTCCATTACACCAGTTGGATTTAGGGATACACTTCTTTTTGTCTTCACACTGCATCTCTGAGTCAGTGCAGTTTCTTGGCTCTGAAATTGCAAGTATAACAAAATTTCGTATATAAAATTCAGCCACTTTTTACTTTGAAAAAGTATAATCTTTCCTCACAAACTTACAAAACAACATAAAAAAACAACAAACAATTAGTCTGCTGTACACATATCTGCTTTGAAAAATTAATTTGTCATCCATCTCTTCTTTTGGATTAACATCACATTTTCCCTACTAGGCTGGGTTGCATTAGTGCAGCAATCGATAAAGTTTCTTAAGATATCAATTTTAAGACTTTTCATCCTAGTAATTTTCATGTACAGTCAAATGACATTTACATTTTTGACATTTTCTACATGTTGCTCTGAGCTTCAAAATAAAGAGAAAAAAGGTCTTTGCTTTATTGTTATTAGCTGGTGCTTAAAAGTCTGTTTTTATTTCTTTGTTTGGTCATCCCAACAACAGTCATGGGAGTCAAGTGTCCACTCGAAGCAGATATACACGTAGTGCTGTATTCACTGTGAATAGCATTCTGTGAACCCCTAGCATGATACCACATTCAGTCAAATAATCCTGACACCAGCCCTTTCCTTGGGCATTTCCAAAGCAGCAGTAACAATACATTGACATCAGTACACTGTAGCCTAGGATGGGGACATTTCTCTTCCTATTGCATTTTGATTGTGTGGATAAGATATAAATAGCATGGAAGAAAGTTTCTGATCTTCTGTACTATACCGAACAAAAATAAAAGGGCCATGATGGCCATTTATCGCTCACCTGAGGACATGGACTTAAGTAAGCTCATCTGGCATCAAGTAAGTAAGAATTCAGGCAAACATTCTAGCAAAGTTTGGTGAAAACAGGGCCATAAATGTGGTCTTTAAGTGTGTTGATAATGTTTTTCTAAAATTTTACATAGTGTCATACTTTTTGACCCCATAATAAATTCATGACCCCAGTTACGAATTCACTCTATATTTCATGCAGGTAAACATTCTGACCATGTTGGCCATAATAAAGATTGGCCATAAATGTGGTCTCTGATGTGTTTACAATGGTTTTACAAGCTTTGACCTTGTGATCTACTTTTTGACCCCATATGGCCTAATTACAAACTTAGTCAAAAATTTAATGCAAACATTCCGACCAAGTCTGGAAAAGATTGGGCTATAAATATGGCCTCTGGTATATTCACAAGGTATTTCAAAGATTTGACCTAGTGACCTACTTTTGGACCCAACATGACCGATTTATAAAATCATCAAACTTCAGTAAATATTAGACCCTAAATATGGCCTCTAGTGTGTTCACAAGGTTGTTCAAAGATTTGTTTGTTTTGTCTGTTTTTGACATATATTGCAGCGACCATTCATGATTATAATAGCAACATCCAGCTTTTTAGTGGAGGAAAACCCCAGACACATGTCCAGGTAGAACCACCAACGAACGGCAGGTCAGCTGGAAGACCTAAGATTTGACATAGTGGCCTATTTTTTGACCCCACGTGGCCCAGTTACGAAGTCATCTAAGATTTCTGACCAATATTGGTGAAGATTGGGCAATAAATGTGGCCTCTAGTGTGTTCACAAGGTTTTTCTTAAACATGAACTAGTGACCAAGTTTTTGACCACACGTGACCCAATGAAGAACTCATCAGAGATTTCATGCAGACAAATATTCTGACCAAGTGTGGTGAAGTTTGGGCTATAAATGTGACTTGTAATGTGTTTGCAACCTTTTTCTAAAAAATGACCTAGTGACCTAACTTTTCACCCCATGTAACCCAGTTAAGAAAACATCTAAGGTTTTATGCACGCAAACATCCTGATCAAGTTTGGGCCATAAATGTGGTCTCTAGCATGTTCAAATGGTTTTTCTAAAATTTTACCTTTTGTGCTTGCCTATGACCCCAAGTGACCCAATTCGGATCTCATTCAAGATTTATGCAGACAAACATACATTCTGACCATGATTGGTGAAGATCAGGCTATTAATGGGGCATCAGGTGAGCTAAAAAGTAAACTATCTGCTTCTTTTAGAGCAGCAAAAAAAAGTTACTTACGACAATTTTCCTCATCCGAGCCATCACTACAGTCCTTGTCATGATCGCAGTACCATCGTCCTGGTATACAGTGACCATTATTGCACTTGAAGTAGCTGGGTTCGCAGCTAACATGGGCTGATAACATAAGACATATAGTACTGATGGTCAAAAAGAACTATAACAAGGAAATGAATATTTACGCTAATATTAGTGTTTAGCAAATCCATTTTTGGATATAACAAAATCCATGCATTGCATATCAAAAAGGCTGTGAAATAATTTAAAATCTACACTGGTAAGATTTATTATGGGTAATAAAGTGTAAATTTTCAGTTAGAATCTATTTGCCAATGGATTGAAGCAGAGGCCAAACTGAAAGCCTTCTGTATGGTGGCTACCCTGCTGATTTTGCCACTGGGTTCAATAAGGGATAGGATGGGATGGGATTTGCTCGCATTTTGCCGATACTGTGCAGCAACATTTCTATCATTATAGCACAGGGGCACTTATGAGGTGCCCAGGGACTGAACCCAGCAGGTCCATTAAACTGACACCGATGAAGTCAGGCATAATGCTGTCCCCTTAGACCTGAGCGTTAGGAGGGAAGCCACTACTTTAAAGTCTTTGGTTTGACCCAGCCGGGGTTTGAACCCACAACCTCCAGATCCGCAAGCCGACGCTCTCCACCTAATCCATTGCGGCCGGTCCAATAAGGGATATTAATACACAATTAGGGACACTGCAGAACAGACATCATTTATTACTCTTTATTAGAATAACTTTGCTTCTATGTTTGAACTCTTTGTAGTGTAAGCTGACTTTAGAATTACATTCTGATACATTAACAACCATCAACAAACATGTCCACGTACCGGTGTTTATAAAAAACATTCATAAAGTACCTGGATTGATTTAGTGCTTATTTTTATGTAAAAACTAGAAATGTGACCTTTACTTTGTAATCACACCAACTAAAAATGGATCTCCTTACTAATTGGACTATTTCAGATATTGATCTGACAAGGGGCACAATTTTTATACCAGCAATATTCCCCATCTGCATACAATATGTACACAGTTAGTACAAAATAAGAATATAATCGGTACAAAATTAGTACTTACAGCAGACTGATTGTTTTTCATCTGTATCATCCAATCGTCCGCAATCAAATTCCCCATCACATTCCCAACTCTTTGGTATGCATTTAGCTGAAATATTGTGGCTATCATGTATATATGGTTTCATAAATATCTGTTGATTTATTACTCTAATACTCTACCAGATAGCCGTCTTGTGCCCTTTAAATAAACATAAAGTAAAAAATATACATAGGCAAACCCAGGCCCGTGAAATACCATATTGGAAGAATTATGGAATCAATAAAAAAAGCACTGTCGGTCTCTGTTTTTGTGTTCATTGTCCCACCATCAGTATTTCAGTTATCTGGAGACGGTGTCCACTTGAAGCAGATATAGGGCTGCCTTCACTGTGTATAGCATGCCATGAACACCTGGCATGAAACCACATTCAGTCACATTATCCTGACACTGGGCCAACCAGTCGCAGAACTACTGTTATATACACTTGAACTTTAGCATGGGAGCGATACCACTACCATTTTTAATGACTATGTGATGTCGCAGCAGGGATCTAACCCTGGGCCTCCTGTACCTGGAGCCAATGCTCTACCGACTGCTTTACTATGTCCGGTCTGGAGTTTTGCCTTATATAAATCACCACAAGGTCCGAGGTACAATCTACAGTTCAAACAGTCATAAAGTGATTGGCGATTCCTTCAGCCTTTTGTTGTGTTTAGTTTTTGAAATACATTGCAGCGAAAGATTATGATCAATATAGCAAAGGAAGACCCCACATTAATGTCTGTGTAGAACCACCGGCACATCGTAAGTCAGCTGGAAGGCCTTCCCACATTAAATCCTTCAAAAAATCCTTCCCCCAAAAAGGACACAAACCCATGCAGTGAGAAGCTAAGCAGTCAGAGGAGTTACAAATCTACCATTACGCCACGGGCGCCCCTCCCATCGGCCTTTTAACCTGTATTATCACACCATATTGTTTAAACAGCTATCACTACTCATTAATCCCAGACTGATTGTTTTTGTTGTCAATCTTCCAGCGATACTGTTGTTTACACCTGCATGATGTGTTACAGTAATTGTCGCTGTATTATTAAGACATACCAGATATCAAGTGTAATTAAATGAGCTTTGTATAAAGTGCGATAATCTTGACTCTTTTCTTGTTTTTATTTATCCTTTTAATTTATCAACTATAATTTAACAATTAATTTAATTTATTACAATATTACAATTATTATTATAAAAAGAGCACATCTATAAAGTTTTATCTGTATTAATATAATTTAAAATAACATATACATTTATACTTTCAAAACAAACCATGAGTGAATTAAAAACACAAAAAACAAGGGGATGTCAATTTTCAGCTTCATAAATAATAAAAATAGTAAACTATTTTGAACATAAACATAAACAAAACCTGTCTGAATGAAATATAAACAACAATGTATTAACATAAACGTAGATAGATACATAAATTTAACTAACTAAGGCAACCCCTTACTTTATTTTTGTGTAAATTAGGTCAAAAACAATGTGTATAGGTCCACTACTTGGGTTAACCTGTGTATGTACATAGACCTGACTGACTCTTCATTAACTATCAATAATGTTGGGACTTACTTGAGTTGGCACACTTGATGTAGTCATCCTTACACTTTCTATCCTTACAACCATCCTCATCAGAGCCATCAGAGCAGTCCTGATCCCCATCACATTGCCACAGGTACGGAATACAGGTACCCGTCTGATTACAGCGGAATTGGGAGTCAAGGCAGTCTCGTTTATCTGGAAACAGAGATACCAAATTATGAATAGAAAACAGATGTTCATTTGAGCGACGGCAAAAAATGATAGCAGTACAAAAGATAAACAAAATATTGATGATGTGTCAGAGATATAGTTTGTTTGTTTATTGGGTTTATCATCCCACCAACAGTATTTCAGTTATCTGGAGATGGTGTCCACTTGAAGCAGATATAGTGCTGCCTTCACTGTGTATCGCATGCCGTGAACACCTGGCATGATACCACATCCAGTCACATTTCCCTGACACCGGGCCAACCAGTCGTGGAACTACCCTTATATTTGCTTGAGCGTTAGCAAGGGAGCTATACCACTACCATTTTTAACAACTTTGGTATGTCGCGGCCAGGGATCGAACCCGAGGCCTCCCGTACCTTGAGCAGACGCTTTACCGATTGCGCTACCAGGTCCGGTCAGAGATATAGAAAAAAAGTATAAGATTAGTCACATGGAGAACTAACATTTTAGACCAAGGGTTAAGAACATGCCTCCCACCTTACAACCTGTTTGAAAATCTCTTTAATCAATGTCAGAAATATTGTTAAAGAAGGTAACTAGTGCAGTTTTCACCTTGTCATAAGGTAAATGGCAGGGACACAGGTGGAAATTTTGAAAATCCTAAAAAATGGCTCAGGGTCAAGCGGATACCCCCAGAAGCTCCTGGAATTTTGCAAAAACTAAGAAATGCAGGGTTCGACATTAAGGCCCAACCGAACGACATTCACTAGTAGATCGGTGGTCTGGTCTAGCTTAGTACTAGGCTAGCTGGACCAACTGGTCGTGTTCTAAATCGGACAAAGTTCGCCGAAAATCTGCCTATGAATGAATCAAAAGTAAATAATAATATTTATAATGGTTAAACTCGGTCAAACTATTGACGTTTGTCGACACAGTTTCTTGGGAAACCCGGGTGTGCTATATTTAGCAGTATATTTAGTAACAACCTTGACATGCGTTCACTCATTGGCTTGTGTTTTCAGAACGAGGCTTTTTCCCCTAATCGGAACTTATTTAGTAATTTCGTCCTCGGGACAATCATCCTTCGGCTGTATCTGGTGCAATGATAGGGGCCTACTTAAGGAAATCACGATCGTTTTGTTCGTCGGAAGAAGAATATGCCCGACAACCTACATACATCCGAAAGATGATTCGTGAATTATCCGAGGTGTTCCGATTGCTTTTCCCCCAATCGGAACTCCTCGGGTAATTCCGTCCTCGGGACAATCATCCTTCGGATGTATCTGGTGCAATAATACTTACAGAACTCACGATCGTTTTGTTCGCCGGAAGTCGGAAGAATATGCTTAAAATGTAGTTCGCACAAAACATAAACAATGGCGTCGTTTGACAGCTGTGACTTTGCTGCGCCGGGTAAATTAAACTCGGATGATTGAAATTTGAAGCAGCCACAAAGTAAAGTTTTACAGGCACCGTACTAAAGTGAGCTGTCATCCGAGCTGCCATTTTTGTTTTGACGTCTGTCATTTAGGGAAATGGCCTAGATAATCCGACTACCTACATACACCCGACAGATGATTCGTGAATTATCCGAGGTGTTCCGATTGCTTTCCCCCCACGCACTTGTAAAATATTCAATGTCGTAATACTTATTGTTAAGCAGGATACGAATGGTTATTTCTTCATCTTTTTTCTTATTTTGTAATGTTTACGGAATTTTCCTATTATTATTTATAATATTGACATAAAAATGCGAGAGATAAAAAATGCACAAATACTATCTGTACTGTTGGAATCCCAAGTATTACGACAACAGACTATTATACGGTTTGTTTATAACGCACTCTGCGCAGATGACACAAAACGTCGAGAAACTTAAGTTTGTTTTTTTCGGGATAACAAATAGATAACAAAACACATCATCCAAATACAATATTATTTAAGATGGTAATGTGTGAGAATGACCTTGAGAAATTGAACAAATTAAGCAAGTTCTTTCGTTTAGTGCTTGAAACTGTTAAAGACCCGCCTGGCTAACACATTTCTTACTATTGTTGTTGTTCTTTGAAATATTTGTTGTACTTCCTCACCTTAACACAGCCTGGTTCTGTTCTATTCTATTGTATCTTGAACATTATCATTGTACCTCATTTCACATAAATGTTATGTGCTGAGAGTAAATGAACTTGTAAACTTGTAATACGAAACCAATGAGGAAGGATGCTTCAAAGAAACTGTATGACAAAACAAAGCAGATAAGATCGTTTTGTCACACAGATGAGACTACTTGGCTTGATTTTGAAGAAAAGAGCATTGATATGTTTTGTAAGACATGAAGATAGTTTGAAGAGTGTGGAGAATTTGTTGTCGGTACGGACAATTTTAGAATAGATTATATAAATGGGCATTCTGAATCTGAGTCACATATATCTCACCAACGGAAATATGATCTTAGGTACAGCTCACCGCTCACTACTTTTGTTACATCCTATACTGGGAAAAAAAATACAGCAGGTTGACAATCAGTCATGTGAGTCTAGCTTGTTCAGTTGTGTAAAAACATCTAGTCATGTAGTTATGGTCATAATTAACTTTCTAGTCATATAAGTACCAATGAATGATACCTATATTAGACTAAAAAAATTAAGTATAATCATACCTAAGTTGCATTAATAGAATATTAAGTTTCATATTAATTTTCTAGTCATAATTATCTCATACTTAGTTATATTGGTATGTTATTGCAACACAATGCTTGAACTCTTATAACAATTTGATTTAAGTATGCTTGTATGTGTATTATGTGTTTACATTTTGGTCTAGTCCAGTTTAGGTCAGGTCTAGTAAGTTTTCTAAGTTGCTGGACCACTGGTCCAGCTCTTAAAAAAGTTAATGTCGAACCCTGAAATGCCTTCTTTTTTTTACCAATATTAAGGTTATTACTATAAAATACATTTCAGAAGAGCCAAATTTCAGTAATTTATTATTCTTTAAATCTTTAGTAGATTGCTGAACAAAGTCATCACATATCTTTAAAGCAACATATAATGAATTTTACAACCTTCAAAACAAAACTCATCATTATTATGTTAAAAAAGGAACAAGTTATCTCATTTTGGTGAACTTAAAGTTATTTTAAGAACTTTGTTATAAAGTATATTTGTATTTGAACTGTTGGAATAAGTGACTAGATAATTGCAACAGAAGTTTGCATATTACCCTGAAAACAGTTCATATATCTCAATTTGCATACAAACAAGATTTTTAAAATCTGAGTACTGGCTAGATAGTTGCAAAAAAGAAAACAAACAGTCTTCAATTATTGACATCTACAAGTAGAAAAACAACAACAACAAAAACAACACCCTGACACCATTTTGAATGTATTATTTCCCACTGAACAGTGAAAACTAAGATCAGACCCACTAAATTTTAATGTACAAGCAGGTAAACAAATACAAAGTGTAATAATTGGTTATGTAAGTATATGTGGACTATGTCGCATGTAAGTATATGTGGTCTTTGTCACATGTAAGTATATGTGGACTATGTCACATGTAAGTATATGTGGACTATGTCACATGTAAGTATATGTGGACTATGTCACATGTAAGTATATGTGGACTAAGTCACATGTAAGTATATGTGGACTAAGTCACATGTAAGTATATGTGGTCTATGTCACATGTAAGTATATGTGGTCTATGTCACATGTAAGTATATGTGGTCTTTGTCACATGTAAGTATATGTGGACTATGTCACATGTAAGTATATGTGGTCTATGTCACATGTAAGTATATGTGGACTATGTCACATGTAAGTATATGTGGACTAAGTCACATGTAAGTATATGTGGTCTATGTCACATGTAAGTATATGTGGACTAAGTCACATGTAAGTATATGTGGTCTATGTCACATGTAAGTATATGTGGTCTATGTCACATGTAAGTATATGTGGACTATGTCACATGTAAGTACATGTGGACTATGTCACATGTAAGCATATGTGGACTAAGTCGCATGGAAGTATATGTGGACTATGTCACATGTAAGTATATGTGGTCTATGTCACATGTAAGTATATGTGGTCTATGTCACATGTAAGTATATGTGGACTATGTCACATGTAAGTATATGTGGACTATGTCACATGTAAGTATATGTGGTCTATGTCACATGTAAGTATATGTGGTCTATGTCACATGTAAGTATATGTGGACTATGTCACATGTAAGTATATGTGGACTATGTCACATGTAAGTATATGTGGACTATGTCACATGTAAGTATATGTGGACTATGTCACATGTAAGTATATGTGGTCTATGTCACATGTAAGTATATGTGGTCTATGTCACATGTAAGTATATGTGGACTATGTCACATGTAAGTATATGTGGACTATGTCACATGTAAGTATATGTGGTCTATGTCACATGTAAGTATATGTTGACTATGTCACATGTAAGTATATGTGGACTATGTCACATGGAAGTATATGTGGACTATGTCACATGTAAGTACATGTGGACTAAGTCGCATGGAAGTATATGTGGACTATGTCACATGTAAGTATATGTGGTCTATGTCACATGTAAGTATATGTGGTCTATGTCACATGTAAGTACATGTGGACTAAGTCGCATGTAAGTATATGTGGACTATGTCACATGTAAGTATATGTTGACTATGTCGCATGTAAGTATATGTGGACTATGTCACATGTAAGTATATGTGGTCTATGTCACATGTAAGTATATGTGGTCTATGTCACATGTAAGTATATGTGGACTATGTCACATGTAAGTATATGTGGTCTATGTCACATGTAAGTATATGTGGACTATGTCACATGTAAGTATATGTGGACTATGTCGCATGTAAGTATATGTGGTCTACGTCACATGTAAGTATATGTGGACTATGTCACATGTAAGTATATGTGGTCTATGTCACATGTAAGTATATGTGGACTATGTCACATGTAAGTATATGTGGACTATGTTGCATGTAAGTATATGTGGTCTTTGTCACATGTAAGTATATGTGGGCTATGTCACATGTAAGTATATGTGGACTATGTCACATGTAAGTATATGTGGTCTATGTCACATGTAAGTATATGTGGTCTATGTCACATGTAAGTATATGTGGACTATGTCACATGTAAGTATATGTGGTCTATGTCACATGTAAGTACATGTGGACTATGTCGCATGTAAGAATATGTTGACTAAGTCGCATGTAAGTATATATAGACTATGTCACATGTAAGTATATGTGGACTATGTCACATGTAAGTATATGTGGTCTATGTCACATGTAAGTATATGTGGACTATGTCACATGTAAGTATATGTGGACTATGTCACATGTAAGTATATGTGGTCTATGTCACATGTAAGTATATGTGGACTATGTCACATGTAAGTATATGTGGTCTTTGTCACATGTAAGTATATGTGGGCTATGTCACATGTAAGTATATGTGGTCTATGTCACATGTAAGTATATGTGGACTATGTCACATGTAAGTATATGTGGACTATGTCGCATGTAAGTACATGTGGACTAAGTCGCATTAAGTTTATGTGGACTATGTCACATGTAAGAATAAAATGACTATGTCGCATGTAAGTATATGTGGACTATGTCACATGTAAGTATATGTTGAATATGTCACATGTAAGTATATGTGGACTATGTCACATGTAAGTATATATAGACTATGTCACAGGTAAGTATATGTGGACTATGTCACATGTAAGAATAAATTGACTATGTCGCATTGTTAAGTAACATAACGTGGGATCTTTGTGGGAACTTCGTAACACTCAAAAAGAATAACATAGAGCATTTGCAACTTTAATTACAAGGCTCAACATTAACAGTAATCCAATTGCCCAGAGCAACCCAAAACCTGGTGCAGATAACACGTTTTTGCCACCAGTTGTCCGATAGGACACCAAAACAACCCAAAAAACACTAAATTATTAATCCATTTTAATCAGCATTTGTTTTCCATATTGCAACTTGACAGTTAAACAAAAAATTAATACACAGCAATGCGGGTGCAACACCACTCAATTTTAACAATTTTCCAAAATTCATAGGACAATGCAAACCTGTGCAAAAATCCATCGAAAGTACCATTTGTCTTAATCAACAAATTTGTTTCAAATTTATCCTATCACATGATTAAATGTATATGTATTTCAATTAATGCAATAAAAGTATTATATTTTGATTAGTTAAAACAACAACATATCAAACTTTTGATTAGTTAAAACAACAAAATATCAAACTTAATAAATAAAATGTGAATACAAAATATGACGAAGTCCTATGTATGTTGCAACATATACCAAAATTTAACAAGGCACAAGACAAAGTTGTTTTCATGCTAGTCAAGTGTAAAGGTAAGAACACATCTGTGATGAGCTATTAAAGAAAAAAAGTAAACCCAACAGTTACCGAATTGGAACGGTCTGTTGGCAAAAGGGAACGATTGGGGTGCTTAAATCAGTTTTACAGAGCTCTAACCATGCAATTCCTGAGGGTGTTTGTCATATAGCTGGGTAAAGTAACTCTATATGTGATGCACTGTCTCGCTTTCAGCTAAGTCGTTTCCGTCAGTTGGCACCAGATGCAGAACCAATTGTTCAAATCACTTTTCACAGTGGCCTATTTTGGTTTGTTCAGGGTCAGCAAAATAGTAGCGCAAACTGCAACAGTCTCTGGCACAGCCATTGGGTCTAAAGATATTATTGTCACAGAAGACAGTGTAGCTATCACTATACGAAGACATAAGACGAATCAAACAGGTTTTCCGGTCACAATAAAACTGCTGGCAGAGGCAGATAAGTCAATTTGTCTGGTAAGATGGATCAATGCATACAGTCAAGCCGTCCAACACATTGCAGTCTTTTGTTGTTTTTTCTGTCACCACAATTCAGCAACTGTCACTAGACAGCAATTCTCAGGGGTCCTAGCCAAAAGCATCGCAAAAACAAGGTATGCTCCGGGACATTATAGGTCCAACAGTTTCCATATAGAAGAGCATCAGACCTCATAGCCCAGGGTATACCCATGTCTAAACTCATAGAAATGGGCTGATGGCAGTCCCAGGCTTGCCGACTATACTTACGTACTTAATAACTATACTCTATTTTGACACACTTTTTAGCACTATGGATTCACAAAACCCTTTTCAAACAATATAAATAATGGCAAAATTTTGTTTTCCTAATAGACGTTTGGATCCTGGGAGATTCAATTCCATACTGGGCGGGTCTAACAGCTCAAGTGACTGGAAGACCTAATTTGAAAACTTCCTCAAAGATTTATGAAGTTGTTTTCTGGGCATTGGCTGGAGAGAGCTTCGTCACAAAATTGAGACACAGTTACTGCTAAACACACACCCCAAACTACTATTAATACACTTAGGAGACAATGACCTTACAAGGTTATCAATATGGCAGATGCACAATATAATAAAACATGAGATCCACTACTTAAGGGCAGCCTTTCCCAACACAATTTTAATTTGTGTCAACATTCTACCACATCAGGTATGGCTTAATGGGCAATATAGCAAGGTTATAAATCTGAAGCGGAAAAAGAGTTACAGTTTAGGTAGGAATTTGTCCTCTCAACTGGCCAATCTGATATTGTCAATGTAGACATAAAAACTTTTTCCGCCCTGTTAGTGTCCACCTTAACCAAGTGGGAATTGAGTTCTATTTGGACACCATTAGAGATGTTCTTCTAAAACACATTTAAGAATTTTGGGGGAAACTTCGTTTTGTGGCGGGAAAATTCTTCCAGCTGAGAGTTGGTCGGGAATCAGGACCTTTAGCTATAATATAAGTTACATTTTTAGCTATTTTAGGTGGTTGTGGAAAACCTTACCTGATGGTGTTGCTACGGCTACAGAATCATCAGTGAAGGGGAAAACACAATCAATGGGCTAAAAGCTATCAAAGCAATAAAGTGGGAATGATATAGGATAGGGTGGCATCTAGCACAGATATACATAACGTGTACTAATATTTACCCTGGTGTCTTGGTAATGACTAGCTTTGCGTTTGCAGAATATCCAGCTTGCATTTATGCTGTTGGGGAATACAAATACCTAGGTTTTGCCCTTGCTTTTGGTAATTCCTAGCTTAGCTTTGCCTTGCTTGTATTTGCTACGAGTACCTAGGATTTGCTCTTGCAGTTTGGTAAGCGTCTTGGTAATTACTAGCTTTGCGTTTGCAGAATATCCAGCTTGCATTTATGCTGTTGGGGAATACAAATACCTAGGTTTTGCCCTTGCTTTTGGTAATTCCTAGCTTTGCTTTGCCATTTCTTGCGTTTGCTACGAGTACCTAGGTTTTGCTCTTGCAGTTTGGTAATTCCTAGCTTTGCACTTGCATAACTTGCATAAAAGACACCTTGCACAATTATGCTGGTAGTGTTGCATATTGTCTATTAGCTACAACTTGGTTTTGCACTAGTACATTGCAGAAATAATGGTTTAAGGGAATTATAATTGAGATTCTCGACCTTCTCTCGGCTGGATGCTTTTTTATGCAGTCCACCTTGGTGCCTTAAGTAGAAATAGTGATATTGCTTGTTCGCGGCCACAAAAAGCCACTTCTTTAAATTATAGAAACCATGGACACTCTGTATATGGCTTTGCCAACCTCTCTCTAATTGCTAATAAATGTATTATTAAACACTGAGTTTACCTTATTCTGTGTCTTGCCCTTTCAATTGTAATTGTTAAATAACAAAATATCAAACTTAATAAATAAAATGTGAATACAAAATATGACGAAGTCCTATGTATGTTGCAACATATACCAAAATTTAACAAGGCACAAGACAAAGTTGTTTTCATGCTAGTCAAGTGTAAAGGTAAGAACACATCTGTGATGAGCTATTAAAGAAAAAAAGTAAACCCAACAGTTACCGAATTGGAACGGTCTGTTGGCAAAAGGGAACGATTGGGGTGCTTAAATCAGTTTTACAGAGCTCTAACCATGCAATTCCTGAGGGTGTTTCTCAAAAACAAAGCAAGGAAAAGAAAACCTATTTATCTGTATAAAAAATGTCCAAGTGCTGTCCAAGTGCTGGATAATTGATGATGATGATTGTGAATGATGATGATAATGATGACTGATGATTACGATTAACAATTATGGTGGTGACAATAATGGAAAGATGAAAATTATGATGATGGTGGTCATAATGATAATGGAGTGATGATGATGGTGATGATGTTATGGTCCACAACATAAAAGCAAATGCAATGAAAAAACACAGACATGCTACGTACCGCAATCCTTCTCATCGGCCTTATCAGAGCAGTCGGCATGTCCATCACACACCTTAAAGGAGCCGATACATTTGTTGTCCTTCTCACACTTAAAGTGGTACTGCAGACATGTATAGTCAGCTGTAAAAAAAATGTTTTAGTAATATTGATTAAAAAAATCCAATTTAATTTCAAAAAACACAATTTCAGAAGAGTTTTTAGTCTGACTTACAATGAACAATGAGAGGTGGCATTAGTTTAAGAGTAAACATGTGTGGAAAAAACTTCTGAAAACATAATAGCTCAACCAACGGTGAAAAAAAACAACACTTTCATAGTTTGTTTATACATACTCTGTGAATTAGGACCTGTTTTATTGGACTATGAAGGTCCAAATCCCAGTCTGCAGAAAAACTGTTCAGAGATGTGCACAGGACCCCATGGGAATATATAGGATGATTTTGTTATTGGTGTGCTATTTTAAACACACTCCAGAAGGTTATTTTAGTTGCTTTCAGCTATTCTGCAAGAGGAAGTCCTCAGACAAAGGTCTTCGTAAGATCACTAGCAGACCACAAGTCAGCTGGAAAACATTACCGCATAAGGTCTGTCGGCCCAACAGGTTCATGAATCAAGGAGACGCTGGTTTGTTTGCTACACTGTATCAACACAATTACTGTCCTATCAGCAACGTCCAGATAATTAATGGATGAGGACGACTCAAGACTTAAGTCAGGGTAGAACCACTGGCACACCACGGGTAAGCTGGGAAATCTCTCAACATGGAAGTTCTTACCCTGACCAGGCCCTGTGTTCACAAACAAAACTTAAGTCTGATTTTGCAACTCAATTCAAAATCTTACTCAAAATCTGACTTAAATTGAATCAGATTTTTAAACTGAAGTTCACAAAATAACTCAACTCAATTTACCCGACTCAAATCCTTGAGTTGAGTTGGATAATTTGAGTCAGCTTAAGAGGTATCTCAAATTATCAATTGTAACTCAATTATGGCCGATTTTATAAGGCGACTTCGTCATATTAAACGCATTTTTTATAGTGAACGGACGCTCAGAGGCAGAAGTAACCCTCTAGAAGTATTTTCTTCAGATGAAATTTATGCAAGATACAGATTCAGATTTAGAGAGTATAAACTGGGCCGCATAAACCTTGTTAGGACATGAGTTAGGACTTAAGTCACAGACTCAGTTGAGTTAAGACTTAAGTCACAGACTCAGTTGAGTCTGAAAATGGAACTTATGTCTGAGTTGAATCTCATCTTGAATAGAGTTGAGTTTTAACTTGAGTTTTTTATGTGAACACGGACCCTGGTCTCGAGCCCAGGTAGTAAGGGGCTGAGGAGTGGGCGACTAACCAATTGACAACAGTCGCCCCGTACCTAAGTGGTAAGGGATGGTGAGGTCAAGCAAGATAACACTATCAGCTTACCGCAGTTGTTGAGGTACGACTCATCTGAACCATCCGAACACTGCGCATTACCATCACAGATATGCACTGGCAATATACAATGGGTAGAAGCAGTGGCATTCTTGCACTGGAACATTCCAGGTTGTTCACATACATAGGAATCTGGAACAGACACAAATAGGCTTATGAATAAACAATACACCCTTTTTATGCTGCATAATATTAAGTTATTTAAAAACTAACAATTATGTGAAGAGGAAACAAGAAATATTGCTAAAGACTTAGTAGTCCAAAGTGTATATCCTGATCACAGTTGCCAAATTCTGACCTGAATCTACACTATTTGCCTAAGCCTGATTAATTAGTGCCCAGCTGACTAACTGTTAATTATTTCTAAACAACTAATCAACATTATTACATGAACTATAAATAGACGCAACACAATTCGTCACCCTCCCCAAAATAGTCAAGTCAATTAATATAAATATTGACCTGCTTTTGCTGATATTAACCTGTCTATTAATAGAATGCGAAATTTCCATCAATATTATGTGCACGCATTTACAAAACTTCCTTAGAATTGTATGCATTGTGGGATACTCGTTCCAGACCAACAATATTCACGAAGTAAACAATGTCAACTATTTTCTTGCATTTAAGTTTCGATAATAATAAAAGAAATAAAAACTATTTATTATTAACTTTTTAAAATTCATGTAATAAAACAGTTATTTACTTATTAGCTGGGAAATATGCTGTTGATATTGACCGCAAATATCGATTTTTGACCTCGACTATCGCCTCGGTCAATAACGATTTTTTGGTCAATATCACAGCATATTACCCAGCTAATAAGTAAATAATTGTATAATATACACTCTGCCACTGCAAGAGCACAAGTACAATTAATCAAGCTGGTTGTTTAGCCAGCTCAAAGGTGATATTGAAATTAGAGCGAAACAAGTGTCACATGACTACTCACCGCAATCTGTTTCATCGGTGCCATCCTCACAATCCTTGTTGCCATCACATTGGTGCCAAAGAGGAATGCACTTGGAACTTATATTGCACAAAAACTGAGACCTAAACAGACAAACAACATGTTGTGCACAGGGCTCTGAGAAAAGCATTTTCTATAAATGATTAAAACTAAAAAAAAAATAATAATATACATATATATTTTATATATATATATATATATATATAAAAAGACAACCAAATTATTTAATGTTTTGACAAGGTCAATAATAGAAGATTCAAAATTTCTTAAATTTACACATTAAAAAAAAAAAACAGTAAGAGGATGCCAAGATCATGCGACAAAATCTGATAATAATACAGCAATAAATGGAAAAAAAAACACTTGTGAAATGACAGGTCAGCATGAAGTCCATCTCAGATGAAACAGTTTAGAATCGAGACATATTTTGACCCATTGGATACTAAGTCTCAAACTCAAGCGCAAAGTTTTCCAATCAGGTTGGAGATATCCTAGGACAGAATATAGGTCAGGAATGTGGCATTGTCTTACATATTTGCTCTGGAGCTCAGCTTAATTAAATCTAATTAAATTATAGTTTAATAACTTGCTTAATTAAATCCAATTAAATTAAGAGTCTAATTACTTGCTTAAATAAAATCCAATTAAATTAGAGTTTAATTACTTGCTTAATTAAATCCAATTAAATTAGAGTTTAATTACTTGTCACAGTCTTCAGTGCAGGATTGCTTGTCTTCATTTAGTTTGTGGTGCTCTGGACAGGCACATGAGGCCCCCACTTGGTTCTTGTTGGTCTCAGGATGCAGCAGACACAGATGGGTACAGTTAAGCCCATCACACGGATTTCGCTTCACTGTTAAATGGAAAAAGAAAACATAGCAAGTAAAGGTGAGTTGTATTTTAACACCAGTATAATTATGGCCAAATTAGTTACATTCAGCTAATCATTGGTAAAGGAAGACCGTAGATTTATGTCTAGATAGAACAAATGCTGCACCTCTGGTTAGCTGGAAAACCTCCCCACATAAAAGTTCTCACCACGGCCAGGACTCGAACCCACACGGTGGTGTGCAGAGGAGTCTGCGACTCTATTTGCTTGGCCAAGGGCACTCCTCTCTAATTGCTTTTATTGTACAAATATGTGAGAGGAATCATAACTAGAACTATCGCTGAATGCGATTCATACTCCCACCAATGTCCTTGACAAAGCTGGTACAAGGGTAAGATGGGTTCTGCACATTGCCCAGTTGGATGAACATTTGAGTCAAGTTTGAAGAAAATCCTTCCATTGGTATAGAATTTATAGAGCTGACCTGACATATTGTCTAGGATTGATTGTAAGTAAATTAAAAGACTTAAATAGGGGCATTACTTTGTCAAAATGCAATACAGAGTTATGAAACTTGACCTGCATATCTTACTTGTGATACGTCATATATCAATTTTTGACCTTCAAGTGTGACCTTGACCTTAAGCCGGCAAAAGAGTAACATGGGTTCTGCACATCCCCTTGTTGAGGTGAATATTTGAGCCAAGATTAAAGAAATTCTTTCAATAAGTGTAGGACTTACAGAGCGGACACGACATAATGTCTAATATTTGTTTTATATTTGACCTTCAATTGTGACCTTGACCTTGAGCTGACACATGGGTAACATGGGTTCTGCACATCCCCTTGTTGAGGTGAACATTTCAGCCATGTTTGAACAAAATCCTTCAATTGGTATAGGATTTATAGAGCGGACACGATAATGGAGACGGACGGACGACCGACGGACGGACAAAGCGAATCCATTATAGCCCCCCCCCCCCCCCCCCCCATTTTGTGGTGGGGGTATAATAATATAAGGCTGTAAATATATATCCTGAACATCAAATTTGATCCCAATATCAGTAGCTTCTTGTTCAAATTATTTCAAGATACCTTGCAATGACCAATTATGAACATTTAGCAACATCCAACAATATCGTTGGAATAAAGATGACCCCTGACAAATGAGTAGAACCATAGGTGCACAGCTGGTCTGCAGGAAGATCCTCACACATTAAGTCATTTGCTCTGAACAGGACTTGAACCCACACAGTGGGAGGCAACGCAGTACTTACGGCTGATCTGCCGCATCTTGTGGTAAACTACCATATCCATGGGCCTATACAGCAGGGTTGCCAACTGTTTGCGATGATCCCCTGTAAACTTCTGCGCCACATATACGCCATTGGTCTCCCAGTCAGTCCAGAAGATGAAATCCATGAACGTCGTTAGTGCAAAGGTGTGAGGGAGATTGTAATTAATAATGCTGCGGCGATTTTGTCCATCTAAATCCGCCATGGCAATGTAGTCATAATTAGCATCTGCCCAGAAGAGTTTATCTGTGACATAATCAATGGTCAACGCATTTGGCCAGGCAATATCCTCTGTGATTATATGCTCCTTGAATTTACCATCCATGGCAATACGACTGATGTGTGGCTTGTCTCCCCAGTCTGACACGAAGAGCCAGCCATATTTGGGGAAGACCTCCAGGGCTCGTGGCTCACGTAGGAAGTTTTTGTCACTGACAAGTATTTTGCGGAAAAGCCCATTCAGTTTGGACACCTCGACCGTGTCTGTGTTCCTGTCGCACCAGTACAGGTTACGTCCAACCCAGTCAACAGCAATACCATCTGGGTTCAGGACAGTCGAGCTATGTAGTATCTGAGAAAAAAGGAAAACACGTGTGCTTTTGTTCAGTTGAAATATTCGTAGTGTTCTAAGTTGAATTTACAGATGTCCTGTAGCCAAGGTGATAAAACATAGAGCTTGAGTACAACCTCAAACATCTCAATGGTTAAAGTTTGACTAAAGCTAAAATCTGACCAATCAGACGCTTGAGAACAATTTCAAACCCAATATCAGTGTAACTTCAACACAAGCGTATAAAAGCAATTGTGTTGTTCAGTGCGAAAAAACAATTTTGGACCCGATGGCATTGTCCAGGAATTAATGTTTGGAGAACAAAGACAATAAAAGCCGATTGCTGCAGGTAAGATGGAATACCTTATTACATGAAAATGTTTCTTAATTTAAACAAGGATTTGAACCCACTTAGTCACAAAGTAAAAATAAGAATATTAAATGAAGGGGAACAACTCCAAAATCATGAAGTGCAGAGTGATGGTTCTTGTGCAATGCATTCTATCTAATTTACAACTTGCCACCTAGGAAGTTTTCAAGTCAAAAGCTTTGATAGTCTTTAAGTAATGCTCCGGACAAGAAAATTAAACAACATAAAAGCCTCTTTTTGTGGAAAAAACACACATTTAATTTTTTTGTACACTTCTTTTTGCAGAAGAATCACACATTTTGTTTTGTTTTGTACCTACCTGTTTTTCACTGGCATTTCTGGCATTCATGTGTATTCTGTTAATGGTGCTGCTTTGACTGTGAATGTCAGTCCAGTAAAGCATTTGCTCCTGGTAATCGAAGTCTATAGCGACTGAGTGGGTAAGGTTAGTCACTAGCTCCTTACTGGTTCCATCAAACCCGACCTTCTGGATGAAGTAGCGGTTAGACACTAGTAGGTACGGCTTGTCTGCTGTATGGAATACAATGAACTTATGTTATTGGACATTCAGTCAGGATGGATTATTTAAGTATGAATCACACCCAACTTTCTTGATGAAGTGAATCATCAGATATTGTAACAGAAACTGTTTGTGAATACTGAAATTCCAATGAGAAATCAAAAATCTGTTACAGGAAAGTATTATAAACTACTGATATTCATTTCAGACTTGATAGCATTATATAAGCTGGATAGAAGATGCATGCACAATTTTAATCAGCCATATATATATATGAACCAACATTTTCTATGACGAGAGATGGTACATTTAGGGCAAAAGTGACATTTTTGCTACTGGAATAAACAAGAATTAAACATGAAGGATGGTCTTACTTTCGTTAGATAGGATACAATGGCGTTTATCACTCGCTAGCTGGTATGACTCCGCACACGTGCAATAGAAAGATCCAATAGTGTTTACACAGAAATGAGAGCACTTGTACTCCGTATGGCACTCATCAACGTCTGAAAGATTGAAAGGCACAATGTTTGCTTTGAAATAATGTTATAAAGTTTGTCCTGTTATAAACATCTTAAATCCCCCATGGTATGGTTATCCGACCTTTTAAGTAAGCAAACTAAATAACTGCCATAAGTTTTTCTCAGTTTGGGCAATAGACATTGTGCGATGTAGGAAAAGAAACAAAATTCATGAGGAATTCGCCAACGTATATAGCAGACGTGTCCTACTTGCACTGCTAAATTTAGAACAAACAGCAAGTTTATTTTCAAAGTTTTTATTGAACCTGTATCAGTAGTGAGAATGTTTTTGTTTCTATATTTGTATTTGTATTTTGGGTTTTACAGCACACTGACACTTTATATAGGTCATACGGTGCTGAATTTAGTTAAGTTTAACACGAACTGAATATAATCAGGTTAAAATCTAAATATGTAAGTAGAAATATAAAAATCTATATGGTTCAAATAATTTGAAGCTTCTATATTTAAACAAATTAATAAAAAAAAAATTGTGCATTAAACTATTTAAGCATTACTGTACTGTAAGGCGGACGTACCTTCACATGTAACATTATCAGACCTCAGGGTGAATCCTGTCCTACACTGACAAGAGAAGCCAATCTTCTTCTCCATGCAAATATGGCTGCATGGCTTGCTAATGTCACATTCATTAATACCTAGAATAAAAATAATAAAAAATCAAACATTATTATCATCCTACTAGCAATGGTGCTTTTTGGTTTTACACAACCAAAAAAGTCTTGGTACACAAAAAGATCATTTTGAATAAGACGTATAAACATATTTCTTACATAGAGTCATGAAATTTGTGCAAATCTAGCCTTGTTGATAAAAAATGTTTTGTAGTTCTCCTATTGCTCATTTAATGTGTTATATTCCGTTAACAGTTTCAAAACTGGCGGTGAAGCCTATTTACATAAACCAACTAATCAAATCAGTTCATGTATAAAGTATGTGGTGATTGGTCGACCAACTTTACATAAAGGAACATGCACATTTTGTTTGAGATACTGTTTTAAAGCACTCAACGTATGTGCAGACAGAAACTGTCAACGTAACAATTGGGAGGGGAATTATTTACAAATTTACGGCATTTGGTGAAAACTTGGTGAAAACTTGGCCTATACTGCACAAAAGAATGTATGCATTTTGTTTGCGATAATGCTTGAAAGCACTTGAACACAGTGTGAACTGAAATTATCAAACTATAAATAAGGGAGAATTTGTATACATATTGCGGAATGATCCATTAGTAAAGAAAAAAACCCTTGACACCTACCTTGGGAGCACTCGACACAGTTCAATCAGGGGGTTAAGGGATTGTAAGCTGTCAGATGTATTAGTTCTTTTTTAACAATTTTATGGTTTTTGTTTTTTTGTTACATCACCAACACAATTATGGATATATTGGTGTCATCCACCTGACTACTGACGATGGAAGACTTCAGCTTTATGTCTGGGTTGAACAACTGGCACATTGCAGGTTAGTTTGTTTATTGGGTCAATTGTCCCACCAACAGTATTTCAGTTATCTGGAGGTGGTATCCACATGAAGCAGATATAGTGCTGCCTTCACTGTGTGAACACCTGGCATGATACCACATCGGGTCACACTATCTTGACACTGAGCCAACCAGTCATGGAACTACCCTTATATTTGCTTGAGCATTAGCAAGGGAGCTATATGACTACCATTTTTTACAACTTTGGTATGTTGCGACCAGTGTTCGAAACTGGAGCCTCCCGTACCTGGAGCTGAGGATCTACCGATTGCACTACCAGGTCCAGTTCGCAGGTAAGATAGACATTTCAATCCCTAATAACTTACCACAGTTATCCGGCTCATCAGAGTTGTCACCACAGTCATTGTGCCCATTACAGGTGTCTGAATCATTGATACAGATGGTATTGGCACACATGAACTTGTCCGGGCCGCCACAAGGCAGGGAGCTGGGACAGCCCTTCTCGTCGGAGCTGTCTCGACAGTTCGGGATACCATTACATTGCAGATCCTTGTCAATACAGTCACCATTAGCACACCTGAACTCAGCTTCATCACAGACCTTAGCTGCAATACACACAAAAAAAAAACAGTCAAAGGCTTTAACATAAGATTCAGTTTTGTTTTTGAAAAAGAATAAAAAATCTCTGGAACCAATTAAGATAATTATAACCACATCAGTTTATTTTGGCGGAGGAAAAGTTCAGAAAAATGTCTGGGTAAAACAACCTGCTCACCACAGGTCAGGTGGGGGATCATCCTATATTACGTTCTTTGCCGCAAACAGGACTCAAACCCACATGGGGACAGCTTAGAAGTCGAAGAAGTTACATAAGCTTTTGCCAAAGTTTCACTACTGATTTTTATTTTGGTTTTATTAAAGCTCTTTTTTTTTTTAATAACAGCTTTAATTTTGGATTAAATGTTGTTTTTCTCACTTCTGTGAATAGGCTCTTATTATTTTATTAAATACCATTCTAAAATAAATAAGTATTATGAATTAACAAAAGTTTGTTTTTATTAAATTTGTCTGTGAATAGGCTTAATACCAACTTAAGACAAATTAATTTTTATAAAGAATTTACAATATTGTGCATAAACATAAACAAAGCACATATAACATATAAACATCACTTCTATGTAAATCTCGTGACTAAATCTACAAACATCCATATGCTGTTTTTAAAAGCATGTTCTTCATCCACTGAATCTTGAAATGATAATAGCAGTGAAGAACATGTACATACAAGAGGAAATGTTACAATTTTGCCATTTTGACTTTAGGTTTTGCAAATTATTTTACACAGAAACAATGCTAGATGTAGAGAAGGAACATTTGATTACTATGTAATGCATAGAGATTTGTTTTCAACTCCTTTATCTCATCTAGTTTATGCTTACCATGGCATTGCAAGGGTTCATCTGTGTTGTCCCCACAATCATCATCACCATCACAGAGGTAGCTGAGATCTACACATCTGTAATTGGCACACTGGAGTTCCAGTTCACCACACGGTCGCACAGCTAATAAAAATCATTCAGATGATCTAACTTGAGTGAAATTGCTGAAATGCCTGCGGCTTCCACGGAACAGCAGTTGACATACTTTGTATACATAATAAAATAAAGTTAATCATGTAAATTGTATACATAATAAAATAAAGTTAATCATGTAAATTGTATACAGAATAAAATAAAGTTAATCATGTAAATTGTATACATAATAAAATAAAGTTAATCATGTAAATTGTATACATAATAAAATTAAGTTAGTCATGTAAATATTAACAGCGATGGAATCTTATATGGCACGATAATACTTGTTAAGTGTGTTAAAGACCTAAGTATAACTAGACATAACAGTGAATAATTTTGTGGGGGATTATGTATAATTATAGGAAAAAAAGGAGACAAAGAAATTGAGGAGAAAGAGGGATGGATGAAGAATTGAATGAACAGAATGAGTAAGTGAGGGAGGGATGGATGGTTGGAGGGATGAAAGGACTGACAAGACCGACCATGTTGTACCGCTGAAATCAAATCATCCCACATTATGGTATAACCAAATCCTCAATTAGTGGTGACAACTAGCATGAGTATCTACAAGATATATTTTTCATTAGGAATAACAAATCGGACAAGTCAATCTAATTGGTCAGATTCTCGATTATTTTAAAATTCAGCCAATGTTATGCTTGATACACTAAATGGCACTCACTGCAGTTTGCCTGGGGTCCCTCGTCCAGTCCATCACGACAGTCTGGTTCACCATCACATGTCCATTCTTTGTCGATACATCGACCATGGCTACACTGGAACTGGTTCTCATTACACGTCTTGTTTGCTATAGGAAGCAAAGGTGAGACACTATGTACATAAAATTACTTTTACTACGAGTAATTAATACCCCAATTAACAGGCATTGGATAACGCTATTAAAAAACCCTCGTAACAGGCTATTAACACTTTTTTAACCGGCTCTTTGGTAGTGATAAACACTATTAATAACCCTATTAACCTGGTATTTGGCCCTGATACACACTTTATTAATACCCCTATTAACCTGCTATTTGGCCCTGATACATACCTTATTAATACCACTATTAACCTGCTATTTGGCCCTGATACATACCTTATTAATACCACTATTAACCTGCTATTTGGACATAATACAGACTTTATTAATACCACTGCTAACCTGGTATTTGGCCTTGATACACACTTTATTAATACCACTGCTAACCTGCTATTTGGCCCTGATACACACTTTATTAATACCACTGCTAACCTGCTATTTGGCCTTGATACACACTTTATTAATACCACTGCTAACCTGCTATTTGGCCCTGATACAGACTTTATTAATACCACTGCTAACCTGCCATTTGGTCATGATACACACTTCATTAATACCCCTATTAACCTGCCATTTGGTCATGATACACACTTTATTAATACCCCTGTTAACCTGCTATTTGGCCCTATACATACCTTATTAATACCACTATTAACCTGCTATTTGGACATGATACATACCTTATTAATACCACTATTAACCTGCTATTTGGCAGTGATACACACTTTATTAATAACACTAAACCTGCTATTTTGCAGTGATAAACACTATTAATACCCCTAGTAAGGTGCTTTTATTTAGTGATATACACTTAATTAATAAAGGGATTAACCTGCTATTTGGCAGTGAATAACATGATGAAACACACGGTGATAAAGCCTCCAACCCATAATGGCAGAAAAAACATTTTTGACTAAAATTTATTACACTGCATGACAAAATAACACGAACAAGAGCACCGCAAGGCGCAGCAAAATACGCCAGTCAATAGAGCAATTTGAAACAAACTGCTGTGCACTCTTGTGCAATGAAATATGGCCAAGTTTTGGACTTCACTCTGGGTAATTGCAAGAAAAACTGAAATTAAAGTAGAATAATGAAAGTAAATCTTTAATCTGCCAAACTGCTGTGCACTGTTGTGCAATGCACTCTGGCATGATTGTAGACTGCAATATGGGTAATTGAAAAAAAAATCAAATGGGAATACCATCAAATATACAAAAATTTACAGAGTAATGGCATTTGTGCAGAAAGGAGCATTACTCAAAATAAGAAGAGGAGAGTGGTGGTTCTTGTGCACTGCACTCTGTTTCCATAATATCTATCCACCTATGAAGTTTCAAGTTAATAGCTTTGATAATGTCGGAGTAAGGTCCAGACAAACCTTAAAGTATGAAATTTGAATGAAGGGTAATAATTCCAAAATCTTGAAGTATATAGTGACAGTTCTTATGCAATGCACTTAGTCTAAATCAATAGCTTTGATAACATAGGAGTTATGCTCTTTATTAAACAAAGGGGCATTACTACAAACATCATGAGTTATGGTTCCTGAGCACTGCACTTTGTCTCAATAAGACCTATATATCAAGTTTCAAGTCAATAGCTTCGATAATGTAGGAATTATGCTCCAGACAAGAAAATTAAACAAAGGGCAACAACGCTAACATCGTGAAGTACAGAGTGATGGTTCTTGTGCACTGCACTCAGTCTCAATGAGATCTAGCCACCTATGAAGTGTCAAGTCGATAGCTTTGATAGTGTTGGAGTTATGCCCCGGACAAGAAAAAATAAAGGAAGGGGCATTACTTCAAAATCATAAAGTACAGAGTTATAGTTCCTGTGCACTGCACTTTGTCTCAATGAACTCTATCCACCTATGAATTTTCAAGTCAATAGGTTAGATAATGTTGGTGTTGGAGTTATGCTCTGGTCAAACATCTGGACGCCGCCCGCCAGTACGCCCGCCCACCATGAATGATCCCATAAGTCCCGTCTTTGACGGGCATATCACAAAACCTACGTTTGTTTTTAATCACAGTCTCCTCAGATCAGAAGATCAATATCAAACCTATCTCTCAGCAATTATATTACTTAATACTGTAGTTAACAATAACATCTTAATTTGTTTTATTGTTAAAATTTCAACAATGCTGAACACAAATAATTTGATTCTGACCGAAACTGTGCCATTTTACAATTGAAAAGACCTTTTCTCACTTCTTCACAAATGCTAAGTAAAGAGTCACTGACTCTCCATAATTCAGCTGGAAGACCTCCCTCACAATAGTAACATGGACCCGAACCAACGGGAAAAGAGCTGAGGATTTATTTATAAGTTGGTGGGCTCTTACTCCAACGTGTCACTATTTGTTTAGATAGATTTTCTGTGTATTTGCTGGATCGATTTGAGGCAGAGCATTCAGATACCAGATCATTGTTGCATGTAAGTTTATGAGCAACTTATTTTTTATTGGCCAGTTTCCAGTATTAGAATAAGACCCTATAGGAAAATATAGAAAACAGGTCACTGCTATCAATCGATACTTACAACAATTTTTCTCATCTGTTCCGTCTGCACAGTCATTGTTACCATCACACAACCAGTTGTTGGAAATACAGTGGCTGTCATTCTGACACTGGAATTGGTCAGCCTGGCACGTGTAATCTGCAATGGAGAAAGTTTTGTTTTTATAAATACATCAAGTAACCAATTACGGTCATTGCAGCTACATCCAGCTAATGTGGTGGAAGAAGACCCCAAAGAGATATCTGGATAGAATGAATGGCGCATCGCAGATTAGCTGGAAGATCTTCCCACATTAAGTCATTCATCCTGAACAAGACTCAAATTCATGCAGAGGCTTAGCAGTCAGAGGAGTTACAAGTGATAGTGAAGACATACATTATTAAATAGTGCAATAAAAACAAAGTATACAATATGAAGAGTGAGGAATGGGATGGGATAAGCCAGCATTTCTGCTGATACTGTGCAGCGACATTTCAATCATTTTAGCACAGGGGCATTTATGAGGTGCCCAGGGACTGAACCCGACGGGTCCATTATACTGACAGGGACAAGTCAGGCATAATGTTGTCCCCTTAGCCCCGAGCGTTAGGAGGGAAGCCCCTACTACCAACTTTAAAGTCTTTGGTTTGACCAGGCCGGGGTTTGAACCCACGACCTCCTGATCTGCAATATGAAGAGTGAAAAGGAACAAGAACCTGTCTAAGATGCCTGAGGCTCCCAGAATGGGTATTTTGTCAAAAAACAGTTTGTTGTATAACTACGAATGGACTTGAAATAACAAAGCTATGGGCTGGACCCGAATGCAGGACGGACAGACCGACAAGGCGGAGACTAAATGCTCCAACGAATTTTCATTTGGGAAGCATAAAAATGCAAACATAGTCAAATGCTTCAGATGGAATGACTGTTTTTATTTCACTGTCGACCAATCTGAAAAAGCAAAGCTAAAAATTTCTATAACCTTAAAACATTATTCATAGAGGACACTTGTGATTTACTTACATATATTTAACCTAAGCTCAATTAAAATAAATGCAGGATAACCTATACTTACTTATCCCCTTTCATTTGGTGTAGTATAACCCATACTTAATGCTTCTTTTGACATTTAACATAGCATTACCTATCCTCTGAGATTTTTTGTAGTGAATACTGCAAACTTTTTTCCTTGTTTCATTCTCAACAATCATTGCCCTTCTAACAATGTTTTCAAACATACAAAGCAAATATGTTATGCACAGCAAAGTTTTAAAATTTAGCAGTTTTACCAATGTCATGCTAATTTTGTGGTTAGTATCCCTGACAAACGCATGGATAAAACCTCAGACACACACCACAGGAATGCAGAAAGACCACTTTTCATTGCACTTAAACAAAGATCATGACCAACCCAGAGGTACAAGGCTGAGGAGGTTAAGAGATGCAAGTTAGTGGCTCAAGCATCTCAGCACATAAGGACATTTAATTTTACCCACTGGTGATAGATGACTAATACTGTTATTTACATTTAGTACAGTGTAACCTACATTATTACATAATGAGAAGTGTAACCTATATTTAATGCATCATCTGTTTTGATGGTGTATGACCTACTCTGTTATTTACATATAGTAAAGTGTAACCTACATTATTACATAATGAGAAGAGTAACCTATATTTAATGCATCATCTGTTTTGATGATGTATGACCTACTCTGTTATTTAGATATAGTACAGTGTAACCTACTTTCTTGCATAATGAGAAGTGTTACCTATATTTAATGCATCATCTGTTTTGACAATGTATGACCTATACTGTTATTTACATTTAGTATATTGTATTCCTTTTTCTTACATAATGAGAAGTATAACCTATACTTATTGCCTCATACTGTTATTTACACTTAGTACAGTGTAACCTAACCTCATTAGGCAGGTAGCTGTCTTTACTCAGTATGCAGAATATACACATTGTTCCCAAAGAATGATTTTGACTTGATTTGAATTGCATCAAAGAGACAAGTTATGATCATTATAGGGACATCCAGCTGTTTTGGTAGATGAAGATCCCAGACAAATGTCTAGGTAGAACCAGCGGTGCGCCGGTTTAAGTCCTTCACCCAGAACAGGACTCAAACCCATGCTGTGGGAGGCTAAGCAGTCAGAGGACCAAAGAGTGAAAGCATAGAAAAATTATATCTGCAATAATATCTTACTCAAGGAGCAGTAAGCTGCACATTTATTGCATATTTATTGCAATCAACTAGTACTGTTATTTGCATCAGTTAACAATTATAAAATTGCTTTATAAATTTAGTTACTTTTCTGTAGGTCCTAGCATTGGACAAGTGTTGTTGCCATGTATTTCAAATAAGAACTTTTCAGATAATTACGACCTCAGGACAATCACACCTTAGTAGTATCTGGTGGACAGATATGTACAAAAGCATCTTTTGTTGTTTACCACTTTACTTTCCATATTTTGTAAGATATATACAAGTTACTGAACCTATTTGACAAATATAAATTTATCTTTGCTGTTACGATGATATACTTGTTGCTTTGTCACAGGCACTTACATTTGTTAAGTCATGGGACTATCTAAAATAAATCGAGACGATTTATGACTAAAGGGTCAAAACGAGAAATTTGGTGCTTATGTTTGATCAGCTTCTCTGTTTGAAATACAGAAGTATGTCATAATCAAATACACTTTTTGTTTTAATGTGTAAATGTCTGTAACATCATTTTTCTTGAAAAATCTTGACACTGAAACCACACAAGAAGCCACCACGAATGATCTAGAACATAAAATATTTGGGGGAAGCATTCCTAGCTATATCCCTGCTCTTGCATAATGAGAATAACCTGTACTTACTGCATCATCTTTTCTGGTGATGTATGACCTATGCTGTTATTTACATCTAGTAAAGCATAACCTTTCTTAAGTGTAATCATGCCACTAAACCAGATTTTCAAAGATGTAACAATTTAACACAACTTATTAGGTGGAAACTTTTTCTATTTTTTTAGTATCAGTGACCTTGACCCTAATGGCCTCAAATCCAATCCCAAGCTAGGTCTTCATGCAAGCTTGCTATATCCAAAGTTTCAGCAAGATTGGTTTATTCAAACTGTTTTTTTTAGTAACAGTGACCTTGACCTTAATCAGACAGGCCCCCAAATCCAATCCTGAGCTAGGTTTTCATGTAAGCTTGCTATATCCAAAGTTTCAGCAAGATTGATTAATCCAAACTCAAGTTATTGACCGGATTTTGTGGGGGTTTTTTATTAATAGACAGAGACCTTGACCCGATTGACTCCAAATTCAATCCCAAGCTAGGTCTTCATGCAAGCCTGCTATATTCAAAGTTTCAGCAAGATTGGTTTATCCTAACTAAAGTTTGACTGGACTGATATTGTCCATAAACTGTTTTTCTATTTTTAGTAACAGTGACCTTGACCTTGATCCTACTGGCCCAATCCTAAGCTAGATCTTCATGCAAGCTTGCTATTAAGTTTCTGCAAGATTGGTTCATTCAAACTAAAGTTATTGACTGGAAACTGTTTTCTATTTTTTGTAAGTGACCTTGACCTTGAGCAGACTGGCACCAAATCCAATCCAAAGCTAGGTATTCATGCATGTTTGCTATATCCAAAGTTTCAACAAGATTGGTTAATCTGAATTGAAATTTGAGCGAAAACCCTGTTTGTCGCCATCTGCCCGCCTGCCTGACCAACCGCCCGCCTCCAATCTAATAACCAGGATTTTCATAGAAAACCTGGTTAAAAAGTATAACCTATACTTCCTGCATAATTTTTTTTGGCAATAGATAACCAATACTGTTTTTACATTTAGTATTGTGTAACCTATCCTCTTATACAATGAGAATGATAAACTATACTTACTGCATCCTGTTTCATCTGAATGATCCACACAATCAAAATCTTTGTCACAGAGCCAGTTCTCATAGATACATGCTCCATCTCCACAACGAAACATCTTCGATCCACAGTTGTCTGCAAGCATAGAAAAGGTAGTACCGTAAAGTCTTGTAGGTAAGATGCACAAAGTGACCGCTTACAAACAAAAAGTTATATGCACCTGTGTAATTACTTACCAGTTGATTGAGGATCTATTAACATCAAAGGAGGTGTGAAAACTCGTCAACACAAATAGGCAATGGACATTTTATTGTTGTTGATAAGTGGGTTTTTAATTACAACTTAAAATTTCTAACATTCAAAAACAAACAAATTTTAAATCAAATTTGATCAATTGAATAATACAATATTACTTTGACAAGGTAATAACAGCGTTGTCAATGAATATGCCCGTTTCACTAAAAGTCAATAACTGTTTCCGGAATATGAAACTTCACAGATTTTGTTGGAATAAAGCGATATTTATGTAAAAATGTATTGCATATTGTTGTTTTTTCTAAAGAAATGAATTTAAATGTCTCTTTTTACGTTAAATATCAAATTTTAGTTAAAAACAATGTCAGTTTTTCCTGAAAATAGCACAATACAGTTGTCTATGGCCGATACTATTGGCGACAGTCTCTACGGTCGGTTTAATCTAAGGGTCAATTTCAGTCTGGGGAAAAAAGGGGGAAAACTTTACTATGCATGGATAAGATGCACCATCCACTTTTTTATCATAATTTGGGGAAAAAAAAACGCACCTTATCAATAAAACTTTATGGTAAGTATATATTGTAATACAGTTGACATAATGCCACACACTCCTTTATTGTCAGTTAAAAGGCATTAGAACATGGAATATGGCCTTATCTGGCTTCACACTGTGATCACAATGGGAGTTTAATGGATTGAGAGAAGGAAGTGGCGGGTGGGTTGGGTCTAGCCGCCAGGACACAACCACATGCTGTAGTGGTATCTGGAAAAGGGGAGGTGATAAGACTGTTTCTGACCAATGGCAGTGTAGTATGCCCAGGTGCATCAAGTGTGATTAATTCTTTTACGACCTCTACCCATCTATGTATATTAAATTAATCAAATGTCTGGGGGGTACTCTAAAGGAGGCCTCTGTCACAGGCTCAGAGTATGATAGGTCGCATGACTCAGTATGCAGGGTTTTCATTAAGATTTATTTTATGACTGAAGGAGGCCTGCTAGGGGGTTCCGGGGGCATGCCTTTACTACCCTTATATTTGTTTGAGCGTTAGCAAGGGAGCTATACCACTACCATTCTTTAGGACTTTGGTATGTCGTAGCTTGGGATCGAACCTGGGGCATCCCGTACCTGTAGCCAACGCTCTACCGATTCCGCTACCAGGTCCGGTTCACCATAAATGTGTTGATGCGATAAGATAAAAGTAATAATATTACACACAACAAACAATGAATGAAGGGTTTATCCGATAAGCTCATCTTGAGCATGTTGTGTTCAGGTGAGCTAAGAAAATAGTTATAATTTACCGCTAGTCTCGTTACAGTTTGCCTCGTCAGTGCCCTGGTCACAATCTGCTTGACCATCACATAGTCGATGTTCTGGTATGCAGTCTTTGGTACTGTTACAGCTAACATACCCATCAGGGCAGCTTGTCACATCTGGAGTGGAGAGAATAAGATGACAGGAAATGTTTGTACAGGAAGAAAATATCACTTACAGTTTTCCTCAAACTATTGTTACATACTTGTTACATTACAGCTGAAAAATGACAAACAAATCCCTATGCAATCTAGCGGGGAATGTTGTAGAATATAACTATTTAAGCCAAATTCTTTTCTTCTTCTTTTATTCTATAAAGTATTGTTTGTTTGTTGTGTCATTATAGCAGTAGCTATTATTGCAGAAGAATGTCTGGATAGAACCAGTGGTCCACACTGTGTGAAATTCCACTTAATAGTTTTTAATAATAACACATCAACATTTTAAACATATAAAAAGTATTAAAATTTTTGTTAGATCTTGTTCATCAAAACCTCTGTCTGTTTTCTACTGTGTCCTGCCAGGTCTTGTACAATGATCATAATGACATTATTTCACTGAAAATGTTTTAACTGTGTCCTGCCTGATCTTGAACCATGATCATAATGACATTATATCATAGAAAATGTTTTTCTGTCTTCACTGTATATAGCATGCCATGAACACCTGGCACGATACCACACCCTGTCACATTATCTTGATTTCATACAGACAAACAGTCTGCCCATGCTTGTGTAGATTGGGCCATAAATGTGGCCTCTAAAGTGTTCACAATGTTTTTCTAAGATTTTAACTAGTGACCTAGTTTTTGGCCCCACACGACCCAATTAAGAATTCATCTAAGATTTCTTGCAGGCAAACATTCTGGACATGTTAAGTGAAAATTGGCCCATACATGAGGCCTCAAGTGTATTTATAAGAGCTTTCTAAGATTTGACCTATTTACCTACTTTTCAACCCAATGTGACCCAGTTTAGAAGTCATCATAGATTTCATGCAGGCAAAAATTCTAGTTAAGTTTGGTGAAGATAGGGCCATAAATGTGGCCTCTAGTGTATACAATGTTTTTTCGAACATTTGAACACCTGGTTTTTGACACATAAGACCCAATTACAAACTTATCCAAGATTTCTTGCAGACAAACATTCTGGCCATGTAAAATGAAGGTTGGGCCAGACGCCAAACGAAGGCAGAAAAGCTCACCTTGAGTATGTTGTGCTTAGTCGAGCTAAAAAAACAGAAAAAAGAAAACAATATATGCATATTTACCACATCCTAGTTCATCACTGTTGTCAAGACAATCTGACTTCCCGTCACATCGATACCCTTTCGGGATACACGGCCCAACCTTGCACTTCCAGTGTTGTGGAGGGCAATCACAACTAGATTCATCAGACCCATCCTTACAATCAATGTTGTGGTCACACTTTTTGGTCAGAGGGATACACTGGCCCAGTGTACGATTGGTGCACGTGAACATTGTGGATGGGCAAGGTCGGTTTTCTGAAAAATGGGTCAAAGTCAAACCCTTAAATTCATGCATATGCCATTTAACATGCATAAACAATTGTTACCCTGTTCCTTGGTAGAATCTACACAACCATGGGTTGATTTGAAGAGTGGTCTAGCTTAGGACTTAGAATTAAATGTTGAACATATATTTGTTTTAAATGTGCTTTAAAATCTGCTATTTTTTATATTTTAAATGGGTGAATTTTCAAAATTGTATCAATGAATGAGAAAGTTAATTTAGCATCTGCCTTCAGATTTTTCAATCATCCAACTACTGCTACATGCAGCAAAGTGTCTTCACATTGACAGCAGAATAAATAACATTACTGTGAAACCTTGGGTTATATTCATGAAGAATTGTAGTTAAGTTTTTTTCTGACTACATCTAAGAAATGTTTTTCAATCTTAAAATATTTCCATAGATATAAGAAAATCTCTAAAATTTCATTCATTAAACCATTAAACCATTTAATCTAAGAAATTTCTTAGGATTTTTTTTAAATGTAGGTAAATTAATTTCTTAGATTAAGTAAAAAAAACCCAGATATTTGTGAAGGCTTTGGTACATGAATGTTGAGGTCTGGATATGGGTCGTGTCTTTCATTTGTTTGTTGGGTTTATTGTCCCACCAACTGTATTTCAGTTATTTGGAGAAGGTGTCCATTAAAGCTTATAGAACTTAATAGTGTTGCAGCCACTGTGTGTAGCATGCTTGCATGATACCACACCCTATCCCCGGGCTAACAAGTTAAGGAACTACCCTTATATAAGCATAGGCGTTAGCAAGGGAGCTATACCACAACCATCTTTAAAGACTTCAGGATTTCATGGCCCTGGATTGAAACCTGAGCCTCCCGTACCTGGAGCAACCAGCTTCAATAGGCATTTCATAGCTACAGCCAATACTCCAAATACTGCTACAAAGAATTTTTAAGGGCTTGTCAAATAGAAGACTTACTGCAGCTGTCCTCTGCTTCATCAGACCCATCTGTACAGTCCACTTTCCCATCACAGCTCTGGTGAAAGCGCAGACACATTCCATTCCGACATGGAAATGCCTCATAACCAACTTTTGAACAGTCATATGCAGCTGAAACGACACAAAATAATTAATTCTTATTGGGGTACTTTACATGGTAAGTACACAGGATTAGTTTACATGTAAAGTATACAGGGTTAGATTACACGTTTACTATACAGGGTTAGTTTACACATTAAGTATAAAAGTTTAGATTACACATTAAGTATACAGGGTTAGTTTGCAGATAAAGTACATTGGTTAGTTTGCACAATAAGTATACTAGGTTAGTTTACATGTTATGTATACATGGTTATTTTATATGTTAAGTATGCAGGCTTAGTTTACACATTAAGTATACTGGGTTAGTTTACACGTTAACATATTATATATAATATTTTCATTAAATCAATGACATGGCATAATGTTCTTAAAAACATTATGAAAAGATGTGTGTTCTTTATTTTTATGCCCCTTTTCAACATATGAGGTGGACTCTTTGATACATAAACAATGTAGGTTTTACAAGCTCACCCAAACTCACTGTTAAGACCAACTCACTGTTTAGACCAAGTCACTATTATGACCAAGTCACTATTAAGACTGACTATTATGACAACTTTAAGTCAAAATGGAAGGTGGTCTTAATAGAGGGATTTTACTGTATCCAAGCAAAATATAATTGCAGGTGTACTTCTGGATCCTCCATTTTTGTCCCTTGTTTTCAGATTTAGATTTAGATTTGCCAGCATTTTTGCCAATACTGTGCAGTGACATTTCTATCATTATAGCACAGGGGCACTTATGAGGTGCCCAGGGACTGAACCTGATCGGTCCATTATACTGACACCGACGGGTCAGGCGTAATGCTGTCCCTTTAGCCTGGAGCGTAAGGAGGGAAGCCACTACTACCTACTTTGAAGTCTTTGGTTTGACCCAGCCGGGGTTTGAACCCACCACCCCCCGATCCGCAAGCCGATGCTCTACCACCTGAGCTTTTGCGACCGGTTTTACATTTAATGACAATTTCAGGGTATTTATCTAACTATAGTAAGAAAACAAGCAAATCAACATACATTTTCTTTGCCATTATCAGCTTTCATATAACAACTGTAACCAACAAATATATACTGTCTACAAAGTTTTTAATCCAACAATTCTTCGGTATTGCTATCTATGTATAAGTGTCATATTTGTGGCAACAGTACCTTCATAAATTATTCAGTCCCAAAAACCCTGTCTGGTTTTATAATATTAGAATAATCCACAATTGTAATTTTTTCCTAAATATTTCAAAATAGCTATAAAAGCGAAAATAATTGTTCAGTTAATGTATACATTGTTACTTCTGCTTCAATCAAGTGACAATTACAGGGAAAACTGATCAATTATTTATATTATACGAAGTAAATTCTTGCACCAACCCAGTCTTGCATTTCAAGAAACTGAAGCATCCAATATTTGAAATATGGGAAGCTTCTAATTTAATATGACTTTTATCAACAAGCCTTCAATGCATTGAAATATTTATGGTTTTATGTACCTAAAGATTCTAGCCCAAACAGAATTGGTTATTTTCTGTTTACTTTCCTAATAGTCTTAACCTACTTGAATGTGTCAAAGATAAACAGTGACTGACCATCTCTTCAAAGTGCTCCATCCATCCTTAAGAGTGCATACACTCAATGAAACAGTTAGGGGCCAAAAGTGCGCTTTGTCAGGATAAAAAATACTACCAACAATTTTGCAGCTTTCCAGAGATCATGTTAGAGTTTTGTCATAGCTTAACTTGATTGTTCTACATGTTAAAGACAACACTACAATAGTCTACAAGAAAAGCATTGATGAGGAGCATCAAAGGGCGACGCAACAATGAAAATTAATATTTATTAGAAATTTAGAGATGACTGATTTATAATTATTCAGTAAAAATTAAATCACTGGAATAATTTAATTCTGGTATATAAGGCTCCTTATATGTACAATCCTAAAAAAGGGACAAACATGTCTTCATTAACAAGTATAACCGTCAGATGTACGTTAATGTTTACAAATTTAAAAAGTAAAAATACCTTGTTTGCATGGAAGTTACAAACAAAGAACAAATACAAATAAATATAAAAAGAACACCATTTACCGAATTAGGACCGGTATGTTGAGAACGTGTAAATTGCAACTCTCCCGAAATTCAGAACACCTTGCTCATTTTCGCTTGATCATTCTCTAGCTAGATCGAGAATGTCCGAGGACATCCACTCGCATGTGCAAATTTTTTCAGTATTCCATATATAGGCGGCGCGCTCCAGCGCGTCGCCAATAAACCCTTGCTCTGTGTTACTTCAACACACATATAGTGCAGCCTTTAATCTACGTATGGTGTTTTCCTGAATGCACATACCAGGGCTTTTTCAGGGGTTTTTGGAAAAAGGCCCCAGCCCAAATTGGGAATTTTTGACGCCGTAAATAGTCAAATTTGGGAAAAAAGTATCGACGAATCAAACCAATTGGAAGATTTCAACATTTATTTTTCTGCATTAAAGCCTAATCTGCCTTGCTTTTGTGTTTCTGAGCTGTGTTACAGAGCTCTTCCAGACTTTGTTCAGAAAGCTCTGCAAGGCCTTCAATACAGATTCTCATTAAATTGAAGTTTTTACTGGCCAAGGCAGCTTCTCACAGAGGTGCATAGTAGGTCCATGGTGCTGAACCCTCTCTCCACAGCTGCAGTGCTTGATGGTATTATGGTCATCATCTGCTGAAGTTGGTAGATTCTAGGGAACCCTATCTCACTATATTTTGCTGGTCAGTATAAAAGCTGGTACTGTGCGTAACGTTTTTGCTTCATAACTCCTTTCTGTTTTATACGCAGTCAAACAGTTATGGCGAAAATACTTTTGTTTATGAAATAAAAAAAAATTCCTGTTAATTTTCAATCCATATATTGACTATTATGTTATCTGGAATGGCGCCTTGACGCATCTTCAACTTGTGTTATGGTATACGGCTGGGTAAGAGTCTATTTTTTCACCGGTGACATTTATACATAAATTCACAGAAAGTAATTTTCACAGATCACCGATCAAAAGTAGACAAACGATTCAGTTAATTGGAAAAGTCATGGTTTATTTTTTTTTATAGGTAAAAGGCATTTCAGTTTAAATGAGAATTATTTTATCAGATTGGGAATTTTTTTCTGGAAATTGGGAAAAATGGTTGCTACTTGGCATTGGGAACGGGGCCGAATATCGGCCCCGTGAGACAGGCTGAAAAAGCCCTGCATACAGTGCAGGTTTCAATGTTCATATAATGTTACCTCATTGTTACTTTATCACACATACTGCAGCCTTCAACACACGTATAGAGCAGCATTCAATGCACATACATAACAAAGCTTTCAATACATACATAGTGCATATAGTGCAACCTTCATCGCACACAGTGCTGCCTTCAATGTATGTACAGTGTAGCCTTTAATGCACATGTAGTGCAGCCCCTTGCAAATACAGTGTAGCCTTCAATGCATATATAATGCAGACTTCAATGCACTTATAGTACAGCCTTCAATGCACTTATAGTACAGCCTTAAATGCACTTATAGTACAGCCTTCAATGCATATATAATGCAGACTTCAATGCACTTATAGTACAGCCTTCAATGCACTTATAGTACAGCCTTAAATGCACTTATAGTACAGCCTTCAATGCACTTAAAGTACAGCCTTCAATGCACTTATAGTACAGCCTTCAATGCACTTATAGTACAGCCTTCAATGCACTTATAGTACAGCCTTCAATGCACTTATAGTACAGCTTCAATGAACTTATAGTACAGCCTTCAATGCACTTATAGTGCAGCCTTCAATGCACTTATAGTGCCGCCTTCAATGCACATGTAGTCCCGCCTTCAATGCACTTATAGTGCCGCCTTCAATGCACATACAGTCCCGCCTTCAATGCACATATAGTGCCGCCTTCAATGCACATATAGTGCAGCCTTCAATGCACATATAGTGCCGCCTTTAATGCACATGTAGTCCAGCCTTCAATGCACTTATAGTGCCGCCTTCAATGCACATACAGTCCCGCCTTCAATGCACATATAGTGCCGCCTTCAATGCACATGCCTTCAATGCACATATAGTGCTGCCTTCAATGCACATATAGTGCTGCCTTCGATGGACATATAGTGCTGCCTTCAATGCACATGCCTTCAATGCACATATAGTGCTGCCTTCAATGCACATATAGTGCTGCCTTCAATGCACATATAGTGCCGCCTTCAATGCACATATAGTGCCGCCTTCAATGCACATGCCTTCAATGCACATATAGTGGCGCCTTCAATGCACATATAGTGCTGCCTTCAATGCACATATAGTGCCGCCTTCAATGCACATATAGTGCCGCCTTCAATGCACATATAGTGCCGCCTTCAATGCACATATAGTGCCGCCTTCAATGCACATATAGTGCCGCCTTCAATGCACATATAGTGCCGCCTTCAATGCACATGTAGCTCTTGTACCTGGAGCCGATGCTCAACTGATTGCACTAGCTCAACTGATTGCACTATCAGGTCTGGTCTCAAATAAATATGACCAATGATATTTTATAAATATTGTTTGAGTTCGAAATATCTCTAACTTATGATATTTAACCAGTTTACCACACAAATAAGTAACGCAAATATCATTGAGATCTAACCTAACCTTAATGATCCTGCCAACCAAATACTTTAATTTGCAAATTATTTGTAGCTTATCTGCCTAAGTATACACAGTTGACATTTACACGATACCATATTTTTGTACCTAATGAATATACTAAATCAACATTTGTACCTAAATTTGCTGTTTTAAAGAGATGATAGCAATGAAAGAGGTGCCTACATAATGCTGACATTTATCTGAGAATGTAGATATGGAATTTTGAAGCTCTAGACATGAGTCACTTGCAATGCTTCATCTGCAGAAAATACAAGGTCTCTCTCTCTCTCTCTCTCTCTCTCTCTCTCTCTGTCTGTCTGTCTGTCTGTCTGTCTGTCTGTCTCTCTATCTCTTTCTGTATATATATATATAAATTTTAGTCTTCCATAAGTAGATGCAGTGGGAAAAAATTGGAAGTGGGTTTCAACCACACCCTGACAATCATGCGGCCATATGGTTCACTAGAAGCAATTAATATTATAAGCATCCCCATAAAAATAGGAGCATTAACTATTAACCTTTCTTTGATGGAGACCTTAAAGTAGATCTATGTGCTGTTGTTTTTTTCTTACTTTTCATACTTTTCTTTTAATCCATGTATGTTGATTACATGTTTATCTTTCTGTTATATTGTAGCACCGCTATCTTTTGTAATGTATCTATGTTTAATTGGCGATGGATAAAATGTGGCTTATGTCAATAAACTTTTTGACTTGACTATAAAAAGTGGTGCTTTCACTGTGAGCGTCACACAGTAACCACACAGAGTAATCTGACAACAAGCAACATAGTATACTTACACGAATCTAGTTAGTTGTAGAAAAATCTGTTTGTTTGTTGGGTTTATCATCCCACCAACCAGTTGTTCTGTGTCTGGGACCTTAATTAAGGAACTGATTTTGATTTTGCACTAACAATTCATAAAAAGGTTTAAAAGTTCTTTTAAATATTAACAGGTGCATTACAATTCATGATTTCTCTGTCTACTTTTATATTGTTGTCAAGAAATTTTCTCCATCTTTTTTTTCTGAGTAGATTTTAAAATGACTGGTTGCATTATACCAAAGCATTTCTCTTCCAATATCCATGATGATAAGAATATGATACGCTGTTTTTTTTAAAACAAAGTCCAAGGCCTCCTGCTCAATTCTCAAGAAGTCACTTGAAGGTAAGTGTGAACTTGCACATCAGGAACTCTCAATTGATTGAGATAACGGAAAAAGTGCAAATATAACCCTTGAAACCAACCTTGTGAAAGTGCTAGTATTGCTACTAAATACTACAAACTACCGCTAAGTACCAGCATAAGAGGTTTTGGAAGATCTCAGATTTAGCTTTTTAATGATTTCCCTGAATCGGGGGCTGTGTTGTTTGTTTGTTTTTTGTTACATGGCAGGTAATTATTGGTGGAGGAAGACCCCGGAGTTACGTTTGGGTAGAACCACCAGCGCATCGCAGGTTAGCTGGAAAACCTCTCCACATGGAAGTTCTTGTCCCGACCAGGACTCGAACCCACGCTGTGAGGGGCTGAGGAGTTCCGTGTCAGTGACTCTAACTGCTCGGCCTTGGGCACCCAGGAACTATGTTGTTAAAGGTACCACTATTCATGGTAATTTTTCTTTTGATTAATTCCTCTTTGTTGCCAAAAAAGGGGATAGGAATGATGATTATGATGATGATTGTAATGCTGGTGATAATGATATTTATGATAAAGATTTTCATTTTGTAACTGAACTAGAACAAACAAGTGTATAGGATCAATCCACTAGACTTTACAAATTAGTACAAGTGTTTTTGAAGCTGCTGCCCTGTGAGTCTAGGACTAAAGCTGTAAACACAACACCACTGAGTGCAGTAACTTCATTTTGTCTGTTGATAAACTCCAACTGGGACCTTGTAATGAGGTTGTATCATTAAGCCACATTACAGAAGAAATGCCCTAAGGGATCCTTCCATCCCTGATTTAAACAGACAGTTGTCTTTAATTAGCATTTTTTATTATCATGAAGTTTTAGACTACAATATCTTGAGAAGGGAAGCTTAATCTTGATTTCTGGATTAACATAGGATAAAATTTCTACTACTACTACTACTACAGACTGTTCTTCGTCACAACAAACAAACTTTAAGGTGGTAACTGTAGGTCTTTCTCTATATGTATGCAATATCTGTTCTCAAATGTTTTTTGACACTTTTTCATGTGCCTTTGTCTGGCGGTAGTTCAAATTTCAAATAATATTTTCCTATCTATTTTAGGGGATAGCTGAATCTTTTCTAAAAGTAAAACAAAACTGTACAGATGGTAACTTTTTAAATTTCGAGACAGCGTCAAACCCTTTTAATGGTTCACTTATAAAACTAACAAAGAAACATACTTCCAGATTCATAGTTTTCATACAAAACCCTTGATGTCCCAAACTTTTTGTGACATCAAATTATGTTGAAAATATACTTTTTGAACTACCAAAGTATCAAACATACAAATTTATTAGTTTGCTTATATATTATATTTATTACAAGTAAATGTAACCTTTCTTATTTCCAGATAGTAAGTACCGTACTTACTCACTTATAAGACGGGGATTTTTCCTTTAATTTTCATGTTCAAAGTGTGGGGCTCGTCTTATAGGCGGGGTCTAGCGACCTGGCAAAAAGTTTTCACGTTGTTTAAGGGCGAAAACATACCACATAAACTTGTTAGCAGTTATGCAATGACCCGACGTGCCGTCATTATCGACCGCCGATAACTTACCTTCAATGAACTTTGAATTCTGTCGGTCAACGATTAACTGTCTCACATACATTTCCCTTTGTTCTGCATGAAACAGCTTATTATCCATCAGTAAACACTGAGACAAACTTTCAACTTCAGTCTGCTAAATACACCAAGCTGTAATTTACTTGGCGTTTCTGTGTAGACTTTCCTCATTACACAGGTCAAGTGAGTGACTCTGAGATAAGCTGTTGTCAAGGTGATATCGATCGGAGCAGTTTGACAGTGAGGGTGTGAACGATGTGTTTTTATAAGCAGCTGCCGATTACATTTCTCCATGAAATTATTGATTGGTGGCATGTACACAAGGAGAGTGCACTGTTCCCCGATATATCGTGTACTGTCATACCAGACTTGGTGACGTAGATCAAAGAAATTAATGTCATGCCGCCACGAGCTACAGGATAGCAGAGCAAATGACACTCGATACATCCCGCAACGTGTGAAAATTACAATCACTGTTTACCAATTAACCCTTTTGTTGAGACAGCATGAATGGTCGACGCTCCTCTTCATTTTTTCGAGGGCCTCGTCTTATAAGCGGGTCGAAGCAGAAACCGGCAATTTCACAGATGAAGTAGGGGGGTCGTCTTATAAGCGAATAGTCTTATAAGTGAGTAAGTACGGGCACCTCATTCAATTCTACAATCTGCCTAAACCGAAAACATTTATTTTGAAAGTTACATAATCCAGAATAATTTTAATGCAAAACATTTACTTCCTTTATTATGATGCTACCTTTTAATTATGTTATGTCTCATAAGTATTGTTGTATCTTTCTTTGTTTTGCATTGTAACATTGTATTTCAATTATCGGGCATATGTGAAATAAGTGATAGATATTAAAATGACAGTCATTTAATGTAGATTTGAAATATTCTACTTATACATCAATATTATGTAGTTCAAATAATGTTCCGTTATTTGAAACATGTTTGATGTCCATATGATGATATTTCCTAAAGTGATTAATCTTGGGTAAAGCACTAACTGTCCAGATGTTTCACAATCATTTTATGATGACCACTGGCTGAGTCTGGGGTTTATTATGCAAAATCTAAGTCATTCAGCTGAGCTCAGTGTGCATTTAGCTTGCTTTGGTCACCAGCTGGAACCTGTCTGGTGATATATTTGTCATTACATCAAAAAGAAGCATGTAGGGCCATATCAAAGGAGGCTCAATTAATGTTGATAATTAATAATTTGCATAATTTATTTCTTAAGCATTTGGCTTCTTATGACAGACTTGCTATATATATGGCTGTTGTGACTCTGTATCATGTAGAAGGAATTTCTTGATTCTAAAAGACATATCATAATTATTTGTAATGGACTATCCATTGAAATAAGTTGTTGGAACTCCGCTGTGTTATTTAAACTGCTGTTATATGCAGAATAAAAGTGTTTAAACAACTGGCAAGCTATTCTGCTGTTTTTCCGCACACGGCTTGTGACTCTGGAAAATAAATCGCATTAACAACAGCTTGAACTTGAACTTTCAAGAGTAACTTTATAATTGCTTCTCTAAACCCTTACAATTTTCATCAATGTGAAATTTTTCATGAGTAACGCTGATTTATGAAGTGTCTGAGGATTATGGGGTATATACTTTCGAAACTAAATTAAAAATACTGGTTTCCCAAATGTAAACAATTTCCAAATGTTATCAATTGAAAAATTATTCTCAGGTTCCAAAATATAGTAGAAGCAGAATGCTGACTATAGTAGCGACATATGCAGACCTAAACCCGTATGGAAGCTTTCTCCAGATGCATGATCCTATAAATGATTAAATTGAAACAAGAAATTGTCATTAATTCTTAATTTCATTATCTGAACTTTTGCTTTGATAAAAATAATCTTACTTATAAACCCAACCCATAAGCTGCAGTAATATTTTAACAAAAAGTCCAAGTACTTTGCTTACTGAGTGCATGTATAGACCACAAGATACAAAGATACTCAGGAGTAAAAGAATGCAGACATCTGATCTGGAGTTACACTATTTGCCATTATAGTCATAGAAATTAGGATTGAAATTTACAAGCACATTGAGCTAGTGAGTAAGCAATTTTCACTAGGCCAAAAGAAAATTCACTAGTCTGAATTAAATTCTGTTTTAAATTTACAAATAAATCTAAAAAAAAGATGGAGAAAAAAAAAATTATTTAAGTATCATTCGCCGGGCATCTTCAGGGTATTTTTTCTCGGGTTTTGCACCAGAAACATTTTTCAGTTTTATTTTCTCTGCCATTTTGTTCGGTGGCCCAGTTGATTTTAATTTGGTATAGAACATTATAAACCATACGGGAACCAGAATACCGCGTGGTTCCTGCGCACAGAACATATTATCGTTTTAATGGGCATAAAACAATTATGAATGAAGCGACAGCTTGCCGAATGAAATAAGCAGCTCAAAAGTTTGTTGACAAATTGTAAATGAAATTATAATGATTGTTCAACGATCTGGATCTTAAAAGCCGTCAGGCTAGTAAATTTGGAATTTTTACTAGCCCGAGAGAAAAACAACAAGTTTTTTGCTGTCTGGCTAGCGCTAATTTGACCACTGCCATTACATGCTTAGTGGGTCTATGAAATTAAAGGTTTTATCCAACATTTGTGCCTTCTTTCAGTTTTCTTAGTTAAAAAAATAGCTAACTATTCACAAGATAGGAAATACATGACGTCAGACTTCATTTTCCACATATATGTAGAAAAAATAAACAGAATTTTGTGCGCTCTTTTCAGGCATCTAGAATTTATTTTATTGAGAGAAAAAAAATGGATCCAAGCTGTGAGATACCACCTTTAGCTAGGAGTGGTTCCTGCTGCAGTGGCTGTGGAAGTTAACACACCACTGTGTTGTGCATGGACAAGACTGCAGAGTTACCTATTTCACCAAGCCTCTGTTCAGAATTGTTACTGCAATGGTTGATAGGGCAAGATGATCAAGGAAAGAAAACATAAACACTCAGCTCTCTCTCTCTCTACTGGCATCTCTGATATGATGTGTACCCATGACTCCTTGATTGTACTTTTGGTATTTGCTGCTGGGGATGTTTTGGTATCAAGATATAATCAATCTAACTAGATTTGAAGTAAAATGCTATGTTACACACATTTAATATTAAAACAAGGATTGTAATTAGTCATGGCATAGACCTTTTTAGAAGCGATACCCAAACACAATCGTCAATTTTCTGGTTATGACCATTTATAAGAAAAATTTGATCCATACTAATGAGACATTAATGAATAGTCTCCCCTGAATAATCCCTAAATGTAAGTTGTTCCTTTCGTTTGTTTTACTCGTTTTTTATGCTTGTGCTCTTTGGAGTTTATGTTAAATTTTCTGCCTTTCTTGTAAAAGCCAGGCTAACCATCATCAACAAACACTTCCATTTTCCTAATTAAATAACTAATCTCTATCAGTATAATTCCAACTAAAAGGACCTACCTACCGTTTGGAATACCTCAGATATTAACTTACAAGGGAAACAATTTTCATTTCACTAGTGTACCCCATCATTAATACAAGGAATAAGTCACATGTTTTTTATGAATATATTACAATGTTATCCTGTCTTCAAGCAAAATGCAACTATATGGATATTGCCCCTTAAAGTATGAATGTATACCTTTAAATATGTTTTTAAAATACCATGTCAGGGTTGTCATTAGGAGGCGGCTGGCGGCCGATTTGACCGCCTCAAATGAAAATCAGGCCGCCTCAAATTTGAAGGGAAAAAAAGAAAATGAGTCAAGAGCATGCCCCCGACCCCCCTAGCAGCGCTTCGTGCCTTTGGTGCTTGCATAGCCTAGCCTCCTCAAAAGTTAATTGGGCCTGCTCAAAATATTTCTAGTGACAACCCTGCCATGTAGATCGATACATTGATAGTATGACTCTTCGATATTCTGAATGACCCCAATTAATTTGTAGATGGCTGCAGCACTGCCTAGCAACTTGTACATCTTACTAACAGGAAAGACAAATGTGACATTTGTTTGTCTAAGGAAACTTGAAAAGTAAAATATTAATTGACAAACAAAAAGTTGTCATTCTGTACATATCCCTCCACCAGATTCTACCAAGATGTTATCGTTCTGAGAATGGAATTATCTGAGACGTTCTGAAATAAGAGTACAAAACTTGTCCCTATAGAAAGTTAATAAAGATAAGAATATTCAGAATTTAAGCATTTACTTCCTTTTTACTTTGTTGTCTTTTCTGGAATAAAAATGTTTACAAAATGTTGAGTGTTGTTAGTTGATTAAATATGTAAGTTTGTTTATTGGGTTAGCTATCCCACCAACAGTATTTCAGTTATCTGGAGACGGTAAATAAGTAAGCGTAAATGACACTACCGGTATTTGCCAGAGGAATGACAGTAACAGGTGTGAACAACAACCACTGAACCAATGCTGTACAAAGTCTTCAAATTCTGTACATGAAAAATGAAGTATGACTGAAATGGTACAAAGTCACCAACATCTGCATTAGCACAGGAAATCTTTACAGTATGCCAAAAAAGCATGTATTTATATGACCCATTTTTCTCTGTGCAATGTGTTTCCAAGAGCAAATTTCGCTGAAACGAATAATACCTAACAAATCTTGAATACCAAAGAAATATTACACATGTATGACTATCAGAAGTGTGTGATAATTAGTACAGTCTGTCCAAATACAGAGCAACAGATAAGGATTGACTGTGAATTGAGTTTCACCCCACTACTTTGAAATTAACTGAGTACCAATAAGCATTATTGAGTACCATGCATCACATTACACACTTACACTAAGGTCAACTGAGTATCCAGGGCCAATTGCATTAAGTGTTTTAAGAAATTAAACCAATAAGCTACGAAATCGAAGTTATCCGGAAATATCGCCAAAATTATTTTACAATTAATTACATCTTGCATAAAAACATGCGTGGTCATATTATTTAATTATAACTTTGTTCTAACTCTTTTTACATGTAGAGACATAATCAGCAAATATTCATAATTCTTCCAAATAACATTTTGGCGATAACCAGCTTGTTATGAATATTAATAAGCGCGTGACGTCACTAGGAGGAAGAGGCCAATGAAACTTGGGCGCACCTGCCACTGGCAGCCTCAATTTGATTTTATGAATGAAAGAAACGTAGTATGTAGTTGTCAGTCGGTGACGCAGTGTCTGTTAAGCATGAGCTTGACGATTTGGGTTTGCTGAATTAGCAGGTTTTCCGTTACTGTTTTCACCGTTATGCAACCAAATGATTTTTAAATGAGTCATGGATTTTTTTAGTTTTGTCACTCACTACCCCGCATTTTAATTGCGTAAATGGCCATTTGGAATTGCGTACATGTATTTACGCAGATACCCACTTTATCTGTTGCAGTGCAAATATATCAACAGACCACTAATTTTAGTTATATTCTCCCAGCTTGCAATGCGAGATACACACCCAAAAAAGCTTCTTACTGGGTTGTGAAAAAGAACAAAACTGTGAATACTCATCGTTAAAAAGAAAATAATACATCTTTTACTCAAATAAATGGGGTGAGGTGCGGTGTCAGTGACTCTATTTCTGTTTAGTCTGAACAGTTACACTTTTACTTGTCTTCAAAGGAAAAAGAATACACGTAGGTTATATTGTTGGTCATTGTTGGGAAACTTAAACATGCCTTAAAGGTGGTATTCAACAGTTTGTCTACATTAAATACACAATGAACCAATATCTTACCACCGTTTAGGGGAATTTGGTCATATTTTGTGCATAAATCCATACTTAAGCCATTATAAAGATGATTTTGAACACTAACTTTATTGTTAGATTGTACTTATCGCGAAAGAATTACTCTAAATGTTCAGCCTTTCCAACTCCATAAAAATCGAAATAGTGGTCTCTGCTTAAGATAGATATCGACATCAGAGCGGATTAACCTGATGACTATATAAAAAAAAGTGGTCATGTTGTTTCCTAAGTTTAAAAATAGCTATCTCTGTAGCATGGCACGGATAGGAAGCACCTGTTTGCAATGACGAGTGAGGATTTATCATTGTCTGTTCACACAAATCTTTGGCATTAAGGAACAGCATTTTGCAAGACCGTTTCATGTATTAATGGCTTATTTGGGTATTTGAGGGATGGGATTTGCCGGCATTTTTGCCGATACTGTGCAGCAACATTTCTATCATTATAGCACAGGGGCACTTATGAGGTGCCCAGGGACTGAACCCAGCCAGACCATCATACTGACACAGAGGAGTCAGGCATTATTCTTTCCTCTTAGTCCCTAGTGTTAGAAGGGAAGCCACTACCAACAACTTGAAAGTCTTTGGTTTGACCAGGCCAGGGTTTGAACCCGCGACCACCCGATCTACAAGCCGACACTCTACCAACTGAGCTATTGCGGCCGGTGTTATTTGAAAAAGAAATTTTGGACCAAACTGTCAGATACCAGCTTAAAAGATAAAATAGAAGGGTATGTAGGATGGTGAGAACTTAGAACATTCTGGGTAGTGTGGGCTTTGAGGACATGCTTCCTGTTAAACAGAGAATTTTTTTTTTATTTCTTTGTCGTTCTTGATAAATAATGTATCAAAACGTTATGATTTTGAACAAAGGTGGTGATGATCAGCTGATATTGCTAATGGTTATCCTCATCTGAAAGTTTTAGATTCAGATGAAAAGATTTTCTGGTTTTATTGGAAAAGAATAGTAAAAAGTGTAAATAAATAATGCTGTGCAAAAAATCAGAGGTAGGGCAAATTCTCTCTTTACTTTTATATTTACTGTACAGATTCAAAAGGATTGCCAACAATGGGCCCCTGTTTTAAAATGACCAATGCGTTTTATAACGGGGACAGGTACAAGTGTACGAGGTAGGGTGGAGAATCTGATATTTATTTTCAGTTCTCCACACCACAACATATGGCGGATCTTATTGCAACAAAGAATTTTCATTCATCCTATAATTCACACTGCCCCAGGGGCCAATAGTCAAACAATATGAAACAGGTGAGGCAGATGAATTTTTCACTATCACAACAAAGATTATATACAGCCATCGTCCCTTTAGGATAGAGCTTCTACAGTTTTAGATTTACACAGCTCAAAGCCTGCCCCCTTTGGAGCAGTCGATTAAGCATCCGGTCTAGATACAGATAGCGTCAGGTTCAAACCCTAGCCAAAACATATGACGTGCCCTAATTAAAAAAGTAACTTCGTTGTTAAATCACACCTTATTTAAATGTGATGGAGTCACACCAGTTCAAATTTTTTGCCTGTTTTTAAAGCACATAGTATAATAACCTTCTATGTTCCGGTTTATAGTGTCTATTCAAGTCAGTATGACTAACTCTAAGGAAATATTTTAATATTAAGAAAACTTGTTAGTTTTAGTTAGAAAAACATTTTGGTCAGTTGTGCATTTTTGTATTTTTTTTAAAATAACAATGACTAAGCACTAACCATTTATCACTGGGTTATATATGAAAGCATTCCTTCAAAACATTGTGCTGTCTTTAGGTTGGGGAAACTAAAAGCATTGCACTGTTTTTCAATGTTTTTAAATACTTTTTAGATCAACAACCTGGTATCCTCAACGGCAAATAGGGAAATAAACATCATGTGTACACATCAGTCATAAACAATTTGCTGATAGTAAGCAAATAATTAAAATGCATATTAAGAGAAGATTGTGTGAGTCTATATACCAAGTTTCTTCACAAAATGTGACCAAGTAACATAAAATAAGAAATAAATGAGTTACTTTTATTAAATAATTACAAATCACTTTACTGAATCTGAAGTTTATATTTAATCCTATGTTAACTTATCAAACTCTTGACCCACTTCCTGGGTTGAACCAGTACTGAGGTTGTAACTAACTGCACCAATGTCCAACATTGGAATTAACATAAAATGGCTGGGATGTTTCCAACCTAGGACCCTACTTAATTCTCTAAAATGAATGAAAACATATATACCTGGTATTTCATTGCTATCTTCCCGGACTGGCTGGGACCATCCGACACATAAACCAACACCCAGCATCAGCAGCCAGACTGATATAGTCGCCATTATCTCCTAGAAAAACACACTTCTTAAACCCAAAATGTACCAAATGTTGCAGTTTCGCGACATTTAACAGGGAAGAACTACTTAACTACACTTGCACTTTTAATGACACGCAAAGAAACTCGTTTCCCTTGAGAACATGACAGTAAATCCCATTCAAGTACCGATGTCCTACCCACTTAGATCCACATGTGTACATTCGGAGGCTGTCAGTTGCTATTTTTAATGTATGTCGCTTACAACATGGAGCAATGGCGGGAAATATTCCACGCGACTTGGTTGGAAACATTAGATGTGTTGCCTTATTTAATATACATTAAATTTGTCTATGTACAAAGCACGTATAATTTAACTGCACTGTCATGAACAACAAATACATAAGAAAGTGACGCATCTTATAAGCATCGCTTAAACACTTAACAAATTATAAATCCCATAACCGACAATAATGGAAGAGTTATGCTCCTTTTGCAACAGCTGCAACTTAAAATTCTAAATATTGATTACCTTACATTTGATGTCTTTGTTGTAATAGCTTTTCAAATGAAAACGACCAAGTGAAATCAGATTTCCTTTATCACAAAATGCTTTTCAAAAAGCAAGATTATTTAAAAGATGCTTCAGCAGGCTTTTGTGTGTTGACTTAACAAAAGACAGGGCCAGAGGCCATCAGATCTAACTACTCTAACAGCTGTGGTGAGTGAGCCACATGTTAAAGTGGGCCAAACTCTTATTTGTCCACTTAAAAATGTTAAGAAATAACTATATTTTCCTTATTGCTTTTGTGGTGTTTAATGTACTATGGTTGATGTTAAGCTGAGCCCCATATTTAAAATCAATATTTGGTCATACCTTGTGCATAAATTCATATTTCAAACAAAATAAATCCGCACATTTTGTAAACCTAAATTTCTTATCTTATTTTTTTTTTATTTCAGTCACAATAATCATCCAAAATAAGATTAGAGGCTTATCTCATTGTTTTCCTCTTCACAGAGATTACATACAAGATATTTTACTAAAGATGCAGCAGTGATATCCTCGGGATACCCAGGGGTGATTCCGCTTGCTACATCGACGATGTAGCGAGCGGAATCACCCCTGGGTATCTGAGGATGCAGCAGTGATAGTTTCCATGTGATGTCATAGGCACTGATAAGACAGTTGAAGGCAGCCATCTATCAAGGCAGAAGCTAATGCTGGCCGAAATCTAGAAATATGTGCTGTTTTAAACTCACCACTGTGTTTTTATTTTTTTCAGTTTATTTAACTGAATTTTGAATCAATGTAACAGCTTTTATGAAGTATTTTATCAAAACTATATTGTGATAGTTTAAATGGTAAACAAGATACAACCAGAAAGTTACACTATTCCTTTTGTTTAAGGATGAGCCAATAATTTTATTTATTTCTGTGTATTAATTCTTTTGTGCATTTACCAATTTAAAAAATATTGCATTCTAAAAATATGAATTTCAAGAGCTTTCCAATGGTGTAGAGATCTTAATTTTTGGACCACAAATAAAGAAATTACAAGAAAATAAAATTTACGCTTCAATACAATTCATCTGAAAATCCTTTGAAGTTGCCATCAAAGATGGCTGCCAAAGTAAGGGATCTTCACAGATGTGGAAACTATCTATATTAACAAATAACAGAGAAAACATTTGTACTAAAGTCAAGTATATTTATATAAGTGCAGTAAAAAATATACAAACGTTCAATATTTAACAATTAAATTGGAAAAATAGAGTTCAGATTAATCCATGATTACAGTTAGAAGGAAGTGGAAACATCTGATAGTTTAGAAACTGGTTGTTTAGAGTGTTACATGTGTTTTATGAAAGAAACATTAAGAAATGTTCATATGTAACATCTTAGGCAATATTATTTTTAATTTTTATGGAAATATCAAATCAGAAAAATGAAATTTAGTCACTTTATGAATACAAGCCAAGGTAGACTGTTATTCTATAAAACTGTATCAAACCAGGCTTCATCATGCAGTGTAAGACAAGGATTGAGTCAAGCTAATAAATCTGTCTTAATAAAATTAAAAATTAAGTAATAATTCCACACAAAATTGAATGACTGGTTTTGCAGCTGTATTTCCAATTATTATACTGACTTGGCTCAATAAACACATGTTTATATGACTTCGGCAAATACTGCTAGAACTAGATCAGCCTGCTTGGGATTGTCTGATCAGAATCTGCACTATTTGTTTTGAATCTCTGGTAATATATCAATGTATCTTTGCATGTCAATGTAAGAAAATGACTAAAAAATAGTCATTACAAACTGGGTTATTACCCAAAGGGTCTACTTTCTAAAAAAGATCTACCATTATACATATCCTTTACATCCTGTGTGTACAAATAAACTACAACTTGTAGCTTAATAACTATATGTTCAACATTCAGACAAAGAAGTTTTAATTTATAACAGCCATGCTACATGCCACATACATGTGTACACTAACACAGTAGAAATCAATATTACACTCACGGTCACATCTCTTATTAATGAATGGCAGCCATCCATGACAAGTCAGTTCCCAAATTGCCAGCTGATGAATGCATAGCTCAGCAGCCCGTAAACCTGTCAACCAGGTGGTTGCCATGGAAACACCATTGCCAATAAAACAGGGTTTTGTCCTGATTTTTTTCTATTGTGAGCTTTTTATATCTTTGTCCTCCCTTTTAAATGGTGCCAGAAGGCACCATATAAAATGTCAGACTTTAAATTTTAAGCTTTCTTTTAAAATATATTTATTTATCAGTATTTTATTTTATTCTAGGTCAGAATGTGATGTTTTCTTATTACCAAAAATATCAAAGGATCAGAATGGCAGAAAATTCAAAAACATTAGATCAATAAAATGAGGTTTAGACCAACATTATTTTTTAAAAGACCAAATAAGTCACTGTCAGCCCAAAAGGTCATGCAAAATCGTTCTCATCAATGCGTTAAATCTGAGTAAACAGTAAAGCATAATTCATCACTTGTCATTGCCAGCAGGTAATACCTGCCATGCTGCAGAGGTAGCTAATTTTGAACTAAAAATAACATGTGGCAACTTACTTTTGAGATCACATTATATCTTCATCCTGAAAATTCACTCTGATGTCGATTTCTAATTTAAGCAGAGGTCACTATTTTGCTTATTTATATTTCACAATTTGTATCTAACAACAAAGGTAGTGTCCAAAATTGTCTTACATTAAAAATAAAGTTTGACTTAATGCAGAAATCATGCCCATATGGGGTACATTGGTGAAATGGAAATTGTCCCCCTTATTAGTTAATATCCGAGGTATTCCAAACAGTAAGTAGGTCCTTGTAGCTGAAATTCTTGTACTTTCTCGCCTGTTCTTATGTAGATATTGCAATAACAAACAATGAATTTATTTCTTTTGCATAAATATAAGCTTAAAATTAATTTTAATACTAATATAGAGATATGTTATTTAAAAAAAGAAAATGGACATGTTTGTTGATGATAATTAACCTGGGTATCATAAGAAATGCAGAAAAGTCAAAAGACACTCCAAAGAGCACAAGCATAAAAACCGAGTAAAACAAATGAAAGGACCTACTTGCACTTAGGCAATATTCAGGGGAGACTATTCATAAATGTCTCTCATTCCCCAGATTAGTGGTAACATAGTGTTATGTGTATTTAATCTGGACAAACCGTTCGATACCACCTTTAATGCAGACAGTATAATCAAACATGACTTGTTAATAATTTATAGAGCCACACTATGTTTTAGTCCAATGTGGACGTTAGCCAATGCAATAGGATGCATTTCCAAGTTAAAAAAAATTACCTCAGATCCAGTCATATTCATCTAACACCTAATTGACTAGTCCTGGCACAATAGTTGCTGGAACTCTAATTATAAGCACAATACATGTAACCTATTCATTGCAAAATTCCCTCCAAATCACCATAAAAAAAACACAAAAGTTACCATTGAAGTTTAGGAATACACTATGGATGGGATATTTGCCTATGAATAGATGCTTTTGTCCCATAAGCCCATTACAAGCCCACAGCTACCAGTATCACTGTGATGGAAACCTTTTGTCTCACTACTGTATAACCAGGTTTAGTTTAAAACAATAATGTACGGACCCATTGGAATGGTATTTATACTTTAAAAGTATTATTCTGATTCTGACAGTGACAAAAATGAATGAGCATCATACTGTTAAACCTAATATTTCAAAACCATACAGGTTTGAAATTTACTTTTTGATAAGCCCTGAATCGATAAAAGAATAAGTGAGGCAGTATTTTTCAATCAGTTTGGGCTTCATTGACATCTATTTTTTATCATAATTTTAATCTGTACTTTGATACGGTACTTTCACTACAATACAAAGTTAAAATTTCTTTTAGAACATATCAATTTGTGCAATATCTGATAGGGTTGCTGTCATTTATTTTCCACTGTATTACTGATGTATGTTTCAGATCTAGAGATAAACGCAAAGTATCAGTTTGTATAGCAGTTCCTTACATAATTTTAGGTGCATAAACCCACAAACCAGAAACATACTTGTTGGAGCAGAAAAACTGGATTTTCCAGTTAATTCTATTTATAGTCATCAACAATTAGTGTACAGTCAGCGAGCAGTCAACCAAAAAGTCACAGTTAATGTGAGTTTTAAACATTTGATAGCGAGTTGTAAAACTGAAAGTGGCTTTGTCACCATGACATACAACTTTCCTTTATTTGTGATCAATAAATCTTCAAAACTTTTGTTGAATAGTAGTGTCTAATCACCTCTTTAAATGTAAGAATTATACAAAATTCCAAAAGCAACACATTCATTCATTAAAGCTCTGATCATTTCAATTTCTCATCTTATTATAATCAAGCTAGTTCTGCTTGGGCTCTAATCCTTGTATTTCCTCATTCCAGTAAATTCTTCACCTCTATATTCTTCCATCTTCTTGTACCTTTCCATTTCTCCCCAACTGGCAATCTTCAGTTTCGCCTTCGTATAAAATAACAATTTAGGGCCAATTTTCTCACTAAAATGTCTACAAAATAACTTAATCCAAATCCAATAACAGCATGATAATGTTAGTCTCCTTTGCCATGAAAGTGAATCATTTTGTCCTTAAAAAATACTGCCAGAGGTGTCATAGTTAATATAAAGGTGTAGGTCAGCTGAAAGAACTTCCCACATGGAAGTTCTCAGGACTCCAACCCACAGAGGGGGTGCGAAGTAACAATTCAGTGGCAAGCTAATATTTATGTCAAAAAAAGCCCTGCTCATTCTTTTACTGTCTATTTCCTGCTTTCACTTATCAACAATTTTTGGCAGACCTGAGCTTTTTAGAACCATTTTTAGTGTTTTTTTTCCCTATCATTTTCCATCTGCATTTTTATTTCTTTTATTTAAATTCTATTGTATTTTTTCTAGATGTATTTTCAGTAAGAAAATTTCAAATGGTTAACTTAATTTCAGAATGGACAGATAAGACAAAATGATTGTAATCCTCATATAAAACAAAACAAAAAAGGGAGGCAACCTAATATTGGCAAGTTTGTTAATTACCTCCCCTCTGCAATGGGTTAAGAAAATGCAATTTGTTAAAAATTTGGGAATGGGCTGTTGTAGTAGTTATCATGTCTTCATGTGCTTAAACTTTCTGTGATGCATATTTTAAAATAGATTTCTCTGTGTATATCCCAAGACTTCTAAAAGAATGAAAGAGCTTTTGCCTTTCAGACCCACTGAAATGTTTGTGACATTCATGTCTATCACATATCAACACTTTACTCCCCACCCTGTCTTGATTCCTCTAGCTTTTTGCAATTTTCCAGTTTTTGCCAAGTACTGTTTCCCTTCCTTTCAATCCAGGCTAAGTACAAATATAATTATCTTATTTTGAGTGGTTTTAGCATATTTTTCAAACACTGAGAAAAGCCGTTGTGCCATACCGAACAGACAAATCATAGTTACATTGGCCAGGAATCATGACTAACAGTTTTAGTATATTCTGAAAGAAATTCTCTTTGACCATACAGGAAATTTAATGGTGATTTGGCATTCTGGAGAATAGCATTGGGAAGGGAGGCAAATGACATAGAGAAAGAATTGGACTTTAGTTAGTGCTGAAGAAGATTTTACATAAATGAATCGGGACAAGTTTGTTTATTAGGTTTATCGTCCCACCAACAATATTTCAGTTATCTGGAGACGGTGTCCACTTGAAGCAGATATAGTGCTGCCTTCACTGTGTATAGCATGCAGTAAACACCTGGCATGATACCACACCCAGTCACATTATCCTGACACTGGGCCAACCAGTCGTGGAACTACCCTTATATTTGCTTGAGCGTCAGCAAGGGAGCTATACCACTACCATTTTTTAACCACTTTGGTATGTTGCGGTCCAGGATCAAACCCGAGGCCTCCCGTACCTGGAGCCGACGCTCTACCAATGGCGCTACCAGGTCCGGTCGGGAAAAGTCGATTTTGTAGAAATGGCCATAGTGTTGCAAGTTGTTTTTCGATGTTACAGGTTTGTACCTCTTCAACTTCTTACCACGAACATTAACATAATATACAGTTTTGGCAACTTCAAACCTTGTAGGTTAAGCAAGCTTTATCCTTATTTGTTAGCAGTGCTGTATGTGGGTTTTAAGAGTGTTATTCGCTCAATATTTCTTAAATGAGTTTCTTCAAATAAAAGATTAGTTGTGTTACGAAATGAATTGCTTGATACATTTAGACAATATGCAATACAAAAAGTGCAGCATATGTTATGTCCATGTGATTGCCAATTGTTTGATCAAATTTCAGCTGACTTTAATAAAAGTACTCAACGGAAGTTCGACATTATCGTTTGAAAGTTACTATGGGTGTTTTTTTTAAAACATATATAGGATGCCCTTTGATGCGTTGCATAAATGATTTTTTGGCTCAACACTATAATACAACAAAGTGTTGGCCTTTTGCTGGCAATAAGGAACTTGCTACAAGACAAAATGCTCACAAAAGTTCCTAAAATAACAAAAAAAATTCAGTTATGTTAATATCTTGGGATCTTTAAATATAATATCTTTTTTATTATTTTGAAGGGTAAAGAATCTAAATTAAAGTTTAAAGGATCTCATTAGGCAAGAAAAATTACAAAATATTACCATATTAAAATAAGTACTGTCAGATAAACTGTATGTCTGAAAATGCATATACTCACACTTTTATAAAATACCAAAGAACAAAACCTGATCTACCAATACCTACTTAATACTATGACTGAGTAAAACCTTTCTATTTCAATATAAATCCAAAGCAAAAAACTTGAGTAACTTTGTTGCTGCTTATAAATTATTCTGTATATGGTTGCTTAATTCCACCTTCAAGACTGATTTCCTGTTTTTGTAGCAGGTAGAAAGGAAAAATAGCAGAAAACACATTTTATTTTCCATTTTCCCACCAATTAAGCCAGAGCTTTACTCAGCTTGGCTCACCTCATCATTTGCTTTAGTATTTAAATCCCAGCATAGTGCAATGAATAAAAAGTAATACAAAAAAAGGTAAGTACATATAAACAGAAACCAATATTTGAAATAAAACATTTACTTACAGGAACATGTCTTTCCATCCGCCTTCAGCTTTCCATAGGTACATTGACAGAATGGTCTGCCCACCTCATCAGTGAAACATTTATCTTGACAACCAAATGAGTTATTGTGACAGGGATGTAATTCACAGTTGTTGCTGTCGTTTGCAATGGCAACGATTCCCATTGGCTGGCGTTCAAGGTTCTTTCGTAGCCAGACTACCCCTGTGCCATCATATTTGTTGACACGGATAACAGCACGTAACATCCAATCAGTCCAGAACAGATAATCATCATAGACAGCCAGACCAAATGAGTGTTGTGGTATGGATCGAATTACTATCTGAAAGAGAGATTTAAGAATTATTATTTTTATTGGTTTTATTTGTTGTTACATCGCACCGACACAATTATGGTCATATAGGGGACGTCATGCTAATTATTGTCGGAGAAAGACCAAGAAATATGTCTGGGTAGAACCACCAGCAAACTGCAGGTTAGCTGGAAAAGTTCTTTCCTGGACCGGGACTCGAACCCACGCAGCGAGGGGCTGAAGAGTTGAGAATAATTATGATGCTTTGTAACTATATTCATAGTAAATTTGTAAAAAAAAACACAAAAAACATGCAAATGTAACAAGCTATAGTGGTAGAAACATAGTAACAAATAGTGCAGATCCTGATAAGACAACTCCAAGCAATAACTCATTAATCTGGTTCATTTCTTTTTGCATAAGTCTCATCAATTTGGGCTAAGCAGGCTATAGTCAATCAACAATTGATTAAATATCAGTCATCAAAACTTACATATCTGTCTGATCCATCCATTTCACATCTCTCTATCTTATCCAGTCTGGCATCCGACCAGTACAGTTTCTTGGCTTTGTGGTCGATGGTGAGACCGTTGGGCGTCAGGATGTCCTTGACAATGACATCCTCTACGTTGATCCCGGCCAGGTTTGATCGCTGGATTCGAGGGTTCTCGCTGTTCCAGTTAGTCCAGTACAGCAGTCTGAAGTGTAAAAAATGGCACAACATATCCAGCAACATTAGTGAACAAGACGGCATTAAAGTCATTAGAAATGGCCTCCATTAGTGTACCCTTCCCACCTCCAAAAGGACACCACTTACTTTGCATATAAGGGATGGGATGGGATTTGCCAGCATTTTTGCCGATACTGTGCAGCGACATTTCTATCATTATAGCACAGGGGCACTTATGAGCTGCCCAGGGACTGAACCCAGCCGGTCCATTATACCGACATTGACGAGTCGGGTGTAATGCTGTCCCCTTAGCCCTGAGCGTTAGGAGGGAAGCCACTACTACCAATTTTACAGTCTTTGGTTTGACCTTAGCGGGGTTTGTACCCACGACCTCCCAAATCTGCAAGCCGACGTTCTACCACTTGAGCTATTGTGGCCAGTAATTTGCATATAACACTCAGAGATGGCATTAAGGAGAGGTTGAAGAACAATTTGGCACACATGACGAACATGAGCTAACATTGATCAGCAAGACTCAAATTCCCACCTCTCCCATAATAGCATTGCAGCCAAAAGCTATGTCCAGCCAGTAGACTCATCAAACCCCAACTGTCGTCCCCTAACCCATTAACCTTTCAATGTGACCACAATTTAGAGCAAGACAAGAACAAAGTCTAAGTTCCAATGCCTTTTAATTATGCGGTTTTCCACTGTCTGACCCAATTTCCTATTTTGGGAAAAAATGACCTTGACTCTAATGACATGAACAACAAACCCAATACAAAATGAATCTTATGTTTACCCTCAGAGAATTAATTTAACAGAAACAAAAAATAGAGTTAAGTCACATTGACTATGATGGCAATACACTTAAATCCCTTTACTAAGACCGCATTATGTTCTGTCTCAGTGGTCTTAACAGTGAGTTTGGATGAGTGCATGAAACCACCATTTTTTATTTATCAAAGATTCTGCCACAAACATCTCTGACCGTCGAAGTGTGATGTAAAAACAAATAATGTAACAAAAATAAAAAACAGAACAAAAAAAAAACACCTCTTATCAAAATTAAGTCATTTATGTAATACAATTATTTTACGTCATATAATTTATTGACTCAATGAAAATTACTTATGATAATCAGTAAATGACAGAAATGTTTTAAGGAATAATGCAGAAGCAATAATGAGCCTGATGATGTGTATTTGTTTTAATTGCAGTTTGTCCTGTGCATAATTGTTTTTTTCTCAATAAAATAACAACAGCTAATCAAGACAATGGATAAAAATGAGAACATCTTTGATGTGCTACCTTCATCTTTTAATTTTTAATTGGCATGCACATTTATGTTCTAGATAATCAACCTTTTAACTCATAATTTGGTATCATTATAACACTAATGCTAGCATCTAATTAGCGCCTAATTAACTAAGATCATGACCTCGTGTGACCCGGTGTCCTAGACTGTAAATTGAAAACATGCTGGAGGGCATTATTTTGCCACTTTGGCAGGCAAAAATAACACCACAGGTGACTTGTTCCGTCAAGATGGTTGCAACTGAGGTCAGTTTTAACATAAGAAATATAAAATATTTTCTCGTAGAACAAGTCGTTATCCCGGATTAGTGGTGTGCCGGTTATTGTGGTCAGGTTTTTCAGTTAATAAAGAAGCCAAATAATTTGTATTTATAAAAACTGGCCTTAATAGATATGTGGTTGCCTTTGTGGCATGATCGTTAGGTGGCATTTTAATGTAGATCTATGAATGTTTAGTCAAAGTTCGTTGAGAAATGTAGGAGTTGAGCCACAAAGAAATTGTGCAACATTGACAATGACCTAATTGTCCTACTAAATAAATGTGATCATTTTATGTCAATCCTTACAGAATTTATTTGAAGAAAATCTATACATAGTCACAATCACTTTGAAAAGGTAGCAAAATGCACTGGTTATTTAATGAAAAACATCCTGTTAAAGTTTGGCTGAATTCCATTGAGAAACTTAGGAGCTGCATTCTGAACAAAAGGTTTGAGGCCCGAAGGCAGACATTTGCAAACCTAGCTGATGTATTTTAATTTCTTTTAATCAAACAACATGGATATGTCACTGTAGTCATATGACATAAACTTGATGGTAAACTTTGCATATAATGATAAGACTGGATCTGCACCATCTGCCTGTAGTAGTCCCGGGGTCATATTCAGAAGGAATCTCTCTTTTTTTATGACTCAAACTAAGATATGTTCTTAAATTTTTAAATATTTTCTTAGATGTAAGAAAAACATTTACTTACATTTCATTCATAAAACCTATTGATCTAAGAAATATTTCCAAATTTAAGTTTAGGTAAGAACAAGTTCTTTATGAATACGGGTTAGCAAAAACCCTATCACTAGCATCTAGATATCTAGTCAGTTGGAACTATTTCCTTAGCAAGAATTGTTAAAGGAGCAATTTAAAAGGTAATTTACCTTGAGAGTAAAATTATTAAACATATGCTTACCCCCAGCAGCTGTCCACGACAATGGCACGGGGGTTGTCCTGTTTGTTCAACTGGATCACCACCTCAGGTTTTCGAGAGATATTCTTCAGAGAGTTGTCAACATTGATACGACTAATACAAGAATTGGTGTAGCTCGTCCAGTAGAGGTCGCCTTTCACTTTCTCATACGCCAAACCTTCGGCAGAGCCAACACCTGTAAAAAAGGACCATAGGCAACACTAAGTTGACTGGTGGTTTTGTTGTTCATATCGATGCTATGGACAAAATCAACGTAGCTGGTCATGATGCAAACCATTGGTACTTAAACAAACCCAGTTATCCAATGGTTACACAATAAAAAAAACTTGATTTGTGCACTACAAATTGTACCTGGTCTATCAGATAACCCCTCACTTCAACAAACCCATTCAATATAGAAAGCAATGTAAAGCTCAATTTGTTTTAAACACAAAACTATGACAGCGATTTTCCTTGTAAAAAATTATCTGTATATTTGTTTGTTTACTGGGTTCATCATCCCACCTACAGTATTTCAGTTATTTGGAGACGGTGACAACTTGAAGCAGATATAGCGCTGCCTTCACTGTGTATAGCATGCCGTGAACACCTGGCATGATACCACACCCAGACACATTTTGTGACACCGGGCCAACCAGTCGTGGAACTACCCTTATATTTGCTTGAGCATTAGCAAGGGAGCTATACCACTACCATTTTAACGCCTTGGTATGTCGCGGCCCGGGATCGAACCTGGGGCCTCCCATACCTGGAACCGATGCTCTACCGATTGTGCTACCAGGTCTGGTCACTGTATATTTGAAAATTGACATGGCAGGCATATAAGCAGTAACGAGAATAACAAATCTTAAACTATCATGAAGTGTTAAAAATTTCCTGAATATTGGTAAGCAGCACTGTGAAATAAGGAAGCAGCTGTCATAAACTGATTAAAAATGAAACGGTTAAATTTGAAAGTGCTGCCCTCAATGTGATAGTATGAAAAAAGCTATTGACAAGTTTTATGGACGAGACTATAATAATTAGGTTAAGCTTACATATTAATATTTTTCTATACTGTCTCCTAAGAAAATATGACATTACAAATCTAAAAGCATTTTGTAAAGATATTAACATTGTACCACGATATTATTGCACATGGTCAACATGGTCAGAGATTAAAATCATTAACGGAAAATCATTTCACCATCATTTGTGCTCCAATCTGTGCAAGATGAAAGACATACCTTCCACAACCACTGAGATATTCTGTCCATTAAATCCAACCATTTGGATGTCGCCTCTCTGAATATCGCTGTAGAAAATACGCGATGCCTCGAAATCATATGTCAGGCCTATCACGTTCTTTAGGTTAGTGTCATTCTTAATGGGCTGATTGGGCGGGTTTTTGTTGTTGGAATCGTTGAGGTTGATGAATTCAATTGCTGTCACTTTGGAGAACATTAAATAGCCTTTATATTCTAAAAAAAAAAAAAAAAGAAAAGTGGTAAATAAAATATTGAAAAATTATTCGTTTCAATTACAAGCATATAATTAAGAGATAAAAAATGCGGTTTATGAGTGGCTTCGATTACAAATCTTAAAGCATTTTGTAAAGATATGAGGATTAACATTGTACCATGATATTATTGCACATGGTCAACATGGTCAGAGATTAAAATCATTAATGGAAAGTCAATTCGCCATCATTTGTTCTCCAATCTGTGGGTAGTCAAAAAAATAAAGTTAAAACTTGGGCATCATTACTGTACACGTACAAACTTACCAGACAATTTCCTCTAATCAAGTTAGATTTACGAACTAGGCAGATCTTAAAAATAAAAACTGTTGTCATTCTTTGAAAACTACAAACCATCACAATTTTTCTGGTCGTTATTCAGTTTTCCAAAGGAACAAGCGCATTGGACTTTATCTTCTCCAATATAGAAGCAGAGTTCACCACATCCTCCGTTGTTGGTTTGGCAAAGGTTGGTGCCTGAAGATGGAATCCACAATAAATGTTCAATAAACTGCTGCCTTCACTTGGATGGTTTGGCAGTAGTGGGTACTTGACCAAAAGACAAAAAAAGTAGGCTTCCTTGCAGGACAGTATTGCCTCAATCTGATCAAAATCATATTCTAAATACTGTCTGCAAACAGGATCTGACGACGAGTCAATAAAACCTTCCCAACCAATTAGATTGTCGCCTACAAAATCGCAAAAATAAATGATGATCCGAAGCGTTCCAAACGTTCCATTTTAATGGCTGTGCCCATTTACAAAGAAATGAAAACATGGACACTCCATGCAACACTTGTGTCACTGAAGACAGGTGCGTTGTATGCGGTAACCCATTTTTTCAACATCAGTAACATCTTCAGGTCAAAAGTTAACTAACAAGCAGTTGCAGAACAAACTTAAACTGAGTGACTTTTCTACTGCATCATCGATAGCGGCCATTTTATGACTAAAAGCGTAGGCATTACTTTCTCTGATTGGGTGTTATAAAAATAGTAATCGGGGAAAACTGTTCTTGTTTAAAGACAGTATTTGTGGGCCATCATCAGATCTTACATTTTGTAAGATCTGACTCTAGTGAGATTGGAATCGCCTTCACTTGGATGGTATGGCAGTAGTGGCTACTTGACCAAAAGTAAAAAATGGAGGTTTCCCTGAAGAGAATCTTTGCATAAAGAAGAATATTTGTGACTTTTTTTGTCATAATTTGTTACATCAAAAATTTAACACCACCATTTAAACTGCTGTAACTACAAAAAGTCTTTCAGATGCCATATCTTGGAACAAAAATATAATGCCCACTATCCCACTATTGCAGAAATTGAGGATGATAACTTCCAAAATTGTTTTTGTTGTTGTTTTTTTGTGTTTTTTTCGTAAGATCGCACTAACACAATTATCATTATATTGGCAACATCCAGGTATTTATCAGTGGAGGAAGACTTCAGACCTATGTCTGGTTAGAACCACCAGCGCGCACACCGCATGTAAGTTAGAAAACCTCACCACATGAAAGTCTACACATTGACTTGGACTCAAACCCGTCCATTAATCGACAGCAACTGGTATAATTTTAACTGACAATGCTCCGGTGTGGTCCTCATGTGCACAAACATTTGATGAATACCTTGGTGTCTGCTAGTATCGTATGCCTTAATGTCTTTCAACTGTCCTGTCAGCCCTTCTCGAACCAGGGTAGGATTGGCCCCTGTGGTCTTATCGGCCTTGTACACAGACCCATTATTCAACTCTCTGAAAATATTACATAAAGACCATACTGAAACTGTTCGTAATTCATAATTGAGGTTTTGCTATCTAAGGAGCTTCTCTACAGTCCTGGATATGGAATGGCTCGGGGTGTTTTTTTTTAAAGGCATGATGAACCAACCTGGCACTCAACTTACTGACTGACAATTTTATATAACACTAGCAATTGGGGATGTAAATCGAATCCCAAAATGATATTTGAATATTTGTTACGCGTATTCGAATCATATTCAAATATTAGGAACAAATTGATATCATAGTGGCAAATAACACGCTAATTTTCCATTACGTTCAATGTGTTTATTCATTGTAAAATGTTTATTTTTGGCCATAATTTACATTGCTAGCCTTACTTATTGCAGAAGCAGTAGTAGATTTATGATTTTAGCATAGCATTTAATTTAAAATGACGATTTCTTCTTTTTGAAATACAAACGGCAATATTATCAATCCGCCATTATCCTGCTAATAGTGAAGGACCAGATTGGGTGTTCTTTTACTCGGTCAGCTGTAATTTGCAAGAGAATACTGTCAATGAAGAATGCCAGTAAATGCGTAAACAATGTCATTGTTACTTAACAGTTATTACTATTATTATTATTATTAACATTGAAACTCTTACAAAAACTCTACAGTAACCAATCAATGTAAAGATGACCTGCAAAGTCCCGTATAATATATACATCATTAATTAGTCACCTTTATCTTGGGTGTCTTTTTGTTATGTGTTGTACTTCGTATAAACCTTGCCATACATTGGAGTGGTTCTTATGTACCTCATGGTGTATAAACCTTGCCATACATTGGAGTGGTTCTTATGTATCCTCATGGTGTATAAACCTTGCCATACATTGGAGTGGTTCTTATGTACCCTCATGGTGTATAAACCTTGCCATACATTGGAGTGGTTCTTATGTATCCTCATGGTGTATAAACCTTGCCATACATTAGAGTGGTTCTTATGTACCCTCATGGTGTATAAACCTTGCCATACATTGGAGTGGTTCTTATGTATCCTCATGGTGTATAAACCTTGCCATACATTGGAGTGGTTCTTATGTATCCTCATGGTGTATAAACCTTGCCATACATTAGAGTGGTTCTTATGTACCCTCATGGTGTATAAACCTTGCCATACATTGGAGTGGTTCTTATGTACCCTTATGGTGTATAAACCTTGCCATACATTAGAGTGGTTCTTATGTACTCCATACTGAGTAAAGCTTCCCATAAATGTACCAACAATGGGCAAAGCTTCTCATTAATGATTGCGGTTGTTATGTCTGTGTAACGTTTCCCATTAACGTAACCAATATTTTAGGTGCTCAATTGCCACTTTCTAGTCACTAGGTATCCCTTGCAAGCAGCTAATGCATTGCCTTGGAATTAATGGTGTATAAACCTTGCCATACATTGGAGTGGTTCTTATGTACCCTCATGGTGTATAAACCTTGCCATACATTGGAGTGGTTCTTATGTACCCTTATGGTGTATAAACCTTGCCATACATTGGAGTGGTTCTTATGTACCCTCATGGTGTATAAACCTTGCCATACATTGGAGTGGTTCTTAATGTATCCTCATGATGTATAAACCTTGCCATACATTGGAGCGGTTCTTATGTACCCTCATGGTGTATAAACCTTGCCATACATTGGAGTGGTTCTTATGTACCCTCATGGTGTATAAACCTTGCCATACATTGGAGTGGTTCTTATGTACCCTCATGGTGTATAAACCTTGCCATACATTGGAGTGGTTCTTATGTACCCTTATGGTGTATAAACCTTGCCATACATTGGAGCGGTTCTTATGTACCCTCATGGTGTATAAACCTTGCCATACCTTGGAGCGGTTCTTATGTACACGTACTCCATACTGGGTAAAGCTTCCCATAAATGTACCAACAATGGGCAAAGCTTCTCATTATTGGTTGCGGTTGTTATGTCTGTGTAAAGTTTCCCATTAACGTAACCAATATTTTAGGCGCTCAAGAATTGCCACTTTCTAGTCACTAGGTATCAATGTTAATCCCTTGCAAGCAGCCTTGGAAATTATGTCCTGAATAACCCTGGCAGGTATCTGTTTATTCAACAGGGTGGAGTCAAATAATTCAAGGTTAATGTTTTGCATCAATCTGATCAAAGTTTGAACTACAAACTTTGTACGACTGAATCATGTGTCCTATCACTGGAGTATCCCATGCCAATATTAATGATTATAAAGAGCCATGTTTCGTACCTGTCTATCCAGAAGATGTTCTCCCCAAACACTGTCAGTGAGACAGGTTTAAGGTTAAGGGAGGCAGACTTCTGCACAATTATCCGTCTCTCATCTGTCATAAGGTCAATGGCTTCGATTGTCTGAAAATGCATACAAGAAAATATAATTAAATTGTACTATAGAACTAATAAAATATCATTGCATTATCTATAAATAGTACTGATCAGCTAATTTTTAGATTATGAAGTTACTTGTGAACATCATTGAAGCAAAGTCCTTACCTGTAATGTTATACCACACCAGTACAGTGTGTTGGTGTCATAGTCTGTGGCCATGTCCTACCTGCCCTTACCTGTCATACTATACCACACCATTACAGTGTGTTGGTGTCATAGTCTATGGTCATGTTCCTACCTGCCCTTACCTGTCATCCTATACCACACCAGTACAGTGTGTTGGTGTCATAGTCTGTGGCCATGTCCTACCTGCCCTTACCTGTCATACTATACCACACCATTACAGTGTGTTGGTCATGTTCTAACTGTCCTTACCTGTCATCCTATATCACACCAGTACAGTGTGTTGGTGTCATAGGCTATGGTCATGTTCTAACTGTACTTACCTGTCATCCTATACCACACCAGTACAGTGTGTTGGTGTCATAGTCTATGGTCATGTTCTAACTGTACTTACCTGTCATCCTGTATCACACCAGTACAGTGTGTTGGTGTCATAGTCTATGGTCATGTTCCTAACTGTCCTTACCTGACGTCCTATATCACACCAGTACAGTGTGTTGGTGTCATAGTCTATGGTCATGCCCCAGGGTTTGCTGATGTCAGTGTAGATGTACTGCTCTCTGCCAGAACCATCCAATCGGGCTCGTTCAATCCTTGCTTCTGTACCCCAATCGCTCCAGTACAAATAACTAGATGTATGAAAATATTATAAATTATAGCATGTTATATAAACGAGGAACAAGGCAATTAACTAAAAAACTAGCTAATCAACTGCCTGAGCAAAATAAAATATATTTTTAGAAACAGTGACCTTGACCTTTTACAAAATTAAAAACAATCAGAGCTAGGTTTCTTGAAAATATTTGGTGAAATTTAGTAAAGAAATGTTGTTTTCTAAGAAATACATCCTATGACCAAAAAAATTAATGCAATTTTAAAAAACAAACAAATGTTAACTATGGAGTTAAATTTCCCATTTAAAATATATTTATCTAAAAGATAAAGTTTCACTATTTATCTGATCAATTATCAGTAATATTACATGTACATGTAGTAACAAATAAAGAATGCAACTTAACTGAAACAGCATCAGGGCATGTGACATTGTATTACATACATGTAGTAAAAGGGTGATGACATTTTATTTCAGCTATTAAAAAACAAATTTGAGGTTAAATGGCAAATATATAGACAAAATATGCAAGTAGGTGTGTCTTTTTTTTCAATAGTACTAATTATTCAATATAATAGGCATGTATCTTCTTTATAAACATCAGTTAAACTTACCTTGTTGTGCTAAGGTAATTTACAATGTGAGTATACATTAAATCAATCCCTACCTAACATGGGTTACTAAGACAATGAATTAATCAGAATTGGGAGTGAGAACAGGCGGTATCCCAATCCACAAGTGATCCATTTCAACAAAATTTCACAGACTCAATTCAAATCCTGTGATAGATTCTATCATCCTTAACTTCTATATGTGAGGATTGTCCACCAAAAATTGCCCCAAATTAGCCTACCCAATCTTTGGATTGACGACAATGGACCGCGGTTTCTCCATATCACCACTGATAATCACGTATCTGTGTTGGCCATTGATCTTGGACACCTCTATTGTGCTGTGTCCTGCATCAGTCCAGTAGATGTGACCTGAATGCAAAGGGAAAAGACTGTGTGTCTAATGTATTTAAATAAATTCATGTCTATGTGATTATCCTATTTTAAGTGTTAAAATGAAATATCTAGAAAAAGCAGCTATATCAATATATTGATATTTTTAACCATGTCAGGGGTATGATGTAAACAAGGCTTAATATTTCTGAGATAAAAAAAGATTGTTGTTTCTAAGTGACCATTCTAAGTCATTTGATAAAATAAAGATTGTTGTGTCTAAGTGATCATTCAAAGTGATTTTATTAAACAAATTGCTTTTAAGTGACCATTCAAAGTGATTTGATCAAAGAAATTGTTGTTTCTAAGTGACCATTTTTAATTGATTTGATTAAATAAAGATTGTTGTTTCTAAGTGACCATTCTAAGTGATTTGATTGAACAAATTGTTGTTTCTAAGTGACCATTCTAAGTGATTTGATTAAATAAAGATTGTTGTTTCTAAGTGACCATTCAAAGTGATTTGATTAAATAAATTGTTGTTTCTAAGTGTCCATTCTAAGTGATTTGAATAAATAATGATTGTTGTTTCTAAGTGATCATTCTAAGTGATTTGATTTAACAAAGATTGTTGTCAATTCTAACTTTGATTAATCAGATTGTTGTTTCTAAGTGATCAGTCTAATTGATTTCATTAAAAAAGATTGTTGTATTCTAAACAAATAAACCCCATAACATTGACAATGGAATGTCATCTACCCTGGACAACTAACATACATCCATATCCCATTTATATTATCCAGGCCTCTTATTATTCCTCTTCAGAGGGTGAGGCCTGTTTGTCCTGTCGAGATCGAGTCCCCCTCCTCCAGGCCTGTCTGTCCCCGAGGATCGACACTGCCACTCAAGGTCCCTTTTTACTCAACCGTAAACAACTTTGGTCTGTTAGGGAGATAATTAATGAGAATGAATTTTTCTGTTAAAAAAAACAACTATTTATATCATCTGCTTGTTACCTGCCACCCAATCTACAGCCAACCCTTCCACACTGTTGAGTCCATCACTGATAATCACCTCCCGACCAGTCAAGTCACGACGGATGCGAGAAATTGTGTTGGCTTTCTGATCCACCCAAAATATCAGGTCAGCCGCTAAAATAAACAAAAATGTAAATGATCATAAAATGAAAATGTTATCATCAGCAGAATGTATCAGATACAATATGCTGTGTTAAAACTTAGTGAAGAAAAAATATATAATCCAAACCACATAAGTGTGCTGACCAGCCCCAAATTAAAGGTAAAATCAAAGGAAAATTTGATTTCCACTATACTATGCAACCATTTTCTGAAACTGAAAGTAGAGGATTTTCTGACAACACTACAGGCCAGCCACATGCTTAATTAACATACAACAATGAAATCATGGACATAATTGACTTCAACAGTTTTATCAAAATAATGAAGAAAATAGTAATTAAATATTTCAAATAAAAGCATAAAAACATTAACATACTACATGTCATAAGGCTATAGCCATATGCAATATATACATGTACATTAAAAGGGAAAAATATCTATTAATACATTGTAAAACTATGCATCTAGAGGCCTCACATGCCCCTGACTTTTAGATAAAAACATTTCAGGAAACAGGCATAACTATGTTTATATTAGATGAATAGTAAGTGAAATAGCATCAATCAAATTTCAATTTACATTGATTCCTTAAACATTTAAGTATTGAAAACAAACAAAAAATACAAATATGACAAGAAAGGGCCATAACTTTGCTTCTATAAGTTGGGATGGTAACTATAATGGAACTTGACCTCTATTTTTATATCATATGGTATGTAGAGTCTGACTTGAGTGTTCAGTGAATTCAGTGAAAATATTAAATAAATAGGATGAAATGATACAAAATGAAGCTCTGCCAACTAATTAAACACTTTTATTACTCAATTATCATGATTGTTCTATTTAATACATAATTAATAAACAGTTTTTGTTTACAATGAATTATCATTGATTATTATTTTTTATTAAAAATAACCAATGAGAGTTACTTAATGTATACACATCAAATTCAGTTTTAAAACAACAGTTAATGATCAAAACAAAAGAAAAAACACTGAAGAACACATTCATTGATGGATAGGTGTGACTCTTTATCCTTCTTGTTCATTCCTGAAAAGGCAGGGGATAATACTGCATGTAGTACATGTATGATCTTATACATGTATTTTGTATCAAAAATGTTTATCCTTACTTCAAAAAGCACAAAGTGAAACCCAGTTTCACAAAAGCAAATAGAGAGGTCACTTACATGCCAAGAAGTCCAGGGCAGATGCTGATTGTATTTGTGATATAGGTGCGAGTGCCTCCAGGGTAGACTGGCTCTCAAACAAGGTCCCTCGGATTTCTGTCTCCTTTGCGTACAGCAGAAACGACTTTACAGCTGGAAAAGGAAGACAGGAAAATGTTATGCATGTCAGTCAGTCAAGGCCAGGTAAGGACCATGACCATTTCAGAAATATGGCAGTGTCTGTTTCAAGACCGGGTAAGTGTCAAGGCTGGGTAAAGGTCAAGGCTGGGTTAGGACTGTGACCATTTAAGAAATAATGCAGTGTCTGTTTCAAGACAGGGTTAGTGTCAAGGCCGGATAAGGGTCAAGGCTTGGTAAGGACTGTGACCATTTCAGAAATATGGCAATGTCTGTGTCAAGGCCAAGTAAGGATCAAGGCCAGGTAAGGATCAAGAGCAGGTAAGAGTCAAGGCTGTGTAAAGGGTCAAGGCCTGGCAAGGGTCAAGGCTGGGTATGCGTCAGGTTGATCCAAGGCCAAAGTCATAAAAAATAGCAATGGTATAACTCCCTTGCTAATGCTCAAGCAAATATAAGTGTAGTTCCATGACTGGTTGGTCCAGTGTCAGTATAATGTGACTGGGTGTGGTATCATGCCAGGTGTTCACGGCATGCTTAATGCAGTGAAGGCAGCACTATATCTGCTTCAAGTGGGGACTGACTCGAGATAACTGAAAAACTGTTGTTGGGACAATAAACCCAACAAACAATTTTAAAATAATCCTTTAAATCTAAAACTAAGTCAGTCTTGGACATGTTAAAGCAGCTAAAAACCCAATCGCAAAAGTCACATGCCATTTTGGCTATTCTTTTGTTTGACCTAGTTACAATAAGGACCTGTTGCTATGGTGGATGAGCCTACAGCCCATCTGAAGAAAGGCCAATTGCATTAAAGAGATGGCTTTTTAGCGCAGACACTACACACAGTATTGCCATCTCAGTCTGTTGTCTTTGTTTTTAGATATACATCACAGCAACTAATTATGATCATTAAAGCTACATCCAGCTATTTAAGTGGATTAAGTCCAAGAAAAAAAATATCTGAAGTAGAATCACCACCGCATAGCAAGTCAGCTGCAAGACCTTCTCACATTAAGTCCTTCGCCATGAACAAGACCAGCACCAATGGGGTTGAGTGGTGAAGCAATCATGAGTTAAAAGTCTGGGACTCTACCACGGCTCCACAGGTGCCCCGAATTCTGCTGTCTGCGGGTTGAACCCCACTCGGTGCAGAGAATTTTTTTCAAGCTATGCTCTGCTATGGTTAACTGATGTAAGGGAATAAAAAGATGACACACCTGTACAGTTGGTGTCTGTCAGCACAAACCCGTCCGTACACTTGCATTTGTACAGGTCTTTGTCCGTCGTGAGGCACAACTGGGAACACAGGCTCTGGTTCTTATGGCACTTGTTCTCACCCACTAGAAACAGTGTAAACAAGATGTCGAAAACAGGTCAAATGGCTGTATCATGCTCCATTGGCTGTATCATGCTCCATTATTTAATAACCAATAAAAAAAAAAGACATTAGCTCACAAGCACAAGCTTGGGTAACAATATGAATTTAATAGTAAACAGCAAATAGTGCATGTCTTGGTCTGATTACCTGAGCCCAATCAATTTATGCAATGCAGAGTAACAAATACCATGATTTGTCAGCATTTTAAGTAAAACTTACCTCATCAATAAGATCCTGACCCAGTATATATTCAACCCAGTACAAAAAAAAATTCATTAAATTAAGTCCAGTCAAATTTTCTTCTTTTTTTTCCTGAGGACATAACCTTTGTGACAGAATAAACTAATAAATAGTCACATAAAAATACATAAACCAGACAATTAAATCTTGAATAAAGTTTACCAAAGATCAATTGTGTCAAAACAAGATAAATAGAACTTAAACTAAAAGAAAAAATACAATATTACTGTATTATAATAACTTCTGTATCAAGAAGCTGCCCCAGTTAGCGATGTTTACTTGTTGCAAGTTCACAGTAAAAAAAAAAAAAAAATAAAAATGACATCACAGTGTTTTTCGTAAAGGATTTTAGTACAGTTGATTAATCAAATTTAGTGTATTTGCCAGAAAAGTAAAGATCTTATCAGGTAAAATTTCATGCAGAATTCAAATAAAAAGATGACTCTTTTTTGGGGGAGTTTTGGAAATTTTAAAACTGAAATGTTGTAAGCAAAAAATAGGTCATGGTATTTTGTATATATTAATTTTCTACTATTTACCAATTTGACGTTGCCGTACGTCATACATAATCATTGCAGTCACGTTATGTGCAGAATCACGCAGCACTGTCAGGTTATTTGTATCGTTCTTTTTTATCGATACGATCTGCCCTTCTGTGGAGATGAAGATAGAATCCCCATATACAGTGAGGGAGGTTGGGTCGGTGATTTTTGCGTTCGTCACAACAGTACGGTTGAAGCCATTGATAGTATAGCTTAGAATGGTCTTGTTATTGATGACATAAATCTTGTTATCATCCACATCACAGATCAAACCTGAAAGAAAAAATATTTATTTATTTATTTATTTGGGTTTTAGGGCACACCGACACTTAACAGGTCATACGGCGCCGAATACTATGAAGTTTAATGCGAATAAAAGAATAAACAGGTTAAAACTAAACTATGCAGTAAAATATAGAAAAATACAAACAAAAAAGGTTAAAAAAACGTGAACTACAATCGAAAATAGGTTAATATATTAAAAGGTTTAAAAATGTATAATGGTTGGTAAATAAACAATTAAAAAAATTTATAACTTATTAAGAATATTAATCTCGTTCAAGAAGCAAACAAATATAGAATCTGACACCGAAAATAAAAAAAATAAAAAAATAAAAAATAAAAATTTTAATTTAACCTTTGGAATATATATATATATTTCTTTTTTACATGTAATAAAGTTTTGAAAGGTAAAGCTGCCTTTGTTCTCTTTATTTGTATTATTAAAGAACAGTCAATTGAGGAGGAGGATACTCAAGCTGTAAGATCACACCACCTGTGCTTCAAACCATGGTCATGTCGCCACTTGTTTTCTTGAGCTGAGAACTTAATCTCAAATTATCTCATGCACATCACATCCTAGTATCAAATGCCATCTGCTTAGACTACAAAAGCAAACATACCCAATGACAGCAGGGTAAAACTGAGAGTACAAGAGTTACACCCCTTACTTACTCTTTGGCTCAGTGAGGCCAGAGACCAGCAGAGTCAGACTGCTCCCATCCAGCTTGGCTCGGTATATTGATTGGTTTCCAGGAGCATTCCCAACATCCAGGAAGAACATCAAACTGTCAAGAAGAAATAAGAAGGTAACTTGTGCATCAATGTAAACATTAATCAAACATTTGTATACAATTTTCATGGTTATCGTTTCATGTTTATTACACATAACAACAGCTGATGCAGAGTTAAAGTAGCCAGGATGAGTTAGAAAGACTTGTTGTCATACATATGACCTCTTAAATGTGACCTTGCCCTTTGGCTAGCAAAATCTTGTTTTTATACATGATTTTTCATCTAATGAAGTTATTGTTTTGTTTTTTGGGGAGTTTATCATCCCACCTACAGTATTTCAGTTATCTAGAAATGGTCTCCACTTGAAGCAGATATAGTGCTGCCTTCACTGTGTATATAATGTCGTGAACACCTATCATGATACCACACCCAGTCACTTTATCCTGACACCGGGACAACCAGTCTTGGAACTACCCTTCTATTTGCTTAAGCATTAGCAAGGGCGCTATACCACTACCATTTTTAATGACTTTGGCATGTCTTGGCCCAGAATCGAACCCGGGTCTACCCAAATCTGGAGCTGACGCTCTACCGATTGTGCTACCAGATCTGGTCTCTAATGAAGTTAACACCTGTGTCAACTTACATTAAAAACCCTTAAGTCAAAAGCTAAAAAGGCATGAACTTTCTACATCTGACCTCTAAGAGTCCACGACCTACACAATCTCATCATAGCAAACATAAATTGCAAGTCATTTCAACAATCCTTCGACCCATGGTTAAGTGAGCCATGCAGACAGGATTTAAATTGTCTTTCACCCTTAAGGTTGTATTATGACCTTGACCATAAGGTTCAGGCCTGTATGATGCCATGGTGGTGAACACTGATGACAAGAAAATCATAGTTGCACAAGGGGATGGGATGGGATGGGATTTGTTGGCATTTTTGCAGCGACATTTCTATAATTAAAGCATAGGGGCCTTTATGAGGTGCCCAGGGACTGAACCTGTCCCCTTAGCCCCGACTGTTAGGAGGGAAACCACTACTACCAACTTTAGGGTCTTTAGTTTGACCCGGCCGGGGTTCAAACCCGCGACCTCCCGATCCGCAAGCCAACGCTCTATCACCTGAGCTATTGCGGCCGGTACCTTGCACAAGGGAGATACAGCTTGATGAGGTAATCACGATGCACAAACATGCACAAATCTTCCATTGTCAAACTCACCACAAGCAGGTTTGAAAGACAGCAATACTTTTCCCCACCTGCCATTTTCAACTTTAGTTACAGGAAAATATGAAAGGCCCTATAGGAAATACCCCAGATATTTAAATATAATCTACCTAAAGATCTTAACATTTAAATTTTCACACCTGGATTAATCTATTAGGTACCAACAGAATATGACTGACAAAAGAATAAGGAATTTGGATTAAGAAAAAATATACAGGTCTGCAGTCAAAATGTTATATTAAGCAAACACCTACCCTATGTACGGCTGTATTGCTATGGCTGTAGGTTTCTTGATGCCAGTTTTGATGATCTCTGTGCGGAAAGACCCAGATAGATGGGCCACTGAGATAGATGCTGACTCCTTGTTGTGGGATGAGAAATACAGATTCCTGGACAGCCAGTCAATAGCAAACCCCTCAACATTGTTGAGACCTGTGAGGATGAGAACACAATCAATTTCAATGACCAAATAAGATGAAAGAGGATTTAACATAGATATTGAACCCAATCAGTCCCGGCAAACAACCTCTACTGGAAATCAAAACTGCAAAACTTACATTATCCTAACATTGGGCCAACTAGTGGTCCTAGTTACATTATCCTTACTTTAGGCCAACCAGTGGTCCTAGTTACATTATCCTAACACTGGGCCAAGCAGTGGCCCTATTCATATTATCTTAAACAGTGTTAAATTATCCTAACACTGGGCCAAGCAGTGGTCCTAGTTACATTATTCTTACTTTGGGCCAAGCAGTGGTCCTAGTTACATTATCCTAACACTGGGCCAAGCAGTGGTCCTAGTTACATTTTCTTTACTTTGGGCCAAGCAGTGGTCCTAGTTACATTATTCTTACTTTGGGCCAACCAGTGGTCCTAGTTACATTATCCTTACTTTGGGCCAACCAGTGGTCCTAGTAACATTATCCTAACATTGGGCCAAGCAGTGGTCCTAGTTACATTATCCTAACATTGGGCCAACCAGTGGTCCTAGTTACATTATCCTTACTTTGGGCCAACCAGTGGTCCTAGTAACATTATCCTAACACTGGGCCAAAATGTGTTACATTATCCTTACATTGGGCCAAACAGTGGCCCTATTGATATTATCCTAACATTTGTCCAAACAGTATTACATTATCCTAACACTGGGCCAAGCAGTGGCCCTAGTTACATTATCCTTACATTGGGCCAAGCAGTGGCCCTAGTTACATTATCCTTACATTGGGCCAAGCAGTGGCCCTAGTTACGTTATCCTCACATAGGGCCAACCAGTGGTAACACTATTTTTATAAGCCAGGAGGAACCAAAGAAGCTAGAACAACTGCTTTTTTTATAAATCTTGGCTTGATGCCATAGTGAAAGTCCTTTCACCTTAAATGTGTTTCCTTGGACTCTTTTTGTTTACGTATTTGCCATTTTACCCATTTTATGCCTATGTGTATCAAACATTCTTATCTCTCTTTGGCAGAATCTGCACAAGTAACATTTTATTTGTAGACTGGTTTAGCCTAGCATCTATAATTTTATTCTTAACATGCAAGTTTTAATAAAAATACCTAAATCTGTATCACATTAAATCAATGTAATATTAGATGAATTTTAGAATCATAATTATACAATTATGTATTATGCAAAAAAGAGTAAAATAAAACCCTACCTCAAGGTAAATCAAAGAGGGATGGGATAGGATTTGCCGCCATTTTTGCCGATACTGTGCAGCGACATTTCTATCATTATAGCACAGGGGCACTTGTGAGGTGCCCAGAGACTGAACCCGGGCCAGTCCATTATACTGACACCGACCAGTCAGTCATAATGCTGTCCCCTTAGCCCCGGACGTAAGGAGGGGAGCCACTACTACCAACTTAAAAGTCTTTGGATTGATCCGGCCGGGGTTTGAACCCACGACATCCCGATCCGCAAGCGGTCATTCTACCAACTGAGCTATTGCGGCCGGTGTAACTCAAAGATAATTGGTGCTTAATTTAACCACCCCTCAAAAAAACAACCTTGTACGAGTTTTTTTTTTTCCACACACAACCTCCACACAAAAGTAAAGTTTAACAAAACATAACATAAACAGAGCATACCTTTGTCAATGAGAGTTTCAACGTTTGCATTAAAGCCAGCCGTATTGATCACCTGGAATCCTTTATCTGCCCAGTAAAGCTTCTGAGTGACATGGTCGTAATTGATTGCAGTGGGTGTGTCCACATAAGGAATTGTGATCACAGGGATTACATTGAAATGGGCTTTGTCAATGTCCACGCCTCGAATCTCATGCTTTCTTACATACACAAGGAATATTTTGTCATCTGAAAAATAAATCACATTAAATCTGCAGTGTTACCATATTTTCTCAATAAAAAGACAGGGATTTTTCCTCAAAATTTCATGTATAAATAAATCCCATCAAATCTGCAGTGTAACCGTATTTGCTCACTTATAAGATGGAGTTTTTTTTTCTCAAAATTTCATGTTCAAAGTTCAACCTACATCTACACTATATGATATCTACACCTATGACTTTATCTACACTATATGATATCTACACTATATGATATCTACACCTAGACCTACACTATATAATATCTACACCTAGACCTACACTATTTGATATCAACACCTTTACCTACACTGTATAATATCTACACCTATACCTATATCTACAATATATAATATCTATACCTATAATTATATCTAAACTATATGGTATCTACACCTTTACCTATACTATATGATATCTACACCTATACCTTTATATACATGATATCTACACCTATACCTATATTACACTGATATCTACACATATACCTATATCTTTACTATATATCTACCTCCTCATACCACCTATATATACACTATATGATATCTACACCTATACCTATATATACACTATATGATATCTACACATATATCTTTATCTTCAATATAAAATATCTACACCTATCATTTTATTTACACTATATATCTACACCTATACCTACATCTACACTATATGATATCTACACATATACCTAAATCTACAATATATAATATCTACACCTATAATTATATTTACAATATATATCTACACCTATACCTATATCTACACTATATGATATCTACATCTATACCTACACTATGATATCTACACTTATACTAAATGACTTTTACACCAATACCTACACTATGATATCTACACCTATACCTATATCTACACTATATGATATCTACATCTATACCTACACTATGATATCTTCACCTATATCTATATCTAGAATATATCCTCATCATCAGAAGTACTCTACAGCACTCATTTTGTGGGTAGGTTTGGACTAATTACCTGACAATTATTTTAATAGTTACCCAACAGTTTCTGCTGTTTTATTATTCTGGTAATAGATGAAAAATGATTTTTAACCAATCAAAAGAATGAATTTTTTAAGCAAAGCCAGTAATTTATAACAGAACAATTTAAAAAAAAAACAATTTTACAAAAGAATTTGTAATGAAACTTAACAAATGCCAAGTTATCACATGATTCCCCATGCTTTCCATTCAGTGCTACCATTACATATTTTCTTTCAGTACACTAGTATATTATAGCTTTTTGTCTTATGACATCATGGGCATCATCATAATGCAGATCATCTCATACCACTATTTCACTAAATATTGTTGTTAAAATTTCGTAAAATTGTATACTGGCATCTAAAATAATGTGATAAAAAGAATCTGACACTCAATGTTATTTAATACAAACATTTATAAAACTCGTCCAACCAAAAATGACAGTAAGCTCTCCATAGGCTTGCTTATTATAACTTTTCCTGAACTCGATTAATAAATGTTTGTAATAAATGACAACGAGTGTCAGAGCCTCTTTGCAATCTGTGTTACCTTACCTTCATGCACAACTGCACATCAATATTAATAATCCATTCAAATATTAGGAATTTCCAATCAATAATTAATGCGTTTTTGGCACAAGAATCTGCTTTGATAAAAGACAACTGGCAATAACTCCAGAATAAACACTGTGATCAAAGTTTTATCACATGCTTGCAAAACCACATCTTTATATAAACCATCCAAGCAAGCACGAATACATTCTAATGAAAAATAAAATATTAGTTATCCTTACACACATGGCTTACAGATGGACAAAACAGAATAACACAACAAAACCATAATACAACCCTTCAAGCATATAAAATGCAGAAACCCACCAACACATGTTCTGCCATCTTCTTTAAGCCTCTTTCTGTGGGGGCACCTACAGCCAATGGTGTTATTGAAGCTGAGCAAGCAGAGGTCAGAACAGTTGCCATTATTGATGGCGCAGGGGTTCACCATCTGGGGCTGTCGACGTGGGTGCATCACTTGGAGACCGAAGGGCTGTGTGATTGTCTTCTGAACAACCTGTACATCTGAGCCGTTGAACTTGTTAGCCTGGAAATATTTTTATGAAGCTCTAAAATGCATTAGGTGCAGTGGAAAACATCTGAACCTTTACTATAGTTAACTTCAAGTAACTCAATATAACACTAATTTGTCTTTAAATACATGATGCATTCATCCCATAGACTGAAATTTATATAAGAAGACAGTGGTAGAGAAGACATCAGTAGATACTTTGCAACAACAGCTACAGGTTTTGTTAGTTTCATTAGCATTTTGTTCATTTGTGGTGATGTCCATCTATAAAGGATGGAAGAAACGCCCAAGACAAATGTCTGGATAGAATCACCAGTGCACTGCAGGTCAGCTAGAAAACTTGACCACATGCAATGTCTGACCCTGACCAGGACTCTAAGCCACATGGTGAGGGGTGGAAGAGTTATATGTGGGTGACACTAAAGAGCTCAGCCATGGGCACCCCTTTCAGCAGTAAGTGCAAAAGGCATGCATAAAGACACAATATTTCCACTACCACCTTAAACTACCACAAATACTAACATCAAATTCTGCCACTCCAACAACCAACCAATACTGCTTCCCACAACCGCTGCTACCAACCAAAAATACCATCAACCATTACTACCAATCACCAATAAATACAACCATTTCTAACCAGCAAAAGGTAGAATGATGATCCCTGTAGCAAACTGTATCTACCCACTACTACCAGCACTAACCATCAACAATTACTACCACCAAGTACTGTCACAAATTTCTCCACCCACTACTACCACCATTAACCATCAACCTCTACTACCACCCCTTACTACCAAAACCACAAATTCTACCACCCACTACTTCCAATATTACTATCGGCTACTGTAACCAGCCGTTACTATCACAAATTCTACCACCCGCTACTACCAGCACCTACCATCAACCACAACAACCAGCCATTACTACCACAAATTGTACCACCCACTACTACCAGCACCTACCATCAACCACAACAACCAGCCATTACTACCACAAATTCTACCACCCGCTGCTAGGACTCCTAACTACCCCTGAACTCACCCTGACCACAGAGTTAGTGCTCCAGTCCGTCCAGTAGACGTAGTTTCCAAACAGAGACATGGCAAATGGGTGGGACATCTCATCGTGCCCCTTAATGATCAACCTGACATCACTCCCGTCATAGTTAATGCTGTGGATTGACTTGGATCTACAATAAAAGAATACAGCAATAGGGTTACAAAAGAAATAGTCCTACCAACAGGTCATACAGATAAAGACTATTCATTCTCCCATTAGTAATACACTGTAAAGTATATATTTGTATAAAAGGATTTTGATTTGCAATACCTTAACAGCAAATGTATTTATAAAGATACTTTCATCAAAGCTAGATTAATTATAGTTACCTTGCTTCAGTTTTGTAGCAAACAGTTTGACAATTAACTAAATCACATGAGGCTGGTATGAATTAAACCAAAGCATATATCACTGGTAGAAATTGAAATCATCACACTGAATCAATTTCATAAAAACAGCAATGTAAAGTTTGGACAAGAAAAAATATTTAGCTCAAAAAATGTTATCAGCCTCAGCAGAAAGGATTCTCCGCATGAAGGATTGCTCTTAACTGAGACAAAACCACTTATTAAGAGCTATGGAGTCATACATGTTTCGTTTTTTTGTTGTTTGTGGTCATATTGGTGACAGCCTGCTAATTATCAGCATAGACCAAGACATGTGTGGGTGGAACCACCAGTGCACCGCAGGATTGCAGGAAAACCTCCCCACATGGGATTTCTCACCCTGACTGTGACCTGAAACCATGTGGATAGTGGCTGAGACATAACCACTTGTCCACATCACCCCTAAATGCATTATGTAATCCCAGAAAGGCTGTTGTCCACCAAGTCACGCAGATGTCTTAATTCTTATCAGGCTCTGCAATTTTTGCTGCCGAGTCTCTGCTAATACTTCTTATTGCCTAAGCATGATATTTACTATGAGCAGGGGCACCCATGGCCCAGCGTTTACAGTCACTGACTTGTAACTCCACGGCCCCTCATAGCTTCAGTTGGAGTTCCAGATAAGTGAAATGTCATGTGGTATAAGGTACATTGGTGAAATGGAAATTGTCTCCCCTGTTAGTTAATATCCAAGGTATTCCAAACAGTAGGTAGGTCCTTCTAGTTTGAATTCATGGATTTTATCGCCAGTTCTTTTGAAGACATTGCAATAACAAACAGTGAAATTTCTTACTTTTGTATAAATATAAGCTTAAAATTCATTTACATACTTATAGAGATTCGTTACTTAAAAAAGGAAATGGAAGTGTTTGTTGATGATTGGAAACCTGCGTATCACAAGAAAAGCAGAAAAGTCAACATGCAGTCCAAACAATATAAGCATAAAAACAGAGTAAAACAAATGAAAGGACCTACTTGCATTGAGGGATTATTCAGGGGAGACTATTCACTAATGTCTCTCATTGCTCTCTAGCTAACCTGCACTAGTGGTGCTACCTTGAGGTAAGTCAAAAATTAGCTGGATGTTGCCAATATGACCATAATTGTACATTAGAATAGGATTTATTAAAGGTTTACCAGCAATGTAGCATGATAATAGTTTAATCTGAGAACCTTTGATATAAACAATTTACCTGGCATCAGTCCAGTAGAGACGTCTGAAGTCATAATCTATGGTGAGTCCATTAGGCCATCCCCCTCCTTCCTGGGGACTGATTGTGTGAATCGTCTTTCTGCCCTCTCCACTCATAGAACACGTCTCAATACGTGGATTGTGAGAGTCCCAATCTGTCCAGAACAGTTGCCTAGCAACCAAAAAATATTGTTATGCTGTGGAAAGAGACTATGCAGCAATGAAAAATAAAATTAATCAAAAATTGAAAATCAATGGGGCTGAGGTTTAAAAACCTGGGCTCATTCCCGAGATTCTTCTCAAGCTTCTGATTGGTCAGATTTGGAGACATATTAGAAACCAGACCAATCAGATGCTTGAAATAGACCTCAAACATGGGCTCAAAGTTTATTAGCTAGAACCATAGTCTTATACTTAAACTATGAATTCAACAAATCAAGATATTAAGCAACAACTTATGATCTGTACACATGCAACTGAATATCAATTGTTTGGACTTAAAACTGATCTGACACTGGCGAAGAACTTGGAGCTGGCTGGCCAACAGCTTCACTGTTTGCTGCCAAGAATCTAGCCGGACATATCAATACCAATGACCCATTCATGAAGTCATCAATAACTAAGACTTTAGGATGGGGTATTAACAAATGTAGCAGAATTAGAGTATAAGATTCCTACCCAGTTCTGGGATCCAGAACAATAGCACGGGGACTGGCCATGAGTCCTGCTACCAGGGTGGTGCGGTTGGTGCCATCCAGTTTGGCCACTTCTATCTGGTCCAAGGTACTCTCCACCCAGTAAATGTTCCCAGCCACCCAATCGACAGCCACGCCCTCAGTGGTGGCCAAGCCAGATGCCACAATAGCCTCTACATTGATGAGGTCTAAAAGATGGGAAAAAAATTGTTGTTGTTTTCATGCTCAGAATTGAACAGAATGGAAATAATTTCATGATTCAGTATTAAATGGTTCAGGGTCATGAAATTATCTCCATTTTTACAAATTTGCCATGTTTTATTGTTTTGTTTCCTTCAAGTCTCAATGTAATCTGTGCCAAAATTCTATCCAATTTAACCTACATAGTCTTACTAATAATTACCATCACAACAGTGACTTGCACATCTACATAAAACGTCAAACTCCAATTAACCACCTTGGAAGATAACGAACCTATGCACTGACTGCTTGTTTGTTAATTAGGTTTATCTTACCACCAACAGTTTTTCAGTTATTTGGAGACAGTGTCCACTTGAAGCAGATATAGTGCTGCCTCCACTGTGTATAACAGGCCGTGAACACCTGGCATGATACCACACCCAGTCACATTATCCTGACATTGGGCCAACCAGTCATGGAACCTGCCTTATATCTGCCTAAGCATTAGCAAGGGAGCTATACCACTACCATTTTTAATGACTTTGGTATGTCGTGACCCTGGATCGAACCCGGGGCCTCCCATACCTGGAGCCGACACCCTACCAAATGCACTACCAGGTCTGGTTTTGCGCTGATTGACTGAAATCAAGATGGAAAGCTTCCTAACAAGAAATAAAGTTTGTATAGAAAGAAACATGATATTGCCTTTATTGAGGCACTTAACACATTCTTGTTTATTACTGTCTCTATTTAGTGTAACTTATAGAACTATTCACCCTATCCATCACTTAATGCCATCACATACATGAACATGGGGTGTACATTTTATATAGTTATTTAAGGTTATAACTTACTATTTCCGCTCATGGTGCCCTTAAAAATCTTGTCTTCCATGACATCTGTCCAGAAGAGATAGGCAACATCTTTATTGTAACAGAAATCTAGTGCGATGGTGTTTCTTAACCCTGATCTCAAGGACACAGCATCTCGTGTGATGATGTCAACACGTCTTAGCTCGTGGCGGTTAGAGAAGATCACATAGACTGGGTCACTCTCTGCAGAAATAGCACAATAAAATAAAGTTTAGGCCTATCACAAAAGTACAACATCTCAAAAGAATTTTTTAAAAATGATAATATACAGAAGTCATTTCATGCTGAAAACATGCTTCAAAATTTTGATCTGAATTGGATAAAAAAACTGTGACTTGAATTTTTTTTTAAAATGATGACCATCTTCATAAATACAATGATGAAATAATGAAATGATAAAATATTAAAAAAAACATTTTGAAATACGAAAAGAGACTAAAGATTTTAAATAAAAAAACCAAAAACATAAAATTAAAGAAAAAAGGGAGCATCCATGGATAAGTGGTAGAGTCACCAACTTGTACTCTACTGACTGCTAAGTTTCTCACCATATTGGTTCGAATCCCGTTTTGGGTGAAGGACTTAAAAGTGGGAATGTCTTCAAGCTGCATTGCAAATGTGCCAGTGGTTCTAACCAGACACTTCTCTGGGGCTTTCCTCCCCCAAAATAGCTTGACATCAATATATTCACCATAATTGGTATCCGGCCATGTATTTCAAAAACAAAGCAAATGAAAAATAAAAAATCTAAGCTGGTGCTTGCATGTGAAGTTACCTTTAGGTCAAGTTAGCAACTATAGAATATTAAAGGTAATATTCAACAATTTGCCTATATCAAAAGGAGCTAACCATATTTTGCCGTTTCAATGCAATTTCTGCATAAACTTATACTTTCATCTACATTAAGACATTGTTTTTTTTTATACAACCCCATTAGACAGTACAAGTCATGAAATAAATGATTCTAACTGTTCACTCTTTCCAAATCAATAAATAATGACTATATGAGGAGTTCTGCTAAATAGATATCCACGTCATAGCAGATAACCCAGAGTATGATACATGATTTTCTTAGTTTTAAAATAGCTAACTGTATAGTTTGTATAGGAAATATGAGTTATTTTTCAATGAACAGATGTCATCTTTCAGGTAACAATAATTTATTTGACTGTTTGTGGGGAAAAAACGTGTTCTAAACTGTCAAAATCCACTTTTAATAAAATAAATTAACAAAGGAAAAAAACAAACTTTAAACACTTTGCCTACCCAGTGGCTTGCAAGTGAAGTCATCTGGCTCCAGAAAGAAACCCTCCAGGCAAGTACAGCGATATCCCCGCTGGGTGGAGTTATCTAGGACACACAACTGGCCACAGATACCCCACTGGTCACAGAGTTTATCCATGGGCACAGCAGCGACACAGGTTTTATTGTCGGTATCCAGCTTCATCGCCAGCGGGCAGTCACACATGTAGCCGTCGGGGGAGTTGTAACACAGGTGGCTGCAACTGTGCTCCTTGTCACATTGTTTCTCTGAAAGAAACCAGGCAGTTTGTATTAATATTGGACAGTTGTAAGCTTTTATAGTTCATTAATGGTGATAAGTACTTAAAAGAAGGCTTTTATTGTTCATCAACTGTGAAGAGTTCTAAAATGATGACTACTATTGTTTATCAACAGTGAAGAGTTCTTAAATGATGACTATTATTGTTCATCAACAGTGAAGAGTTCTTAAATGATGACTTTTATTGTTCATCAACTGTGAAGAGTTCTTAAATGATGACTTTTATTGTTCATCAACTGTGAAGAGTTCTTAAATGATGACTTTTATTGTTCATCAACTGTGAAGAGTTCTTAAATGATGACTATTATTGTTCATCAACAGTGAAGAGTTCTTAAATGATGACTTTTATTGTTCATCAACACTGAAGAGTTCTTAAATGATGACTTTTATTGTTCATCAACTGTGAAGAGTTCTTAAATGATGACTTTTATTGTTCATCAACACTGAAGAGTTCTTAAATGATGACTTTTATTGTTCATCAACTGTGAAGAGTTCTTAAATGATGACTTTTATTGTTCATCAACTGTGAAGAGTTCTTAAATGATGACTTTTATTGTTCATCAACGCTGAAGAGTTCTTAAATGATGGTATTTATTGTTCATCAACAGTGAAGAGTTCTTAAATGATGGTATTTATTGTTCATCAACATTGAAATGTACTCAAAAGTTGATTTCCCAATATATATGTACCTCCTATTCCAAATTGTATCTTTACAGTTTCCATACATTCCTAAGTCAAATGGTCACAAATAGTATCATAGACAAACAGCATATATTATTTTGTGTAAAATTTACCATGTGTTTCACACTTACATGACTGGATGAGGTCTGTTTTATTTGCCAAGACTGAAGGACATACTTAGGTAGAGAAATGAGCAGCCAGTCTAAGGATTGGTCCCAGGACCATTTGCCTATCTGGGCAGACTTAGCCCATTTCATATTCATTTCTCTAATAAAATATATAACAAGTCCATCTACCTGCACACTTCCTGTTTTCATCCATGTCATCATCACAGTGGGACGTTTTATCACACAACTGGGAGGGTTCCAGACACACACGGTGGCCATTTTTCTCACATAGCCATTTGTGACCATTACACATGTTGGTGGTATCTAAAAAAAAACATTACAGTCAAGCCATATTATGTTTAATATGGTATATAATATCTTAGTAATAATGTGCATGATATCAATTAAAAGGTAATAAGATGTATTTCTAAAGACTTGACCGCAAATGGTGCAAGTACCGATTAGAAATCTCCCAGTGGCCATTTTCTGACTTTTGTATGCTTAGCAAGATATGAGTTAAAAGTAAATATTTGTAGACTTTTCTGTTAAACTCTCCATCCATTTAGGTACAAAGGTTTGTGAAAAAAATGGGATTGGAATTTGCTAGCATTTTTGCCGAAACTGTGCATCGACATTTCTAACATTATAGCACAGGGGCACTAATGAGGTGCCCAGGGACTGAACCCAGCCGGTCCATTATACTGACACGACAAGTCAGGCATAATGCTGTCCCCTTAGCCCCGATCGTTAGGAGGGAAGCCACTACTACCGACTTTAAAGTCTTTGGTTTGACCTGGCTGGGGTTTGAACCCACGTCTTCCCGATCCGCTCATAATTGATTAACCTATTAAAAGTATATGACAGCTTGTTGTCTTTGAGTTCAGAATTGCCAAATTAACACTATATGGATTGAGTCTTTGTATATGGCACTGAAGAAATATATAAATAATAACCTAATTTTGACATACCTCGATAGAAGAACAGATCAAACACATTCTAATATCAAGTTTGGATTACAACATCATTAATATAACCAGTGACCTTGTTTACATGCTTCAACCTGTTTCTTGGCGTTTAAATCTATTCAACGCTCCTTCAATTTTATACACTGGAGGTTAATTTTAGCAGACATGTGAACTCTCCACGGAGGGACACTCCCACTGGAAAGGTTTAAAATAATTTGAAAATGAGGGCTGTTTTGCACATTTTCAGAAATCTCCCTACTTGTAAATAGACAACTTCCTTCTTTGGTTACATGAAAACAACAAAATCTCCCACTTTGGCTTCAGAAAAAGTGCACACATGTCGGATTTGCAGTTTGTTGAATGACTCATCACAGATTTGTTCTCACTTTTACATTTGGCGTGCTTGTGAATACCTTGGTCCTGTGACTTTTCAATTTTTTGTATATGTTGCAATGATCATAGGACTTGGTCTATATATTCTTGAATAAAGGGACTTTAGGGGAAAAGGAATAAAAAAGTTTAGGAAGTTTATTTAAACTAGACCAAGGTATAAAAGGCCAAGTGATTTATGGATAGATAGACAATTCATTGTATATGAACTTGTATACAAAACTTAAACCTTAAGATAAACATGCATCTAAAGTTTCTATGCAAAATGGGTATATATATCTCAGAAAGTTGTCTGTTTTGTTTATGAGATACATCATAGCGACCAATTATGACCATTATAGCGACGCTGTATTGGTGGCATGTCTGGGTAGAACCACCGGTACTCCGCAGGTCAGCTGGATGACCTTCCCATATTAAGTCCTCTGCCCTGAACAGGACTCGAACCCATGCGGTAGGAGGCTAAGCAGTCAGTGAAAATTAAAAATCAGTGACTTGAACCTGAAATTGAACCTGAAACAACTGACTTTTATTGAAACAGTAGGTGTCAGCAACAAAAAGACATTTGTGAAGATTCATTCTAACCTTTGCAAAAATTTAACAAAGCATTATACTGTTGTTTGAGGGAGGGGATCTACCCTCTGAATATAGAATAGTTTTGTTGGAGATGAATTTATGTAAATTCCACTTACTGGGACAGTTTTGATCTGATTCATCCGAGAAGTCTTGACAGTCCGGTTCCCCGTCACAGAACCATGTGGAAGGGATACAACGGGTACCGGAATCACACTGTCTCTCATGAATGCTAATGCATGTTGAATCTAAAATAAATGTTTATAGAGGTTGGATAAAACGAGTTATTCTAGAGGTATACATTATCAGATATTAATGTGATACTCAGGTGGCACAAGAGCAAGTGCAGTTAGGTGATTTTCTGTTTATAATTAATCATTTCCATTTACATATTGTTCAAAGACGCTTGATACTAATGAAGGCTTACTGATTTGATTTTGATAATTATGGAAACGCCCACTTGCTGTACTGGCATTGGAACACACATAAAGAATGTCTGGAATAACTTGAACACCCGTATTGACAGCTTCAAATTTCTTCAGTCAAATAAGAGCCATACCTTGTAAATTATATCAGTTGTTGAGATCAAAAGAAAAGAAAGTGTGCAAAGTTTCATTAAAATCTATACACTAATTATTGACAGAAAACTTGATAGTACAATGTACTTTCTAAATGTACTGCTACAGCGACACCAACACTGAAGCTTGGGTGACTGAAACAGCTGTTTCACTCACAGAATGGTCCGAGGTTTGAACCCACGACCTCCCGATCCGCATGCAGACACTCTACCAATTGAGCTATTGCGGCAGGTCGCAGAAAAGACTTCAAATTATGTATAATCTCAGTAATATCAGTAATAAGTAATATCTCAAAAAAATTGATATAATCTATAAATATATCAACCAAGTAAGCAACTCACTGCAATCAAGTTCGTCAGTTCCATCTAAACAATCCATATCTCCATCACAAACCCATGCCGTGGAAATGCACTCTCCATTCCGACAGGTAAATTCCACCACGTCCGCACATGGCAGATGATATGCCTCACCTGCAAAAGAAAACAGAGCGGTGACAGAGGAGTGAAAACACCAAACTTCAAAGCTTATTGAAAGAAGTAGTAACAGCACCCATTTATGGTGATCAATGTTTGATTGTGTTTGTGTGTTGTTGTTTTTTGTAAACAATCCTTCAGTAATCTTGCGATGGTGTCCACTTGAGGTGGATGTAGTGCTGCCTTAACTGTAAATAGCAAGCCATAAACACCTGGCATGATACCACATCCAGTCACATTATCTTGACAGCAGGTGACCAATTGTAGAAGTAGCCTTGTATTTGTTATTTTTAAGGAAAACTAGCCAGATATTCAAGCACAAGCTGAAATCCCCAGAAGTCAGAAGAACTATTTTGCCTTGTTTAATATGATAAAGCTATATGCCAACAGTTAATCAATTTAAGGTGGTATCTATTTGGTCCAAATCTTTTGTCTAAGACAACCATATAAATTGTTGTTGCCTAAAAGGTTTTCGCATTTGCTGTTTTTTGATGTCCTACATCGGTGTGAAAGATGGCACATAACACTACACTCATCATTACAAAAATGTATTTCCTATCTTAGCCACGCTACAATGTACACAGTTAGCTATTTTTAAACCAGGAAAACTAGGTGACCACTTACAACATATATGAGATCATGTTATATCATGATACAAGTGATCTGTTTTTATGTTGGTACCTAGAAATCCCCAACATGCTTATTACAAGATTTGAAAAAATTAAATAATTATGATTTTTACAATCTTACAATTGAGATTGTGTTGAAAAATATCTTTATTTAGACTGAGACGTAAGTGTCTGCAGAAATTGTGCCTAATTTCCCTGAAAGGTTGGGTGAGGTAATGAAGGTTAAAGGTCAGATGTCACCTTTAAGAAAAAAAAGTATCTTGTAATGTGATGAACATTTGTGTTTCTTTTGATAGAAGACAAGTATCTCTCACTTGCCAACATCTTAGTAGCAACCTTAGTTACCCTCTCTTCAACTGAAGTTATATATAATCATCATGATCATCATCCTCATCATCATGCTTATCATCATCATCATCCTGATCACCATCATAATCATGATCATCATCCTCATCATCATGATTATCATCACCCTCATCATCCTGATCACCATCATAATTATGATCATCATCCTCATCATCAGGATTATCATCACCATCACTATCATCCTCATCATCACGATCCTCATCATCATCATCCTCATTACCATCATTATCACCATACTCATCTTACTTTCACCATCACAATCTTCATCATCCTCATGATCATTATCCTCCTCATAATCATTATCATCCTCATCATCACAACCATCATCCTCATCATCAACCCCATTAATATTCTCCTCCTCACTATCACAATGATCGCCCCAGTTACTGCATTACTTACCACAGATTGTAATGTTTTCATCGCTCTGATCATGACAGTCTGGGATTCCATCACAGACCATAGCTTTAGGCAGACAGGTGTTTTCATCACAACGGAACTGAGCGGAACCCGTACATTTGTTCATCTCCACACAGTCCTTCTGTTATAGAAAAGGAAAAAAACCTTCAAGACAACATTCATAAAGAAAGGGATGGAATGGGATTTGATGGCATTTTTACCGATACTGTGCAGCAACATTTCTATCATTATAGCACAGGGGCATTTATGAGGTGCCCAGGGACTGAACCCGGCAGGTCTATTATACTGACACTGATGAGACAGGCGTAATGCTGTCCCCTTAGCCCCGAGCATTAGGAGGGAAGCCACTACTACCAACTTTAAAGTCTTTGGTTTGACCCGGCTGGGGTTGGAACTGCAAGCCGACGCTCTACCACCTGAGCTATTGTGGCCGGTCACATAAAGAAAGAGGTTAAAGGATAAATAAAAAATGTTATATACAAAGATTACGTTGTATGTATGTGTTTAGTTAAAGGCATACCATTTTTCAAGATGTCAAATCACACTTCTGACGTTGTTGTTAACGCCCTCAAGGAATCTTTTTATAAATTATTAGGAAATTAACAGAATATCATTTAAGAAAATGAGTAAACATGTCTTCAGTTTGTTATATCTTTAACCATAAATTAATTCTCAAGAACATTAGCATGGAGAAATAACAAGGACATTATTTAAGTTTGTTCAATTTACAAAGTTCTTGCATGTATAAATTTTTTGCATTGCTTTTTGCAACCTGTTTATTAGTATAAATCACATACAAAATTACAAACATATAGATTACAGTAGCAGCATACAGGTCATAAAAGCAGTTTATAATTATATAATGTCAAATCAGCTCATATACATTTGAGATTTTGAGATTTTCAGAACTTTCTAGGCAAAAATCATTGGGCATTTTATTTCATGAGATTTTGACTATCACCACAAATTATACCAAACAGAATGATAAATTATTTTCCTTACTTGAATGGAACATTACATTCTTTTCAGTTTTTACTTATACATAATTAATTAAATCAAAGTAATTAAGAAATGTTGTGAGATGTCCATTTAAAATAAACTTTTACCTGCATAACATGATTCAATGCAATTAATTTAAAACAGGGTATTTTCTGTAATTTAACTGGATCTGTTTCTGGGATACATCACAGCAACCAATTTTTAACCAGTAAAGCGACATCCAGCTTTTTGGGGGCAGCATACCCAAGTTAAATATCTGGGTAGCACCACAGACACACCGCAGGTCAGCTGGAAGACCTTCCGATAAAGTCCTTCGCCCCAAATGGGACTCGAATCCAGGCAGTGAGAGGCAAAGCAGTGAAAGCAGTTACAAGTCACTGACTCTGCCACTTTGCCATGAGCTTCACATCATTTAACTATTATTGCAACTCGCATTATTAAGTATCTACAGCCATTTAAGAAAAAACAAGTATGCTTCTTGCACGCATCTTACCTCATCACTGTCATCGTCTGGTCCGCAGTCTTTGATACCATTACACTTGAGATCTACGTCGATACAAGCACCAGACTCACAGGTAAACTGTGTGGCCTCACACTCGTCATATGTACAGTGAACGCCCTCGTCACTTCCGTCGGGACAGTCAACGTTACTGTCACACCACCAGTCTGATGGAAGGCACATCTTGCTGCAGTATGACAGGTTATCTTGGCAGACAGCTGAAACACAGAAAGGGAATTGTAAACAAGAGGCCGTCAGAGACGGGTGATGCTCCCCGAATGGGTACTTTGTCACAAAAAAAGGTTAGTTGTATGAATATTGAGGTTTATTTTGAAAATGTTGTAGTACTATGAAATCAGACATAAATGAAATAGTTTCGAAATTCGACTTCAAATAACAAAGTTATGGGCCGGACACGATTTTGCTGCAAGGTCGCGGTGTGACCTTGACCTTCAAGGTAGGGACTTAAATGTTGCGCGCGACACGTTGTCTCAACATGTTGGTCATTTCTGTGAAATAGTTTCGAAATCCGACTTCAAATAACGAAGTTATGGGCCGGACACGATTTTTCTGCAAGGTCGCGGTGTGACCTTGACCTTCAAGGTAGGGACCCAAATGTTGCGCGCGACACGTCGTCTCAACATGGTGGTCATTTCTGTGAAATAGATTCGAAATCCGACTTCAAATAACGAAGTTATGGGCCGGACACGATTTTGCTGCAAGGTCACGCTGTGACCTTGACCTTCAAGGTAGGGACCCAAATGTTGCGCGCAACACATCGTCTCAACATGGTGGTCATTTCTGTGAAATAGTTTCGAAATCCGACTTCAAATAACGAAGTTATGGGCCGGACACGATTTTGCTGCAAGGTCACGCTGTGACCTTGACCTTCAAGGTAGGGACCCAAATGTTGTGCGCGACACGTCGTCTCAACATGGTGGTAATTTCTGTGAAATAGTTTCGAAATTCGACTTCAAATAACGAAGTTATGGGCCGGACACGAATGGGACGTACGGACGGACGGACGGACGGACGGACGGACAAGGCGGCGACTATATGCTCCCCCGAAAGTTTTCGGGGAGCATAACAATCAAAGGGGCAATAGCTCATACATGTACATTTGCATTTTTATACATTATATTGCAGTAACAAAATAATGATCATTAGTAATGTCCAGCTACTGATATTTTGGTGGAGGATAATCTTAGACAATAAATGAACGACCCACCAGAGGTCAGTTAGAAGACTTTCCTATATGGTGTAAAAATGGTGTTGGCATAACAAATTTAGAACAGTCTTATAGGCATCTTAAGTTTGCCCTCACTTAAAGCTTTTAAAAGTGATACTTAAATATGTTGAAATAACCTGATATGGCTGCTTTAAGTTGAGAAATGACCAGACTTTTTGATACCGTATATCTCACTGACATAATTCTGTTCAAACTGATTATTTCCAGCTATCATCAAAGACTTCAGAGTAATGAAGGGGAAGAACCACTGGGGCACTGCAGGTCAGCTGGAGTCAGTCAGTGCACGTAAGTTGTCACACCAACCAAGACTCGAAAACCAAGCTTGGAGGAACAGGATGTTACTTGTTGGTGACTCCTGCTGGAAAGAATCACCAGTGCCATACTGGTTAGTAGTCACAACATCCAAGACCCAAACCCAAGCTGTGAGGAACAGAGGTGTTACTAGTCCAAGACTTTTGCTATTCAGTCAAGGGCACCCCTTTGCTTCAACAGTTTAGGTTGAGATTCATATACAACAAATACACTCACCTAGAGAACATTTTGTCGGAATGACGATGGTTTCTGCAGGTGGTGGACAGCCTTCAATTGCTTAAAAAAACACAATCAAGATCAGAAGACATAAAAAAAAAACAGAATAAAAAACATAATTCAGACTCAATGATCTGATTCTCAAACTAAGAGAGAATTACAATCATGTGCAGTTTATTGGAGTAAAACAATGTGAAAATATTTGAAAAAAAAGAGCAAAATATATAACAAAAAATCTGTTGAAAATATAACAATAAAAATACAATTAACCATTTTAAAATATAACAAAATCAGCTGGAAGACCTTTCCACATATAATCCTTTGCCTGGACAGGACTTAAACCCATGCTGGGAGGGGCTACAAAGTCTGAAGTTACAAGTTACAAGTTGGTGACTGCACCACTACCCGAGTGCATCCCTCTTACCTTTTTAAAACAACAATGAATATTCAAGCACCAATATTCATACCTGTACAATTAGAACCTGACCATATGAAGCCAGCCCCACACAAACACTGGGCTGAGAGCACCCCATTGTCATTCTTCAGCGCACATATCTGGGGACATGTCTTATTTTCACATGGATTGACAGACACTGTGATAGGGAGACATAAAGTATAATTAATATACATGGATCCAGAAATAAAACTTAATCAAAGCAATTAATCCATTGATACATCACAACTGTGTAAAAAAAGCATGCTTCTGCAGAGAGACATTTTAAATCCACATGGAAGCCCATGACAATGAATCCATGCATACATAATCTGAAATTTAAAAGTTAATTTACTGAGAATAATTTAGCTCTTGAAAAAAAAAATTGTAACGCCCACCACCCTGCTAGTTTGCAATGATAACCTGCATTTTCATACAGTGGAGAGAGTAACTTATATGCAGATCCCATACCTATTGTGTGTGGTGGTAAAATTAAAGTTATTGAAAATAATATTAAAAAAAACAAACATGTCAAAATAAATCAATTTCCATATAATGTTATGAATTTTTTTTTATAAGCCATGAAGTTAAATGTCATTTTTTAACTAAATGTCCATCAAAAAGGAGTACCTGCTGGTTGCATCTGCTGATGGTGCACTCTCAATTGTCCTGGATGGTGCAAGTTGCTTAGCAACTCAACAGGGGGCACCGCGTAGTCATAGCGATGTATCCGAGTGATACTGTTCTCATGGCGATCACTAAGGTACAGGAAGTTCTCGAATACCCCAATACTGTACACATAGTCAGCCTAAAACAATGTTATATGTTTAGGTTACTATCCTTGTAAACTACACATAAGCAATTAAACTATACTATACTCAATCTATTTATTTATTCTATAATTCATTAAATCACCAATGGTGGAACAGTTTATGTTTGTTTATTCGGTTTATCGTCCCACCAACAGTATTTCAGTTATCTGGAGACGGTGTCCACTTGAAGCAGTTATAGTGCTGCCTTCACTGTGTATAGCATGCCGTGAACACCTGGCATGATACCACACCCAGTCACATTATCCTGACACCGGGCCAACCAGTCGTGGAACTACCCTTATATTTGCTTGAGCGTTAGCAAGGGAGCTATGCCACTACCATTTTTTACGACTTTGGTATGTCGCGGCCCGGGATCGAACCCGGGGCCTCCCGTACCTGGAGCCGACGCTGTGGAACAGTTTAGATTCAGTAACTGAAGCCACAACTGTATCTTCTGTGCCATCATTGCTTTGCTGTTGTAACATCACGCCGACACAATTATGGTCATATGGGTGACGTCCCTCTAATTATTGGTGAAGAAAAACTCCAGACATATACAGGGTTGGAGAATTACAGTAGCCAGACATCCCGGACAAGTCAAAATGCTGTTCGGGCTACTGGTCATTGATCATTGAATTAATCTCCGTCAAGTCATAAATCAGCAGTCAGACAAAAGACAAATAAACAGTTTCTAATTAGCGATGAAGACAATAAATTCCAAGCCAGGAGCATTTATCAACAACACGTAAAGGCAGTACATGTACAATGCATGCATCTGTATAAAACAGCCAATCATGACGCGTTATAAATATATATATATATATATATATATATATATATATATAAACTCTTTTATTCCACTTTTCAGTGGTACATATAGCTATGCTTCTAGACAAAAAATTTAAGAAACAACTTTGATTGTTGTAAATATGACAAATGCGTTGTTGTGTTCGTTAAATGAAAACAATGCAAATTTTCGAACTATTTTTGTCCAGGTTACTAGTTCAGGACTAGTCATCAAAAAGAAAAATTGTCCAGCCCTGATATGTCTAGGTAAAAGCCCAGGAGCACTGCAGGTAAGTTGAAAAACTTCCCCACATACAAGATTTTGCCCCTAATAGGATTCAAATCTAAGTGGTATGGGGCTGAGGCAGAGTTTCTGCCAACTCAGAATTATTGCAGATCATTTGTGACCCACATCACTGAAATTTGGCATTCATCCAGAAAACCTAAGGTCATGCCATCAATAAAAGTAAAGACCTACATAATATTTTAAAAACATATTTAAATATATGTTTTAAAAAATTGTTATTTGGAAAACAAACAGTGAAAAAAGTGTTTCCTATCTGTTTCAGTCTGCAAAAGAGCAAAAATGTTCATTGCAAGCTTTCAGACATAGGAAAGTAGATTTCTGAATATGTGCCATAAGCATTTTGAATCCTAGCTGCATTCAAATACACCCCTGATATGGGATTGTGATTGTTCAAGTCTGATGCTATTCAATAAATGAGGAAAGTCAGGAACATCAGTGATAAAAAAAAAAAAAAGATCAACAAGATCATCGGTGTCAAACTGCCCACATCAAACAAAAAAAACTGTACAAACAACTTCACAGTCAAAGTTACTGAATTATTTTGTAATTAACAAAATAAAGACAATTATACTGATGACTTTCCATAATTCTTCTAACACTAACTATTCATCCACATGTGCCCCATTCATTACTGGTATACACTAACCATTGGTCCAATGGTGCCCCCTTCATTACTGGTATACACTAACCACTGGTCCAATAGTGCCCCCTTAATTACTGGTATACACTAACCATTTGTCCACATGCATCCCCTTCACTACTGGCATAGACTAACCATTGGTCCAATGGTGCCCCCTTCATTACTGGTATACACTAACCAGTTGTCCACATGCATCCCCTTCACTACTGGCATAGACTAACCATTGGTCCAATGGTGCCCCCCCCTTCATTACTGGTATACACTAACCATTGGTCCACATGCATCCCCTTCACTACTGGCATAGACTAACCATTGGTCCAATGGTGCCCCCTTCATTACTGGTATACACTAACCATTTGTCCACATTCATCCCCTTCACTACTGGCACAGACTAACGATTGGTCCAATGGGGCCCCCTTCATTACTGGTATACACTAACCAGTTGTCCACAGGCGCCCCATTCATTACAGGTATACACTAACCATTGGTCCAATGGTGCTCCCTTCATTACTGGTATACACTAACCATTTGTCCACATGCATCCCCTTCATTAATGGTATGCACTAACCATTCATCCACAGGTGCCATCTTCATTACTGGTACAGTCAAACTTGTGTTAGCGGTCACGTGTTAAGAGCGGCCATCTTGCCTTAAGCGGTCTGTTTAGGTCCTCCCAAGCAATTTGTTCTTTTATTGTCATCTAATCAGCGGTCACGTGCCTTCTGCGGCCAGCGGTCAGCTTGATTGGACAAACCCTTTTTAAAGTGACTCCTAATTAACGGTCAGTCAGCATGTGTCAATCGTCAGTTGTGATCACATAATGAATGTGTGAACGTTAATCCGCTTGCTCCCCACCCACTTGTCAATATTATCACATAAAGAAACATGCTTATATAAATAGGTTAACAATCAATAATATCATATTTTGTGTTAAGCAGCCAACTTGTCTTCAGCGGCCAATTTTAGACTGTCCCTTGGGTGGCTGCTTAATACAAGTTTGACTGTATATACTAACTATTCGTCCCCATGCACCCCCCTTCATTACTGGTATATACTAACCATTCGTCCCCATGGGCCCCCTTCATTACTGGTATACACTAACCATTCGTCCCCATGTGCCCCCCTTAATTACTGGTATATACTAACCATTCGTCCCCATGGGCCCCCTTCATTACTGGTATATACTAACCATTCGTCCCCATGGGCCCCCTTCATTACTGGTATACACTAACCATTCGTCCCCATGGGCCCCCTTCATTACTGGTATACACTAGCCATTCGTCCCCATGTGCCCCCCTTAATTACTGGTATATACTAACCATTCGTCCCCATGGGCCCCCTTCATTACTGGTATATACTAACCATTCGTCCCCATGGGCCCCCTTCATTACTGGTATACACTAACCATTCGTCCCCATGGGCCCCCTTCATTACTGGTATACACTAACCATTCGTCCCCATGTGCCCCCCTTAATTACTGGTATATACTAACCATTCGTCCCCATGCACCCCCTTCATTACTGGTATATACTAACCATTCGTCCCCATGGGCCCCCTTCATTACTGGTATACACTAACCATTGGTCCAATGGTGCCCCCTTCATTGCTGGTATATACTTACATGTATCATGTACGTACCTTGTTACCAAGGGCGATTATTCTACGTGTCTTCACATCTCCTGTCAGATCTATCCTGTCGATGGTATCCAGCTCTACATCTGCCCAATACAGGTGCTCATTCGCATAGTCAATGGCAAGCGCATTCGGTTTAACCATCTTTGATGAAACAAATGGCTGGTTCCCATGCCCATCCATACTAGCTGTCATCACCCGGCTAGTACTCAGAGACCAGTCAGTATAGTACAGCTGCCTGAAATCATCACAGATACAAACAATTATTGTTTGCACATAAACCTTTTCACTTGCTCATAATCTGAACATGATTCTTAATTAAAAAAGTTGTTTATAGTAAATTGCTGTTAGCTTTAATTCTCAAACATGTAAATTACCTGTACTTGGTGGTAGACTTACAACTAGATGCAAAAGTAACTATTAGCTAAGTTGTCATCCATTATGCAAATAATGTTTAAAATATTTATAATTCTTTTGTTAATCCAAGATGTTGCTTTATACTTATCAGCAAAATGTTTGGTTGAGCAAATTGTTTTTTTATATGTTTACACTTAAAGAAACCTACCCATGCCTGGGATCGAGCACAATACTCTGTGGTCCCACGGGCAGTGACGTGTCATTTGTTGTACCCTCTACCCCTTGGGCTATCAGCTGGCAGAATAGTCCATTAGCAGAACAGACAGACACACGCTTGTACATCAGGTCAGTGAAATACCAGTTCTCAGTAACCCAGTCTATCGCAAAACTGTGCACAGCTATAAAAGATATAGACAGATTGTGAGTTCAAGAGAAATTCATTATTACTCACACTAAATGATTGATTTATCCTCCAAATGCTCTATTGTTACTTCCCATTGGAAAATTATACAACAGTAACAAAAAGAAACATAATTTTATTCAGAAAAGGGTCAAGGTTACCCCTCTCAAATATGGTTTTATGTACAATGCACTTTTTACAAAAAAAGTAGAACAGAAAATCAGAAAACAAAACAAAACGTATGTTTATTTACTGGAAAGTTTTAACAATAAAAACTACTCATGTTAAAATGAAACAAAACAATATTGGGATAAAATAATAAATGATTAATGAAAGATGAGGATTAATACTTACCTGTCAACAAGATGTTGAGGGGTACACTCTCCGATGTTTTGTTGTTGACGGAACATCTCATCTCAGATCGACCCTTGTCTCCCAAGTAACTCACCTAAAACAAAACACATCATCGGTGTATTTTTATTCATTGCACCAGCATAACTATGGGTTTATTGGAGATGACCAGCTTACTATGGGTAGGCTTAAAATTGTGGGCATCTGTGGTCTACTGTTTAAGACACTGGACTTTGGATTGGATGGTCCTGGGTTTAAACCCCGTAACTGACTATGTGATGTTAGTCCATGAGCAAGACTATTTACTGCACATTGCGCAAGGTACTCAGTACCTGAGTACTGGTTCCACCCAGGAAGTGGGCAGTTGAAAGGGATTAATATAAGTTGAAAGAACCCGTTTCCAAATTGACTATAAATAAATAGTTTATAGTAAAGTATTATTGATAGAGGAAGATCCCAGACTAATGTCAGGACACCAACTAATGAGATGATGGACTGTAAGGTTGTGGTGACCCTGTCCCATGAGGTGATGGACTGTAAGGTTGTGGTGACCCTGTCCCATGAGGTGATGGACTGTAAGGTTGTGGTGACCCTGTCCCATGAGGTGATGGACTGTAAGGTTGTGGTGATTCTGTCCCATGAGGTGATGGACTGTAAGGTTGTGGTGACCCTGTCCCATAAGGTGATGGACTGTAAGGTTGTGGTGACCCTGTCCCATGAGGTGATGGACTGTAAGGTTGTGGTGACCCTGTCCCATGAGGTGATGGACTGTAAGGTTGTGGTGACCCTGTCCCATGAGGTGATGGACTGTAAGGTTGTGGTGACCCTGTCCCATGAGGTGATGGACTGTAAGGTTGTGGTGACCCTGTCCCATGAGGTGATGGACTGTAAGGTTGTGGTGACCCTGACCCATGAGGTGATGGACTGTAAGGTTGTGGTGACTCTGACCCATGAGGTGATGGACTGTAAGGTTGTGGTGACCCTGTCCCATGAGGTGATGGACTGTAAGGTTGTGGTGACCCTGTCCCATGAGGTGATGGACTGTGAGGTTGTGGTGACCCTGTCCCATGAGGTGATGGACTGTAAGGTTGTGGTGACCCTGTCCCATGAGGTGATGGACTGTAAGGTTGTGGTGATTCTGTCCCATGAGGTGATGGACTGTAAGGTTGTGGTGACCCTGTCCCATGAGGTGATGGACTGTGAGGTTGTGATGACCCTGTCCCATAAGGTGATGGACTGTAAGGTTGTGGTGACCCTGTCCCATAAGGTGATGGACTGTAAGGTTGTGGTGACCCTGTCCCATGAGGTGATGGACTGTAAGGTTGTGGTGACCCTGTCCCATGAGGTGATGGACTGTAAGGTTGTGGTGACCCTGTCCCATGAGGTAATGGACTGTAAGGTTGTGGTGACCCTGTCCCATGAGGTGATGGACTGTAAGGTTGTGGTGACCCTGTCCCATGAGGTGATGGACTGTAAGGTTGTGGTGACCCTGACCCATGAGGTGATGGACTGTAAGGTTGTGGTGACTCTGACCCATGAGGTGATGGACTGTAAGGTTGTGGTGACCCTGTCCCATGAGGTGATGGACTGTAAGGTTGTGGTGACCCTGTCCCATGAGGTGATGGACTGTGAGGTTGTGGTGACCCTGTCCCATGAGGTGATGGACTGTAAGGTTGTGGTGACCCTGTCCCATGAGGTGATGGACTGTAAGGTTGTGGTGACCCTGTCCCATGAGGTGATGGACTGTAAGGTTGTGGTGACCCTGTCCCATGAGGTGATGGACTGTAAGGTTGTGGTGACCCTGTCCCATAAGGTGATGGACTGTAAGGTTGTGGTGACCCTGTCCCATGAGGTGATGGACTGTGAGGTTGTGGTGACCCTGTCCCATGAGGTGATGGACTGTAAGGTTGTGGTGACCCTGACCCATGAGGTGATGGACTGTAAGGTTGTGGTGACTCTGACCCATGAGGTGATGGACTGTAAGGTTGTGGTGACCCTGTCCCATGAGGTGATGGACTGTGAGGTTGTGGTGACCCTGTCCCATGAGGTGATGGACTGTAAGGTTGTGGTGACCCTGTCCCATGAGATGATGGACTGTAAGGTTGTGGTGACCCTGTCCCATGAGGTGATAGACTGTGAGGTTGTGGTGACCCTGTCCCATGAGGTGATGGACTGTAAGGTTGTGGTGACCCTGTCCCATGAGGTGATGGACTGTGAGGTTGTGGTGACCCTGTCCCATGAGGTAATGGACTGTAAGTTGTGGTGACTCAGAGCATGAGGTTGTTGTGACTCAAGACCCATGTGAAGATGCGCTGTGACAACATGTCATCAGATTTAGCAGAAGCACATTTAGCATATTTTGACCCTAATTGTATCAAAGTCATTAGATTTAACAAGTGACCTACCCAGCATATTTTGCCTTTTTTATAAACAAAGTCATTAGCCTTCATCTCTTTGCCTCTCTCGAGAAGAAAGCTGTCCTGTCGAGATCCGTTCATATCCAACTGCCGAATGTCCCAGTGATTGGATAGCACCAAGCTTGGTTTCTTTATCTCTGTTCCTAGATAAACGTAGACAATAACATACTTATTAACCTGTCACAAATTGCTGAATATCTTCAACAACTTCAAATAAAAGCAATGTTCTTTTAACAAAAAGGACATTAATCCATTATTCTGACTTAACTGTGCTAATTGATTTTAACCAATCATAAAATCAATTAGTTAATCAATTAGCTCCAGATGTGTAGCAATGCACCATTCTGCAATTTCTATGTTACTCCTCTTCCTTTTCTTAGCTTGACAGTTTTAGTTCACAGCTATCTTTAGTGCTCAAAACAGTTATCATAAAAAACATACACATTTTCTTTTATGTAAAGATGGCCAACCATTTACCACATGTTTTACACTTACAGGGACTTAATAAATTGGTTCATGTTAACATACTTTTCCAACCACTTTGGAACTGTCCATAGTCAAGGCTTTTTTTTCACTGCCAGTGACCTATGCCCTACAATTTTTGGGGAACATAGCGTGACTTCTTCCATAAAGAGGAATGACAAAACCTGATGTAAAGTAACTCTTTTGAGAAAACTGCTTGATGCATACAAAATTTTCTGAGGGGAAGACACCTGTAAACGGCTCCTTCTAAAGAAAGGAAAACAGAGATAGTGATTATCTGACCATTGAAATGTGCCAACATGAGGCTTTGTTCAACACTACCTGTTTCTATCACAAGCACAAGACAATAGCATAAATACCATATTTATGTGAGTATAATTTTTTTTTATAAATGCAAGAGGCAACAGGTAAGGTCATTTCAGCATCGATCAGCTATTGTTGGTGGTGGGGTTAAGACTCCAGACAGATATCTGGGTCAAACTATCCCTGCTCTGCAGCAATCTCCCATGCAGAGTTGTCGTTCGTTCCTCTCTCAGACACCTCTGCAATGGGCTTACGTCAAGATTTTTGACGGAAATTTTAAAGTGTTATTTTAAGGATATTTTCAAATTAAAATAATACTTCCACATAAAATGAATAATGAATAAAAAACTACTAAAAAAGACATATATTGAAGTAAATAATTAAAGATATTTAATTAATTCAAGCGCACTATTTTTGGAAGAATAACATAGTGATATTAATGCGCATTTGTAAATAAACATGGACGTGATCCACGAGGCAGTTCAGAAATAAGACTTTTTAAAAGTCACGTGGATCGAAAGTAGTCCCGACATTAAGTGAGCCAATAACAGAGGTAAATGTATGAGCCGATGGTAGAGAGTGGCTCTACAGATCAATTCAGACATATCCTCATAATAGTTCTCAACCCTACCAGGACTTGATATCACAAGGTTAGAGGCTGGAGCATTTCAGGTTGGCAACTAACTACTCAACAATAGGTACCTCTAACACTTAAAGTTTGACACAGTGACATTAGTGGATAGTCACCCCTGAATACTCCCTAAATGCAATTAGGTCCTTATATTTGGATTTCTTGGTTTTTATGCTTGTACTCTTAGCACATATATGTTGACTTCTATGACTTGCATTGCGATGCCAAGATCAGCCATCATTAACAAACATGTTACTATTTTTGTTAAAAAAATGTAGCTTTATAATATTTAAACTAATCTAGATCTCATGTTAATGCAAAAGACATGTCTCTAATGGCACTTTCTCCAAAAAAACAGGCCATCAAGTCTGAGGATTTCAACTAAAGTACCATCTTACACTTGGAATTCTAATGCTATTAAGTGACAAGGGAGACAATTTTCATTTCACTAATTTCCCAATTACATATATGTAACTGTTGCCATAGTTACCATTTCCGTGGATGGCATGGCACGTCGTCTGGCCCTCTAGTTGATAGCCATGTTTACATGTACAGGTAAAGTTGCCAGGAGTGTTGATACACAAAGACTTGTGGTCACAGTACTGCTCATAATCACACTCATTGATGTCTGAAACACATACAGAGAGGCAAATAGAACACAGGCAAATGTTTTTTTCGAAAATGATAATTTGTATGTTTTTATGAGGGTATCCATAAAAGCCACCAATCAGGCTGGAAAAGTTTTCTTTTCAATGACTAGTCCTGGACTAGTAACCTGGACAAAAACGATACGAAAATTTGAGCTGTTTTCAATTAACGAACACAGCAACACATTTTCATATTTAGAAATAAGAAACATGGTATAACAACAAGTAATTTGTTTTATATTTTGTCTAGAAGCATTTATGTAGTGTCCACCATGATTGGCTGTTTTGAACAGGTGCATGCATTGTACATGTTCCGCCTTTACATGTTGTTTATAAAGGCTTCTGGCATGAAATTGATTGCCATCATCACTAATTAGAAACTGCCAGTTTTTGACTTGTCCAGGATTAATTTAATGATCAATTACCAGAAGCCCAAAATTGCATTTTGACTTGTCCGGGATATCGGGTTACCATATTTTTCCAGCCCTGTCAATATCAAATATCTAAATATATGAAATCCTTGTCTGTGAGTTATTCAGAAATATTTCATTTTTTTTTACAAATCATGCTTTAGTTCAACAATCATGTCAATAAATAGTAAAAGAGTGTAGATAAAAAAAATCTGACTTTTATTATTTCATGGTCTATCATACGTCATGCTGTTTAGTAATAGAATAACAAATGTACTATGATTTTTTCTCATCCTTCAATATAAAGCACTTATTGAATAACAAATGTTATGTGACTTTTTTGTCCTTAATCAATACATACCACTAATAAAAACATGTGTAATATGTATTTTTATCCTTATTCAATATCAAGCAAACGACAACTCTTTCAGTCAAACATATGCCATTGTACACATTTGCTATACACACAATGGCCCCTTACCAGCACAGATGAGGGTTTATGTATGGACTGGTTAGGCCTAGGATATATAATTATATGCTCCTAGGATATATAATTATATGCTGCTAGGATATATAATTATATGCTCCTAGGATATATAATTATATGCTGCTAGGATATATAATTATCTGCTGCTAGGATATATAATTATATGCTCCTAGGATATATAATTATATGCTGCTAGGATATATAATTATATGCTGCTAGGATATATAATTATAAGCCCCTAGGATATATAATAATATGCTGCTAGGATATATAATTATATGCTCCTAGGATACATAATTATATGCTCCTAGGATATATAATTATATGCTGCTAGGATATATACTTATATGCTGCTAGGATATATAGTTATATGCTGCTAGGATATATAATTATATGCTGCTAGGATATATAATTATATGCTGCTAGGATATATAATTATATGCTGCTAGGATATATAATATATGCTGCTAGGATATATAATTATATGCTGCTAGGATATATAATATATGCTGCTAGGATATAGAATTATATGCTGCTAGGATATATAATTATATGCTGCTAGGATATATAATTATATGCTGCCAGGATATATAATTATATGCTGCTAGGATATATAATTATATGCTGCTAGGATATATAATTATATGCTCCTAGGATATATAATTATATGCTGCTAGGATATATAATTATATGTTGCTAGGATTATATAATTATATGCTGCCAGGATATATAATTATATGCTGCTACAATATATAAGTATATGCTCCTAAGATATATAATTATATGCTGCTAGGATATATAAGTATATGCTCCTAGGATATATAATTATAAGCTGCTACGATATATAATTACAGTCAAACATCTATTAAACAGCCACCCAAGGGACAGCCTAAAATTGGCAGCTTAAAACAAGTTTGTTGCTTAGCACAAAATATGATATTATTGCCTATTAATATGAGAATGTTTGTTCATAAAAAAAGTATTACTTAAATAGTAGATCTACAGCAAAGTAGTGTTTGAATAGACATTTAATACTATAACATTTCCTGCTTTTGGGATGTCAGCTAATGACTCAGAATATCAGAAGTGCCTCACTTAATCAAAGAAAATATTGCTACATTTATTAGTAGTTTTGTCACTTAAAGTACAAATAATAACATATTAAATGTTTCACATCAAATGTATACTGAATGTAAATATCAGAAAAGACAAAATCTTTGTCAACTTGTAGTGCCACAAATAGCGGAAAGGTGTTTATATATGTATTCAGATAGCCATAACTAAAATGGCAAGTAAAGTGTTATTATACAAAGTAAATTATTTTAAATATCATTTAAACAAGGTTTGTATAAACAATTACTGAAACTGCAACAGTTTTATGCACATATAGACAAGTAAATGGTGTTAATCTAGGCATAAATTAACTCGCTCATAAACTTATGCCTCTGCTACCCATTTCAATACCATATCTTCTGAATAGATATTGGCTGAGACACTTTTTTTGCTCCGACTACCGGATGAACAATAACTAGGAAACTATCTTGATTGGGAAATCGAGACAGTTAACAGTGACAATGTTGACATGTGGGTGGGGAGCAGGGGGATTAATGGTCACACATTCATTGCGTGATCACAATTGACAAGTGACACATGCTCATTGATCGCTAATTAGGAGTCAATTAAAGAAGGATTTGCCCAATCAAGCTGACTGCTGGCTTCAGAAGACACGCGACCACCGACTTGACGACAATTTAAGAACAAATTGCTTGGGAGGGCCTAAACTGACTGCTTACAACATGGTGACCGCTGGCACGAGTTTGACTGTATATGCTGAACATATATGCAATCGAAAAATACTTTAAAAGAAAACTATTAACAAAATAAGACAAGTTTTCTAAACCTTATACTTGCACTATAAATAAAATGGTTTATCTAAATACCCAGTAGGAAACAACCTAAAGCTTTTTGCCTGTAAGCACCTCCCCCCCACAACTCTTACTCACCAACACATGTGTTGTTGCTCCAGTAAAATCCCTTATCACATATACACCTGGCTCCATCACTGGTTTCTACACAAGGGGTACAATCCAGGTCATCACCTGCAAAGGTTAAGGGTCAAGGTCATTCAAGGATGTAATTATTCAAGGTCAGCAAGATCAACTAAAACTTAACTGGGTATATACATCTTTCAAAAAAAAAAAAATGAGAGACTATGGTGAGATCTACCCATTTGTATTTAAAGAAGATCTAAAACAAATGCTGTGTAAGTCCAGAAATGCACTTCGCGCCAGTTCAAGCTACCACTACTTTGACTATCATCATCATCATTATTGTCATCATAAACATCATCATCAGCACCATCATCCTCAATATCATCAAGATCATTAATATCTTCATTATCATAAACTTGACTAAAACAATCAGCAGCATTGTAAACATCATCATCGTAATCATCATCAATATCATCACCATCATAACCTCTACCATTACTAACGTCATCATCGTCATCATAATCACAAAGAAGCGATAGAAATAAAGTCAACAGTATGGTGAGAAACAAGCACAACATATGGGAAAAAAAAGACTTGTTGCCTGGCAAACTTACATTGCTCTGAGTAACACGATTGCTCGTCCGCCCACGAATCACAGTCATAGGTTTGATCACAGACTTGGCTCAATGGAATGCATTTATGGGATCCCCCACACTGATATTGGTCTGGGGGACAGGGAATGATATTGTGGGCATGTGGACCTGTAAGAGATATACATAACACATTTTACCCATCAGATGAGAGATTTAGGCGGTGCCACAGACATGTGGGTAGTCACTGACTACTAACTCCCACCCCTAAACCCCACCCCCAACACTCTCCCCGACTCCTTGCCAACTCTCTGCATGGGTCAGAGTTCAAATTGGGACAGGGGACAAAATCTTTCATCTGGGGACCTCTTTGCACTAGCCTGTGGTGCAGAGTATTTCTCTGCAGCCAGGTGTGGGACAGGAAAGGCATTTGCTTTATCAACCAATTATAGCTAAACATTGTTATAATAACCATAATTATGTCACTGTGACCTAATAAAAAAAAACAGCATACAAAACTAACATCAACACAAACTGTTTGTTTTTACAATGCATTGCACCATCACAATTATGGTCATTATAGCTGTATCAAGATTCTTTGAACTGTTGTAGGGCCATAGACACATTTGATAAGGGCCTATAAGGAGTTGTAGTTCAGTGATTCAATGTTTAGCTTCGCTGACACAAATAAAACATAATAAATTCAAAAGATTAAATTAACTTGCAAACATAATATAAATGAGACACAGACAAGAGACTATCACCATTCTTCTGAACATCCCTATTGTTGTTGCTGTTGTTTTTTTGCTTTGTGGTAATTTTGGCAATTTTGACAATGACAAGCTATAATTGGTGGTGTTAACAAATGTCTAAGAAGACCACCCCCCTCACTCCCCCACTGTGCTCTCCCCCACCCCAACCACCACCACATATAGACAACCCATTTCCGACATGCTAAGGAGATTTGGAGTAACAAGTCAGCCACTCTGTCAATCAATGGCACCATTCTGCACAAGAAACGCTTCACCTTCTACCAGAAAGAAAGTATTCATTACTATCAATTGAGACAAGGTAAAATGCAAACATTTTCTTCATACAATATGTTCTTACAGGACAAAAAGTACCATATTAGAATTTTATAAAAGGTTTTGTAATCCATTAAAGTATTACAAGACTTTATAGATAATAAAAAATAAAAGCTAAATTTTAATCAGTTTTAAAATAAAAATTATGTACTAAATATCTTGTAACAAAAAAAAAAATATGAGCAAAAATATTTGAACAAAATGCTATGCAGCTACAGTGCAATAGAAATGTGCATTATCTCACTCTGTAGTCTGTACTGGTACTCAAACATTTACAAATCATAGAACTACATTTATGTATTGTCAATTTTATGTCTTCATATCTATATTAGGATTTTTTAACAGGATGTGGGTGCAATGTGTAATATAAGGGCTGAAAGAAAAAAATTAACAATACAATAAGAAAAAAAATATATATATATACATATAAATAAAGATTTATTAAAAGCAATAAATCACAGTTTTGTGTTTTTTAATATTAAGAACTGTGTACATATATAAACAATAATAGCCTATTTCATCACGGTGCAACTGCAAGCTACATAAAGCATAACAAGCAATGTCAAAAGATACAAAAACTTAGGTTTACACTGGGACAGGTCAAGTATATTCATTAATACTTCATTCCTCAAACGTTTATTTAAGCAACAGGGGCCTTAACCTCTGGTCCTGTCAAGGTTGTATTTCAAATTTGGTAATAATATCATAATCATGACACATGTTACAGAAAGTCTAAATCTATTTCAGAACAGACAACGGCCACAAGGACCCTTGATATGATCCCAACCTCATCTTCTCATCTTCCCATACAATACTTCCTGCTTAATTTGGTAAAAAAATCTCATTTTTTAACATAAGGTTATTTATTTACCAAACAACATCCTTTACCAGACATCAGTCACTATTTCTAAACAACAAAGGTTTTCATTAAAAAAAATGTTGAAAAGGCAAATTGCTGAAAACTGGTATTAAATATTCTCATTACTCAGTCATTTTACAGTTTTATCGAGTTACGAAATAAAGCTTAATTATAGTTTTAAAAATCACCTTCAACAACTTTGTTATGAAATTTTATCATCATTCCCCAAAAGTTTAATATTAATAAATATATTACTGACAATAATTGGTTGCATGTTATTTTTATATAATACTAGGACACAGCAAAAATGCTATTACTAAACAATTAAAGCTACAGGATTATTTTTTTATCAATATCAAATCACAATTCAAAAATATACACCAGACCGGAAAAAACAACATTTGTAACATTGTAGAATCTGCAAAATCATAAGTATCTATGAGGCACCTACCAGTATATACACAAATCGGCCACCATTGTGTTGTAAATCAATTTACAATATTAAGTTGTAATTATTTACAATATTAAGTTGTAATTTTGAAAAAAAATAAGAATTTTGATGATTGTTTTGTAAAAAAAAATAACATATTTATACAATAACATCGATAAACATTGTGTGACGACATACAATATACAGTGTTTCAGCAGACATGAAGTGCATAATAATATGGTTTGGGTAGCATAGTGACGTAAGTTGATGTACCTCAATTTCCTTCACAAATGGTGATCTGCTGACTTATCTTTGAATGCATAGATGTATTATGATCCTCATTTCAAATCCAATCAATTTATATCTCTTCCTAATTAACTCAATGTCACGTCAAGCTGAATCAAGGAACAAAGCGCGCTTGCTGTTAGTTGCGAACTTTAAACACGTCGATTAAGACAATGGGATCTTGAATGCAAGAGCTGCAGACACTTACAGAGGTGTAAAAACAAGCTGACTCATGTCGATATTTGTAAAAATTGTGACCTAATTAAGTAGCTAATTGATTCCAAGGACTATGATTGTCAACCGATCATAAGAGGACAATCAATTTTTAGCAATCAGAAGTAAACATTTTTTACAAAGAAAACATAGGAAAAATGATATTAGTAGTATTAGTAGTATCAATGTCATTAGTAGCTCGTACATTCATTAAATTGTCATTGAAGTATGGCCATACAACTGTTTAATCTGAAACTGTCATACAGTTACACCCATCAATTAGAACACAGGATCAGTAAAATAGATAGAATTACAAGAACGGAATGGGATGGGATTAGCCGGCATTTTTGCCGATACTGCGCAGCGACATTTCCATCATTATAGCACAGGGGCACTTATGAGGTGCCCAGGGACTGAACCCGGCCGGTCCATTATAATGACACCGATGAATCAGGTGTAATGCTGTCCCCTTAGCCCCAAGCGTTAGGAACGAAGCCACTACTACCAACTTTAAAATCTTTGGTCTGACCCGGCCAGGGTTTGAACCCACGACCTCCCAATCCCCAGATAGTAATTATTGCTGAAAACTGACAGCACTATAATTGTTTGGGGAAGGGCGTGTACTGTTAGCCTTGTTGGATATTTTGATCTATTTGGCAAATGTTATAAGTTTCAGTTTTTTTTTCTATTCCTACCAATTAAATACCACTTTTTTTTAAATCAACAATGATGGGTATGGTGGAAATTATAGAAAATAGATGCAGCTTATCATATTTAATTGTATTTTCTTATGCTTATTCTGCAAATTTAACCTAAAATTGTTATATCTGTTTTCATTCAAAAGCAACTGACAGCATGCTATAGATCCCTGGCTATACAGAAAGAAACCAATTGCTGAGAAAAAGCAGAATGCCAATTAAAAGGCAATTAAGGTTCAGACTTCAAAGTGGCAGTCTAAGCCTGTCATGCAGATTTGGATAGATGGCTAGATTTGGAATATATGAACAAGCTATTGCCTAGAAAGTCTTCAGCCATTGTATAAAACCAAAATGGCTCAAGTTGTGAAAATTTTTGAAATATTATTACTAAAGTAAATGCTTAAGAAAGGAAACACTAATGTAAAACTCCAATGTGCGGAAACAACAAACAAAATATTGTCTGCATATTGAAAGTTGGTTGTAAAATAAACTAGAAAACATAGAATATTAACTTAAAAAGCTGGAAAAAAAAACAGGAAAGAAGCTCTTGAAAACAAAGCTGGGTCTCAGGAACAGTTTATGATCAGAAAACTCCCAGCTGAATACTGATCTGCCTCAGCCTGACCAACTTGTGCTTAGCTGGCCAAGTGTTGAACATGAGCTATTATCCCCTTTTCCTTGAACTCTGCCTGGTGGAAAAATGAACACATAACTTGAAAAAGATGGTCTTAATTTTTGAGTTGATCTTAAAAGAAAGTTAGTCTAAATTCTGATTCTGTCCTGAAAGTGAGTTGGTTGTAATGGTAGATCTTAATATAGAGCTAGTCTCTATGTGAGCCCAACTCGAGGTTAGGGCAGTGAATGGGTTAATAAGTGAATTAGTGTTTATATGGATTTGCTTTTAAATATGGTTTGGGTTTAGATAGTGAATATATATTTGTTCTTTAAAATTGGTCTTATTATGGAGTATGTCTTAAAAGTCAGTTAGTCCTTTTTTGGAAACAATCTTTAAAGATTATTTATTCATTAATCAATTGTTTTGTGTGCTTTTTTTGTTGTAACATCACACAGACACAATTATCACCTTAACGACAATGGCTAATTATTGGTGGATTGTTGCTAATTATGTTTGGGTAAAACAACAGGTGTAGCACAGGTTTGCTGGAAAACCGTCCCAAATTAAACCTCTCATTACAGTGAATTATACTGACAAATTAGAGTTTGCATTAAGACTTAATTGGTTATGAAAAAAGTGATGACCTCGTAATGGCTTGAAGAGTGGATTGGCCATACTTAAAATATATGGTTGGTCTGCATAGTGAGTTTTCTTGAACGTGGTCATGAAGTGGCTCCAACAAAAACTACATTACTGTCATACAACAGTCTTAAAAAGGCCACCTTAGTCATCATTCTTTGATTCTTTGATATTTGATTGGACTAAACTTCAGCTGTTTTTGTACAAATGTAAACAAAACAGTGTATAAAACATTTCATAAAGAAACCAAAGAAGGCTTGATGAATGAGTTTTATGTGATTGATCAATGAGTTTTAAATGGATATATATGTAAATTATTATAACCTACCCAAAAACAAAAACAATAACAAAAAAAGAAAAACACACAAAAACAGAAAAGAGATTGGAAAAAATGCCAAACATTGTTGTTATCTTCTTCATTTCTTTCCAGCAACAATGAAAAACAAGCAAAAAACAACAAAAACAATCATTTGATAAAAAACATTAAAAAACATTACCCTTACAGCCAATCCTCAGATAATAACTACAAAACTGTACAAAATTATCTTATCCATTTACATATTAATACCACGGGCAATCAAAAATAAAAACAAGCAATCAAAGATAAGCAAAATATTTTTTAAAAGCAACATGGAAGGGAAAAAGAGTGTCTTTGCAATGTGCAGCATGGAGGCAGGTGTTACTAAGGTCGCAGTTCAGCAGAAGTTGCACAGAGAGAGGCAAGTCTGAATACATGCAAACAATTCTGTGGTCAAAGGCTAAAAGCACCATTAAACAATTTCTCAAACTCACTCTCATATCTCAGACATATAATTGGTCAATGTTTTAGCTACACAACCAATCAAAACGTTTAGAATTAAAATCAGACTCTTAGTCTGTAGGAAAGTTCTCAACGGCCTTTCTAGTCTGGGTCAAAAGATTAGGATTTGTGCTTTGGTGTTTTAATTAAATCATGGTTGTCAGACAACCAACCGTTCACCAATCTGACAACTGTGTTTCAAGGTTTGGTGTTTTGATTCATTGTCATTGTTGACCAACCAGACAGTTTAGATTTGAACCTCGGTGGTGTGGTAAGTTGTCATTGAGTGTTGACCAACCAGACAGTTTAGATTTGAACCTCGGTGGTGTGGTAAGTTGTCACTTAGTGTTGACCAACCAGACAGTTTAGATTTGAACCTCGGTGGTGTGGTAAGTTGTCATTGAGTGTTGACCAACCAGACAGTATAGATTTGAACCTCGGTGGTGTGGTAAGTTGTCATTAAGTGTTGACCAACCAGACAGTTTAGATTTGAACCTCAGTGGTGTGGTAAGTTGTCATTGAGTGTTGACCAACCAGACAGTTTAGATTTAAACCTCGGTGGTGTGGTAAGTTGTCATTGAGTGTTAACCAACCAGACAGTTTAGATTTGAACCTCGGTGGTGTGGTAAGTTGTCATTGAGTGTTGACCAACCAGACAGTTTAGATTTGAACCTCGGTGGTGTGGTAAGTTGTCATTGAGTGTTGACCAACCAGACAGTTTAGATTTGAGCCTCGGTGGTGTGGTAAGTTGTCATTGAGTGTTGATCAACCAGCAACCAGACAGTTTAGATTTAAACCTTGGTGGTGTTGTAAGTTGTCACTGAGTGTTGACTTACCAGACAGTTTAGATTTGAACCTTGGTGGTGTGGTAAGTTGTCATTGAGTGTTGACCAACCAGACAGTTTAGATTTAAACCTCGGTGGTGTAGTAAGTTGTCATTGAGTGTTGACCAACCAGACAGTTTAGATTTGAACCTCGGTGGTGTGGTAAGTTGTCAATGAGTGTTAACCTACCAGACAGTTTAGATTTAAACCTCGGTGGTGTAGTAAGTTGTCATTGAGTGTTGACCAACCAGACAGTTTAGATTTGAACCTCGGTGGTGTGGTAAGTTGTCATTGAGTGTTGACCAACCAGACAGTTTAGATTTAAACCTCGGTGGTGTGATTAGTTGTCATTGAGTGTTGACCAACCAGACAGTTTAGATTTGAACCTCGGTGGTGTAGTAAGTTGTCATTGAGTGTTGACCAACCAGACAGTTTAGATTTGAACCTCGGTGGTGTGGTAAGTTGTCAATGAGTGTTAACCTACCAGACAGTTTAGATTTAAACCTTGGTGGTGTTGTAAGTTGTCACTGAGTGTTGACTTACCAGACAGTTTAGATTTGAACCTCCGTGGTGTGGTAAGTTGTCATTAAGTGTTGACCAACCCGACAGTTTAGATATGAACCTCGGTGGTGTGGTAAGTTCTCATTGAGTGTTGACTAACCAGACAGTTTAGATTTGAACCTTGGTGATGTGTAAGTTGTCATTAAGTGTTGACTAACCAGACAGTTTAGATTTGAACCTCGGTGGTGTGGTAAGTTGTCATTGAGTGTTGACCAACCAGACAGTATAGATTTGAACCTCGGTGGTGTGGTAAGTTGTCATTGAGTGTTGACCAACCAGACAGTATAGATTTGAACCTCAGTGGAATGGTAAGTTGTCATTGAGTGTTGACTAACCAGACAGTTTAGATTTGAACCTCGGTGGTGTGGTAAGTTGTCATTAAGTGTTGACCAACCAGACAGTATAGATTTGAACCTCGGTGGTGTGGTAAGTTGTCATTGAGTGTTGACCAACCAGACAGTTTAGATTTGAACCTCGGTGGTGTGGTAAGTTGTCTTTGAGTGTTGACCAACCAGACAGTTTAGATTTGAACCTCGGTGGTGTGGTAAGTTGTCTTTGAGTGTTGACCAACCAGACAGTTTAGATTTGAATCTGGGTTGTGTGATTAGTTGTCATTGAGTGTTGACCAACCAGACAGTTTAGATTTGAACCTCGGTGGTGTGGTAAGTTGTCATTGAGTGTTGACCAACCAGACAGTTTAGATTTGAATCTTGATGATGTGATTAGTTGTCACTGAGTGTTGACCAACCAGACAGTTTAGATTTGAATCTTGATGATGTGATTAGTTGTCATTGAGTGTTGACCAAGCTGACAGTTTATATTTGAATCTGGGTGGTTTGGTTGGTTGACAGTTGACCAATTAAGATTGTTGGGATTAAAACATATGTGTTTTGACTGGCTGTCAAACAAAGCTTTAGCAGACCATTTTTTTAGAAGTTGGAATTGTGTCTGTTTGTGATACAGATTAGATAGTTAGGATTTAAGTCTGTTTGTATTTGATTTGCTGTCATGTGTGCTTACCATATACCATAAGGTCAAATGCAAGGGTAAATGAAAGCAATATGTTGTTTGTGCATTCAAACAACTGTTAATCAATCAGCTAGTTGAATTTTAGCCTGAGTATCTTTATAGGTTGCTATAAAACTTTTGCATAATCAAATTAAGTAAAGAGCTGAGCCTGTGTGGTTTTGGATTGGTTGTCATACAACTGTTGACCAATCAGACAAGGCTTGAATGTGAGTCTGTTTATGGAACCTTGTGCTTCAGAGTATAAAAGTTTTCAAACTTGATTGGAAAATTAGGCCTCCCATGGTTACAGCATAATAGAAAAGGATGGAGTCCCAGACAGGTATATCTGTCATTGTGTAGCAATGTATCTGACAGTTCTTTTAAAAATCCAAATATTGTGGGTCTTCATGAGGATCATCCTTTAGAGATTATTTCATATGTTCTAGCAGTAAACAACTTAGTAATAAGATATGTTTCCTAAGCTTTTAATCTGCTAAGCATACACAGATCAGTCTGATGCCAATATTGTAGATCCAGATCAAGCCAAGATCTTAATTTCTTCGTGCAGTCTCTTAAGAACTGCCTTCTTAACTTGGTATGTAATTTGTTAGTAAATATTTAAGATTTTGTGCAATAAGGTCAAGAAATACATGATTAATTTGGAGCTCTACGCATGACACATCCACGTTGGTTAGTTGTCCCACAGACTTGTTCATGACATACCACAAAGCACAAGATGCTACACACTAGTTCTAACCTGTTCTGTTTATTCCCATCCTTAGGCCTGGCAAAAACAATAGGTTACAAATCAAACTTGTTCACCAAAGCTCACAGAACTACACATTAAAGACATACAGTCAAATCTGTACATACCTGGCTATAAGGACAAGAGTTTTTAACAAACACCACTGACAAAACTGCAGCCATAATGGTGATCTTCTTATTGGTGGAGGATGACCCTTAGTCAAAAGTCTGGGTAGAACCACTGGCCCAATATAGGTCAGCTTGAATTGCTCCTAGCATTATGTATGCCCTAATTGGAACTTTAGGATGGAGGGGGTTTTTTTTTAAAAAAGTTTTACAAAAACATTAAATGGTGATTAAAAAGTTTCTTGGTACAATGATCAATGCACCAAATGTTAACGTGAAAACTTCAAAAAAAGGTTTCTGGCAAATATGTTGATTGGGTTTGATGCATTAAATGGCTACAAAAGTAAAATTTTAACTATATCCAATGTGAAGGAAGAGTACTAAATAAGCTTGAACCAGAAGCTGTCTTCAGAAGCCAGATTTGAATATCAATCTGTATATTAATTATATTTAAAAATTGTCTCATTCAATCTCTATGATTGGCAAATTTGTGTTAAATGTCTTAAATGTTATTTTGGAGAGGTTTGGTTTTAGTGAAATATTTCTTGAGTCGTCCACCACCAATAACACAGATTGATATGGCTGTAATTACCGTAACTGTTTGATTGTAAGACTACATTGTAACACAGAAGATTGATTGTAAGACTACATTGTAACACAGAAGATTGATTGTAAGACTACAGACTATCTTCTGTTAAGATAATTTTCTCTTCCTTTTTTAGTCCTGCTGCACTGGTTTGACTGCATGCAATTATGACCATGCTTATTTACTTTCACAACCATCTCATTTTAAGCAAGTTATGTTGCTACCTTTACCGTAACAGGATGTCAAGGGCCCCATTTTAAGCAAGTTATGTTGCTACCTTTACTGTACCATTATGTCAAAGGCCCCATTTTATTTGTGTGTGTAGGTCTTTGATATAAATACTTTTACATGGGTGAAAGTTAGAAATTATGAAAAACCTAAAATTCTGAAAATGTGTCAATTTAAATAGGGAAAATAATGAAAATCAACCATTTTCAGACACACAGAATCCTGAATTCAGGCATAATCCTGAAAACTTTCACCCATGCTATTATAAAGCAGCACATTATTTTGTTGACCCTGTTTTACTTCAATGGTCTTAGCAATTACAGGGTCTCAAGAAATCCTGAAATTTTTTTCATTTAAGCCTTAAAATGATACAAGGCATACTGGTAAGTTAAAAAATGATTTTTTTTGGCAATTTAATTCAGACATTCTTAACCCTATATTGGGGTTACTCATTTAAATTGTCTCTTTGGGACAATTCTAAGGGTACCTAACAATATAGGGTTTAGAGAAGAAACAAATGCAAAATTTGGAAAATAAATATAATAAAAAATCACCCAAGTAGAATTCTATTGTCCCTCTACTTACAGTTGGCTGCTGCCTCATCAGAACTATCAACACAATCCACATCGCCATCACACATCCAGGTTTTGGGGATCCACACTGTGGGATCACCTGTACACTGGAAGTCATCAGGATTAGAGCCATGTTCAACTGAAATAAAGTATGTCAAATTTCCAGTTACCCATGATGTAATAAAGTACAGTCCAACCTCATTACCTCGAAATCAGATTCGCCGAAGCTCCAGTTATGTGGAAGTATTTTCTAGGTCCAGACATAATTCCTTCTTTTTCTATATTAAAATATATCTTTTACCTCGAAATAAATATGTCGCTAATATTGCTTTCCTCAAGGTAATTTCATAGTCCCCTTAATCAATTTCCTACTATATCTCACACCTTTTACATGAAAGTTATCACCTTGGTGACCCAAGATCGCACCCTGTACAAACATTGTGACGAGATGTGAACATCGCTGCAGGCTGCCTGATTGACCGATTTAAAATGTTTGTTTGTTTGTTTATTGGGTTTATCGTCCCACCAACAGTATTTCAGTTATCTGGAGACGGTGTCCACTTGAAGCAGTTATAGTGCTGCCTTCACTGTGTATAGCATGCCGTGAACACCTGGTATGATACCACACCCAGTCACATTATCCTGACACCGGGCCAACCAGTCGTGGAACTACCCTTATATTTGCTTGAGCATTAGCAAGGGAGCTATACCACTACCATTTTTAACGACTTTGGTATGTCGTGGCCCGGGATCGAACCCGGGGCCTCCCGATTTAAAATGTGAAATGGTGTCGATGTCAGTGACACAATTAGACTGTAATAATTAAGTGATATAATTAAACGGCTTTAATAAATGTAAGAGGCGAGTGTTATGAGAAATTGAGAGCGACGACAAAGATGAATTAAATATGCATAATTATTGTTCTGGTTTATAACTGATTCTGCCATAATTGATCAGATAAGATTAAGTGTTCTTGTCAGTTCTGAATTTTCACTCCCCTTTGCTTGAAGTTTGGATACAACGAAGCTTTTCTAAAAGTCCCTCGAACTTCGAGGTAATGAGGTTTGACTGTACTTAAATGACATTTTTTTAAAGTTTCCCTTAACCTTAGAGATTGATATGACATTTTTTTTTTAATGGTCTATAGGAGAATTTATAAAAAGGGCACAAAAAATGCACCTTATATTATTAAGTCTTTGATCTAAGGTAAATGTACAGTAAAATAACTATTAAAACCACCTTCCATTTTGTTTGTTTGTTTATTGGGTTTATCGTCCCACCAACAGTATTTCAGTTATCTGGAGACGGTGTCCACTTGAAGCAGATATAGTGCTACCTTAACTGTGAACACCTGGCATGATACCACACTCAGTCACATTATCCTGACACCGGGCCAACCAGTCGTGGAACTACCCTTATATGTGCTTGAGCATTAGCAAGGGAGCTATACCACTACCATTTTTAACGACTTTGGTATGTCTCGGCCCGGGATCGAACCGGGGGCCTCCCATACATGGAGCCGACACTCTACCGATTGCGCTACCAGGTCCGGTGTTCCATTTTGACTGAAAGTGGTCTTAATTGTGAGATTGGATGAGCGTATGAAACTGACATTATGTTTCAAAGTGTCTGTGTCATACATCTCTGACCATTAAATAGGGGTGTAAAACAAACAAACAAACAGCAAACAAAGTACCACACTTCTTTACAAAGTGTTTTTAATAGGCAATGTCATTTAAGGACAATTTCTATAATAAAAATCCTTTCATAGAATTTTCTTATTTTTTGATATATGTGGTAGAATTCAATGGCGAGTTCGAAAATGAAAAGAAAAAGTAAGGTTGATGGGCTGTTTTTTAGTAAAAATGAGGTTTCTATGGTAACCAATTTGGTGAAATCTTACAAAATGCCCAATTTATTTAAGCAACTTAAAATATTCCAGATATTCCACATAACAAACATGAATTTGCACACAAAATAACTTTATTTCATGTTATACTTCAGTAATCACTCCATCTGTACATTTTTTTTTAGCACAATACAGCCATTTTGAATTTCCTCACACGGTAAAAATGAAAGAAAAAACACACATGTTCTGCAAATAAATTAAGATTAAATAATAATCCTTTCATAGAATGTTTCTATTTTTTGATATCCGTTGTAGAATTTAATGGCGAGTTCAAAAATGAAAAGAAAAAGTAAGGTTGTCGGGCTACTTTTTTAGTAAAAATGAAGTTATGGTAACCACTTTGCCAAAACTGTAAAAAAATCATAAAACTTCTTTTTAAATAACTAGAATTCATGTTATGCCTTGCTCACTTAATAAGACACAAAAATAGCACATATTTATCTCAAAATATTGAAAAATAATGTTTCTGAGTTAATTTTGAAATGTCTGATTAATATTCAATCTCCTTTTTGAAGAGTAAAAGTTGGCAATTATCTTCCCTTGATGCGCTTGAATGATGTGCAGAAATTACTGCCGAAAATGTCCTTAAAGCATGAAAATACTCATATAAATCACTAATACAATGAACATTACTTACGATAATCATTAACATAATAAATAAACTGTGTAAATGTACAAGTCATAGATACAAGGAAATATTTATCATTTTAGCGATGATTAAAATATATGATCAGACCTTAGATGTATTATTTGCATGTACAACAGTCCAATTTCGCTGACGAGTTGTTTTTCAAACATTCCTTAATTGATACAAACGTAAAGTGCTTGAATGATCATGACCAAAAAACTACACCATGGATGAACAGTTCTTCTAGTCACTGTGGTCGCAATTAAGGCCAGTGTTTACATAAGAAACACACATTATTTTCTAGTAAAACTGGTCGTTATGCCAGATTAGCAGCGTGCTAGTTATTGTGGTCAGATTTCTTATTGAATAAAGAAGGCAAATAGTTTGTACCTATGAAAAGTGGCCTTAATAGAGAAGTGGTCGTGTTAGAGGTGTGGCCATTGGGTGGCTTGATACTGTATTTGACTTACAGGACAATCACCTATTTTGATCTTTATGAATATGTCTACAAGGGAGGAAATGATAAAGAGAGAGCTTAACACTTTAATTTAGAGCTCATTTCTATACTTACTGTCTATACCATGACATGGTTGCCCTGGTAATTGTCCCTCATCCTCTCCCTCTGGACAATCAGGGTCCCCATCACAGACCCAAGACTTATGGATACATTGCACCTGTTTGCCGGGGCCGACTGTGCTCGAACATGTAAATGAGAAATCTTCAACCACGAAGCAATGGATAGAGTCTTCAGCAGAATACCAGCTCACATCAAGGTCATCTGAAACAGTGATTTTATTTTTTGAATATTTCAGTAAAAAAAAGGACCAAGTCTGAGGAAAACCTGCACAGAATCCAGACATAATAAAAATAAAACAAGAAACAACAAAAAGTTGATGCCGAGCATCAAAGTTGACAGAAAGTAATGTTTGTCATTTTCTGTCATTACAGTGTTAATTCGTACTGGTATTCCTTCATATATTTTCATTTACTTTGTATGTATTGATACAAGTATGTACTTCAGGGCGCATGTAAGTTGTTATTACTGGTCATTAATTGTAGACATATATAATACCATACAAAATGTATCCCTCTGTTATCCATGGCACATCAATTTCAGTTGGAAACAAATTAAACTAGATATCTACCTGTAAATTCATATTTGGCACATTTTACATTAGCACCATCTGACAGAGGTCACATGAGTGTCTTGAAATTCATAATAGATGGAAAAAGCTCCACTACAGTACAAAATGCATGGGAATTAGCTTGTGTACCAATTGGGAACTGTCATCCGATTTCTGTATGAAGTGTGCAGGCACTGAATGCATAGTAACCATAAAAAGTTCAACCAAACAGTTTAAATCCTAACAAAACTTGAATGTCGAGAAAATTCTACAAATCTATCTATTAAAATTTTCATAGGAACAAAGAAGAAAGTTATCTGTTTCTAAGTAGGGAGATTTTTCAAATAACTTTGAACTTTAAAAGAGGGAGTTTCCCACTAAAAGTGGGAGAGTTTAAATGTATGCACACCATAGACAATTCCAAAACCAATTAAAAATATAAGGGTTCTTGTTCTCGGCAATCCAATAAGTTGATATGATAGGAGGAATATTCAAGCACGTTAACCTTTCTTTTAACGGTATGTCAAACTAATTCAATAAATAATTCACCATTCTACAGTTTGATATACTAGACTAGATATAAATAATACACCTCGAATGTAATAGCTCTAATCGTTTGATTGTCCTCTATATATTTGTGAATGAACCCCCCTTGGCATTTAATTTTCAAATGTTTTTAATTATTGGCCATCCAACCAGAATCAGGCATGTGTTTATTTATTTTGTTTCTTTGTTTATTGGGTTTATCGTCCCATCAACAGTATTTCAGTTATCTGCAGACGGTGTCCACTTGAAGCAGATATAGTGCTGCCTTCACTGTGTTTAGCATGCCATGAACACCTGGCATGATACCACACTCGGTCACATTATCCTGACACTGGACTAAACAGTCGTGGAACTACCCTTATATTTGCTTAAGCGTTAGTAAGGGAGCTATACCACTACCATTTTTAACGACTTTGGTATGTCTCGGCCCGGGATCGAACCCGGGGCCTCCCATACCTGGAGCCGACGCTTAATCGATTGCGCTACCAAACTGGTATTTATTTTGTATTCAAGGAATGGCCCATGTTTGGCAAAAAAAGATTATATTTTATCCTATTCTACAGCTCTAAGAATCTTAAGAACATGTGGCAACCCATGAGGCATCAAAAATATTAAAATAAAAATGATGATGACAATGAGGTAAAAAAACAGACCACATATATTTTTTCTTTTTTGAAAAATGGAAAAAAGGTGCTTGATGTTATACAGGTTGAGCATGATTTAACGTAGTTGCCTTTAATGCTAGTTTCCCCCTAAAAAAGTTACTTAAAAAAGTATATTTTAATCCAATTATCAATCAAATATGAAACAAATAAAGCAACATAAGCAGTGGTGGAATAATTTCTTCTCTTCTTTTTGAAGAAGCTCTATAACACTTTCAACCTACTCGAGGTGCTGTTACAAGCCAGGATGAATATCAAAGCAGCCTGCAATGGTTGGGATGGGATTTGCTGGCACTTTTGCCGATACTGTGCAGTGACACTTCTATCATTATAGCACAGGGGCACTTATAAGGTGCCCAGGGACTGAACCCGGCCTGTCCATTATACACACACAGACAAGTCAGGCGTAATGCTGTCCTCTTAGTCTCAAGCAATAGGAGGGAAGCCACTACTACCAACTTTTTAAAGTCTTTGGTTTGACCCGGCCGGGGTTTGAACCCACGACCTCCCAATCCACAAGCCGACGCTCTACCAACTGAGCTATTGCTGCCAGTGCTTGCAATGGTAGAAATTACCCACTGCATCAGTATGCCAGTTTAGACAAGATTAGCCAACGACTTATACATACAGTGTATGCTTAAGTTTAATGCTACCAGGTGTAGGCTACATTTTTTTCTGCAGCAAATGTAACATCATTTCGAACTCCTTGCCGATGACTGCCTCACCTCTCCTCTAATGTGGTGTCTAAACTGAACAAACCACCACCTTGATCAGATATTATCAGATATTTCAAATTCATTGCATTATAAGAAGTTAGGTGCACAGTTAACCTTTTTTTCCACCCATTTAATAGTTTATAAAAGCACATGAATTTTGCTATCTTGAATACGACATTAAACTGCGTTTAACTAGCTATAAAAAAATGATCTACCAAATATTGGCAAACTTACCTTGTGTCTTATGTACAGCATTTTGTGTTATGATTTACAAAAGTGGGCACATTATTAAAAGAAAAATTAAAAGCTGTATCTTAAGAGTGTAAAATATTATTAATATAAGAAAGTTATGATGTTTTTGCGTTTGTTCTTACAAATTTATTTCCTTTTGAAATAATACATCACAGTTGCAAAGATACTATGCGTCTTTTTTAAGATATTTCTTGTTTATTTTAATACCTGATTTTACAAGAAAGACAACTCTGTCACAAAAGTATCATTATGAACATTGAGTTATCTCCCTTATCTTCAATAAATAAATAAATATATATATGTATATATTTTTTTATTTTTTTTTTTTTTTTTACCCTCGTCTTTAGCCATTTTATCTGAATAATCCATCAAGTCATAAAATGCAGATTCTTGCAATACTTGTGGCATATTTGTTAGAACATTGGAGAGACTTTCATCTCAAACTTTTAATTGTTTTATTTCTATAGATGATGTTTATCAGCACATGTGAATGTTTTCATTGGTTGATAAGTATCAAGCGACAGGTGTTATTCTCTTTAGATATGTCTTCTATCTGTAACACCTGTGTGTTTCTATCTTAGAGGCTGATGAATGAGTATAGTTAAACAATTATATCTCTCACTAATCCTTAAATAGTGGAAGAATGAGGAAATATTGCCTCAGAGGATTATATTATTTTAAAATCAAGACCTGCAGAGAAGGTCGAGTGTGATTAAACTGTCTTTATAAGCGTTTTGGTTATAAATACCATAATAATTAATATCATCATCATCTGCAGCATTGTTGTTGTTATTGTTGTTGTTATTGTTGTTGTTGTTGTTATTGTTGTTCTTCTATTTCTTTTTGTCTTCATCACCATCATCATCATTATCATCATCACTACTTTCCTTGCCCCATTAACCCTCAGTAAGCAAAGATCAAAAATTAACATATGTTCAATAGCAATTCATTTGCTAAGCAGCACCTTCAAATCGAGTCTGACAAGTGGCAAGGGAACAGACAGCACCTAATCTAACCTATTTGGAACATCTACATTTACCCTTAGTAATATAAAGTGTTTTGTGTATGTTCAGGTCTACAATCTTATTTGAGCTAAAAGCATGTAATGAATACAGAATTTCTGATGTCATATAAAACATCTGCAGTTACCTTGTAATTGTCATAAAATAATTTCAGATAACATGTAAAGATCTGACCCAGTGTGGCAATATATTCCAAAATTCTGATAAAAAAACGTACAGGAAGTGAAGTCAGTAAAATTTTCATCTTTAGGTAATGAGACATAATGAAAAGTAGGCCCTTTCATTTGTTTTACTCGGCTTTTATCCTTGTGCTTATTGGAGTGTATGTTGACTTTTCTGCTTGCCTTTTGATACCCATCATCAATAAACATGTTCATTTTCTTTATTAATAACATATCTCTGTAAGTATTTAAATAATTTTAAGCTTATATTTATGCAAAAGTAAGAAATTCAATGTTTGTTATTGCAATATCTACAAAAGTACAGATGATAATGTCCAAGAATCTACTGTTTGGAATACCTCTGATATTAACTAACAAGGGAGACAATGTCCATTTCACCAATATACCCCATTAAAAGGCATACAAGCAATAATGGTTTTATAAAAGAATACAAGAATCAAGTTTTGATATGATGAATACCAGTTTATAATTAATATACAGACATTGTCTAACCTTGTGTTGCAATATTTGCTAAAACATATTAAATCTCAGGATTTGATAACAAATATATGCAAATGAAACAAATCAACAAATAACTTAAGGTCCTGCAGCAATACATTCGGAATGCCTTGGATAATGCACAAATCATCTCGTATGACAGAGAAAAAACCCACGAAAATAAACATGGCAGTACCTATGAAGTCATCAAAAACAAAAGTTCTGTTATCTCTACTGAAAATGCAGTACCAGTGGTTTATCTAACGAGATGTGAACAGTTTAATTGATAAATGAATGTTTAAAGGATGAAATAATTATATACACAAGACCTATCGCTTTTTTTAAGAACTATTTAATGGCATTGAGGCACCCGTGGAGATATGGATGAGTCACCAATTTGCAACTCCCCTGACTGCTAAGCCTCTCACCGCGTGGGTTCGAGCCCCGTTTGGAGCAAACGGCTAAATGTGCGAAGGTCTTCTCGCTGACTTATGGTGCGCCAGAGGTTCTACCCAGATATGAGTCATCTGCCAAAAAGCTGGATGTTGGCGTAATGATCATAAATGGTCTCTGCAAGGTTTTTCAAAAACAAAACATTGTTCCTGTGATCAATAAGATTGAGGTTCTGTAAGTCTCATTACACCAGATACACCTGAGAGATGACTGTCCTGAGGACGGAATTACCTGAGGGATGGGATTAGCTGGTATTTTTGCCGATACTGTGCAGCTACATTTCTATCATTATAGTACAGGGGCACTTATAAGGTGCCCAGGGATTGAACCCGGCCAGTCCATTATACTGACACCGACGAGTCGGGCGTAATGCTGTCCCCTTAGCTCCGAGCTTGGGGAGGGAAGCCACTACTACCAACTTTAAAAATCTTTTGGTCTGACCCGGCCGGGGTGTGAACCCGTGACCTCCCAATCTGCAAGCTGATGCTCTACTGCTTGAGCTATTGCAGAATTACCTGAGGATTTCCGATTGCAGCAAGTAGTGCAGATCCTGATCAGATACATTGCTAATCTTGATTTACACTACCTGATTCTCTGTATCACTAATTTGTGTCAAGCAGGCTAAGACTTAATCTGGAACCAGAAGCATATTTTGGTTGTAATCAATGTGCAAGCATTGCTAAGCTAGAAGACCTGATGGAAATTAATGCTCAACTTGGGAATTTGTAAATTTGCCTGTTGGTGTTTTTTGTGCTGCATTTTCAGGAATAAGTTAATTGAAAATAGTTGAATATATAATGTCCATGTTGAAACTGTAATGCAATTGCCAACACCGTATGGGGCCTTACAGAAACACCTTGAGAGAAATATGTATTATTACTGATATATGATATAAATACTAAAAGCAAAATGGAATTAATTTTATTTTTTAATTCTCTAGTCTCTAGAGAAATGAAATTTAGTCTGACGATGTCAGAATTGTGCCTGTCAGCGACTATAATACGACACTGTAACAGTGGCAACAGATAAGCTATTTTCACCCGTCAACATGCTATATGTGTTAATAACCAATAATTATTCTTAAGTCATATTACATCTACACTCAAAGGTGTCCAGATATACTGCTTGAGACTTTGTAGTAAATAGGGCAGTTACTGATCAGGCGTTTTCCAGTGGAAGCAGTCTGATCTGGATCTACGCTAATCAACAGTATAGGATCAATACATGCTAAGCAGGAGATGGGATTAGTCTGCAAAATAAATCAAACTGTCAATAAAAACCAAGCCTTCAAGCATTGCCGACATCCGCCCACACTTATTGTAGTAAAACATGAATGATGTCAATGTTGAGAGTGTAATGCAGGCCTGAGCATAATTATATTTGTTGGAACAATTCAGAGATAATCAGAAACCTAAGCAGTTGCAATAGATTTGCTGCAAAGACCTAGGTGGTCAAAGATTTAACCAGTTTTCTTTTTATTTAAGGATACTTAAAGTCCCAGTTGACATTACAAGTTCTGATTCCCATCAATATGTAAGGGCAGTGTTGTTCTATATGTTTGTTTGTTGTTGTTCTTTTGGAAAGGGTAGGGCAGAAGAGTGGGGGTGAGTATTGGCTGTGTTCATCATTCCACCAAAAATCAACAACATCAGCCTACCTGCAACATGCAGATTGTTAATGTTTAGTTTGTAAATTAACTAATTTAGTGCCATACTTATCCCATAATACAAAAAAGAACTGTAAACATATGCTCACAAATGTAAGAGCTCAATAAATAATTCAGCAAAGATATAACCAATGTTTGACACAAAATGTATTATTATGAACAACTTGGACAATCATGTATCTCCTAAAGTCACACAATCATTATTTTGGAAAACTTCTGTCAAGAATTTTTCATTAATACGACTATATGGTTAGCACCTTTGTGTAGTGATGGCATCAAACTGTTCCAGATAAGTATGGTTTTGCTGCTTGCTTTAAACACATCATCAACAATATTTCTGTAATCAAAAAAAAGTACATTCTTATTTATTTGACTGAAACAACTATATTGCTGTCTTTACTCTGTTAGCATGTCATGAACACTTGATTTGATACCACACCTGGTCACATTATCGATACCGACTCCTACCAGTCACTAGAAAATGACCTGTACATACAGATCCAGCCTAGGAATCCCTCAAATCTGACCTCCAACGTTCTAACCACTAGAACACAGACACTCACAACAAGATTTCTTGGCGATGCGCTGGAGCGCCGCCTTTATATGGAATGCTGAAAAAATTTTGCACATGCGAGCGGATGTCCTCGGACATTCTCATTCTAGCTAGAGAATGATCGAGGGAAAATGGACAAGGCGTTCTGAATTCTGGAAGTTTCACGATTTACACATTCCCAACGTACAGGTCCTATTTCTGTAAATGAAGTTCTATAGCGAGTATGCAGTATTATTATATGTTAAGTTGTTCTTTGTATAGATTGGTTATTCTTTTAAAATTTCATATTTTCTCTATTTCTAAAAATAGATCGATAGCGTCTTTAGTGGCACATTATACAAAATATCAATTTTATATAGATGACAATCGTGGAATAGCGCAGTGGTTATAGACTTGATCTGATGGTAACGGTCTCCAGAGATCGAATCCTGTCGCAGTCAATAAAATTTTGTTCTCTGACACTTTTCTTCTTTGTTTTTACAATAAATATAACAATCGAAACATTTAAACAGACAAAAAATATTGATCAATAACAAATGTTATTTATTCTTATTATTGATTAGGATCATTGAACAGTTATTGGCGACTTATAAAAATGCACTTGCGAGGGGATCTCCTGGACCATTCTCGAATAGGAGAAGAGGTGAACAAAAATGGGTGAAGTGTTAAGAATTTCAGAAGTTCTGCGACTCACACATTATCAACATACGGGTCCAAATTCTGTAAATGGTGTTCTTTTTATATTTATTTGTATTTATTTTTTGTTAGATGTACATCTGGCGGTAATACTTGTAGAGTATAATAAGAAATGTCCCCCACTATTATCTGTAGTTCTGGATTCAATCTTCATCCCCTGTTCTATAAACCAGACAACCACCATGGTACTGTGACCCCACTCATGACCCCCTGTCCAGAACTAAGTGTCAAATGCTCAATCTTATCTTAATACAGGGCACTTTATGGAGACATTTTAACCCAGCAACTTTCACCCTAACATCAATCTATTATAAATACTCAATTTGACAGCCAATGCATCAACAATTTAAGATAGAAAGGACAATTTCTTTGTTGTACCGACATGAAAGAGTTAAATCTAGTTCTGTTCAATCTGAATTCCTGGTGCTAAATTGACTGGTCTCTCTTAGACAAATTTCTTTGAGTTTCCGCTGGAAGGGTTTAAAGGTTCTCATCGAAACCCTAGATTCCTGGTATTCATTTGAATTGTCTCACTCGCTTGACAATTTCTGTGATAACCCACACTGTAGTGTTTGGCACAATGCTTGATAATTATTGGTGACGAGCTGGAGCGCGCCCAATATATATGGAATGCCGAAAAATTTTGCAGATGCGAGCGGATGTCCTCGGACATCCTTGTTCTAGCTAGAGAATGATCGATTTTTATCTTCTTTGTACATATTTCATACGCTATCTCTAAAACTGAATCCATAACCAAACTGGTGTCAGTCATTGACCTTTGTCATGTCCCTGCCATTACAAACCATGGATACATTTCTTAAACCTGAGACACCAACCTTTCAACCTCCGTAAAAGATCTCTTAACTTAACCTAGGATATATTTCATTTGTAGCTTCAAGTGTCAGTTCTTATATGGCCACAGATATTCTGTACCCTCAATAAATCTAGTCACACCCAGTCACTTTCCACTAAGCTCTGCAACCTTTAGTGTTATTGTTTATAAATAATGTATAATACCAAGTGACTGGACCTGATAGCAAAGTCAGTACAGCTTCTGCTTCAGGTACAGGAGGCTCTGATTCCAAGCTGCACCATACCCAAGCTATTAAAATTGGTAAGTGGTATAGCTACCTTGCTAGTGCTTAAGCCAATGTAAGAGTAGTTCCATGAGTGGTTGGACAATAATGTATCTCTTAATGTCACACAAACTAATATTTTGGACAACTTCTTCCAAGAACTTTTCATTAATAGGTCTATATGAAGTGCACCTTGGTGTAGTGATGGTGACAAAATGTTCCAAACAAGTATTTTGGAACTTGACCATAGTTAGACACAAAACTGAAATATTGTTTGTTTGTTTGCTTGATTATTGGGTTTATCGTCCCACCAACAGTATTTCAGTTATCTGGAGACGGTGTCCACTTGAAGCAGATATAGTGCTGCCTTCACTGTGTATAGCATGCAGTAAACACCTGGCATGATACCACACCCAGTCACATTATCCTGACACCTGGCCAACCAGTCGTGGAACTACCCTTATATTTGCTTGAGTGTTAGCAAGGGAGCTATACCACTACCATTTTTAACGACTTTGGTATGTCGCGGTCCGGGATCGAACCCGGGGCCTCCCGTACCTGGAGCCGACGCTGTACTGATTGCGCTACCAGGTCCGGTCACTGAAATATTGTTTTCGGGATGAGAAACCTAACAACGAACAATACCAAGTGCACGCCAACAGGGCCAAGATTTTAAGCTTGCTGACAAGTGTCCCCACAGTCTCTTACCGAGTTTGTTTTGGTGATTCAAATATAATTATGTAGGTGAAAGAATTTTTAATAAAATAATGACAGAAAACTCTAGGCACCAAATAAAAACCTACCAATTTTCATTACTCCCATATCCCAATACACATTTTATCTCTAACCATTTCCTTTACCCCATTCCTGCACATCAAGTTATTCTAATCTTTTTTCCCCACATTCTCTCTCCTCTTCTTTTCTTCCGATTTTCCACATGTTATTTCTTCATGTCTGTATTCTCTCTCCCTCCCGTAATGTGCAACAAACAGGAATACAACCTGAACCAACAATACTGCAGAAACATGTTATTCACTGGGGATCTCAAATAATTCAATTTTGCATCACCAGGGCACTTAAACATCACAAACACTGATGTATTAATCAAATTTCCTTCCGACATCCACACGGCCTATCTCTGGCCATGGCAGTCCGACAGTTTTGGTGTGAAATTCTGAGAACACACGAATCTTTCCAGACAGAATTGCCAGAAGTGATCTCTTAAGGAATAAATATTTATGTGCTGGTTTGGGAATCAAACATCTTCTCTTTAAGGTCAATTTGCCAGCCATAAAATATATCTCCACACGGAGGATATACCCCTGTAGATTGTATTCATTCTTTCATGCTTTTCATGTGTCCTTTTTATCTAGTGAAATATTCAGCATCTTTGAAGAAAGGATAGCTCAGGTTTAGCAATAATTCTTTTACTAGATAAATACCCTTTCTTAGTAATTTAGTTATTTAGAAGGTATTCTTTATATATCTTAATTTAATTTTACAATTTACGTCTTTTAAGATTTTTTTTATTCATTTGTTTGTCTTTTATTCTGAAATTTTGTGCAATACTATAAGCTCTCATCGATCATCTATATGACAGTTTAGCTTTTTATCCAGTCCTTTAACTTGTCTTCTTCACATACTCTTATCTTTCTATCTGATCACTTCTGTATGTGTCAATACTGTGTTTTAAAGGTGGGATGGCATGGGATTTGCTGGCGGCAAGATTTCTATCATTATAGTATGTGGGCACTTATGAGGTGACTGAACCCGGCTGGCCCATTATACTGACACCAATGAGACAGGCGCAATGCTGTCCCCTTAGCCCTGAGCGTTAGGAGGGAAGCCACTACTACCAACTTTACCGGGATTTGAACCCGCGACCTCCCGATCCGCAAGCCGACACTCTACCACCTGAGCTATTGTGGCCAGTTTTGAAGGTGGTATACTACAGATTGAAAATGTGTGAAATAGATCTTGCGAAATGTGGTTTATTGGTAACCTACATCCCATGTGAAAAGTAGATCAGTTGTCAGCACAAAAAAGTATTTCCTATCCACTATGCTGCACAGTTAGCTATTATTAAACAAACAAATTCACGTGACCATTAACTTTTGAGATCACTTCACGAGACCATCTGGGTAATCAGCTCTGGCGGCGATATCTTTTTTAAGCCAAAATCCCCATCGTGCTTATTTATAGATTTTGGTTATAATGTATTTTAAAAGCTATATAATTCAGGATTTGTACCGTCTAACGACTGAGGTTATAACATAAACAGTCTTAACTAAAACTAAAGTAGTAAGTTCATGCAGGAATGTGCACACATTTACCAGAACGGTGTTAAGATGGTGTGTACATGCATATATAGACGCTGAGTAAAGCAAGCTATGGGATACCACCTTTAAGGAGAAATAAAGGGATTGGGATTGGGATTTGCCGGCATTTTTGCCCATACTGTGCAGCGACGTTTCTATCATTATAGCACAGGGGCACTTATGAGGTGCCCAGGGACTGAACCCGGCTGGTTCATTATACTGACACCGATGAGTCAGGCACAATGCTGTCCCCTTAACCCTGAGCATTAGGAGGGAAGCCACTACTACCAACTTTAAAGCCTTTGGTTTACCCGGCCAGGGTTTGAACCCACGACCTAACGATCCGCAAGCCAACGCTCAACCACCTGAGCTATTGCGGCCTGTAGAGGAATAAAGAATATGTCAGTGTAAACTTTAAAATGATTTAAGGCAGCATGTTGTCTAGTTAATAGTTGACACCATCGTAGAGCACAATTACACATCTCCCACGTCTGTGTCATAATTGCATGTGTAGTCACACTTCTGTTAATAGCTAACAGAATACAACATGCATTAATTAAAGATGCCACTAGGCACCAATTACAGCCTGACAGCTGATGCTGCAGTTTACAAGGTTATCACTTGGACTGATGTAGTGAGCAAGGAAATTTAATCAAAGCATGTATAATGCACTCTGAGATAAAGTCAGGCAAGATTAACTCCCCTTATCTTGACCTTTGAAGTTTGTGTCACATACAAACAATATTTTAGGTGGCGCAGTTATCAGACCCTGAGGTGCAGGGACGGTTCTACTGTGCAGATATTTGACAGGAATCTTCCTCCGCCAAAATTTGTAACTTCTCGTCATAATAATGCTATTGTTATTAATATGGTAATTTCAGTTATTTAGTGGAGGACTGTCATAACTATAGGCCAGAATCAGCAGACGACAGTCACAATGACCAAGGCCAACTATGTGTAGAGTGACTGATGAGTAGCGTTATTAGATGATATTGACAGCATTCTATGCGGTCGAAAATCGTATGCCGATGAAAGTAGTGGCTTTTCTCTATTATTTTCCAGATAAGCATTGTTATTTTAAATCATTTTTTGCAACAAGATTATACAGGTCAATGTTTACTGTTGACCTAGGATATTTGCTATGTCTATACTAACATATCTTGTAACCTATGAAAGATAATCAAATACTTTAAAGTAAGGTATTAATTGTATACCATGTACCATATTCAGGTTACAGATTTATTCCCCCGCTCTGGTTACTCATTCTCCATTGACTACTGAAGTTACACCTCGCAAGATTCCTGTCATGCCACCAGCAGAAGATGAATGAAATGGGATGTAAATTACCTGCACAGAGATTGTTACCTTACTGCACTGTGATCACACGCAAAAGATGCTGCTGTGCAGCATGCTGTGAAGCCCTTAGTCCTTCTGGATATGTTAATAACCTAGTCCCTACTTGTTCCTTAATCATTTGGGACTTATGATACTCCTAACACTCATAAAAAAATAGTTCAGATCTTAATCTGACTGCTTCCTGTGTCAGCAGGCTGATCAGGATCTACACTTGTTGTCCCAGGTCTAAAAAAGTAATTTCTTAAAAGGGATCTTTATCTGACTGCTTCCTGTGTCAGCAGCCTGAGCAGGATCTACACTTGTTGTCCTAGGCCTAAAAAATTAATTTCTTAAAAGGGATCTTTATCTGATTGCTTCCTGTGTCAGCAGCCTGATCAGGATCTACTCTTGTTGTCCTAGGTCTAAAAAATTAATTTCTTAGAAGGTTTATATGTGAGTAGACAGCCCTGATAATAATCTGTTAATTACTGGTACACCGACCCACAAAGTCTCACAGGAGTAGAACAATAAGTCCATTGTGAAAGTCTCCACCACTCCCAGTACCACCCCAGCTTCAGATAAAGAAAAGGGGTGCTTATGCCAACACCTTCATTTCTCATCCAAGCATTAGAATCATCTTAATGTTACTGTTTTAACAGTACCAAATTAACAATAAATAGATTCTTGATGAGGAGAAACAAAGCTTTCTTTAGATGGCAAGCTTCATTTTTCTTAATGCTGGTTTGTATAATGTTAGCTGTTACTTTCTTAAAAAGTGAAAATCAAATAGGTCTATAACAGAAACTTTAACCCACACAGAAAAATCTAAGATCAAAAAGGGCTATAATTGAGCCAAAATTGATGTCGGAAGGAATAGGGATACCTGTCCTATTGAAGTTCTGCTTTTGACTTTTCAAGTAAAAATCTGGATAATTATTGGTCCATCAATTAATTAATCAACAAATCAATCATCAATCACCATTGTCTGACCATCAAGCATCATCACCACAGTTTCTCTTGGTGTGCAAGTCAGATGTCTTAGTTTAGACACATACAACAATTTGGTCCACTTGACAAATTAATTAAAGGTGTTATCCAACAATTTGCAGACATCTAATATATGTAACAATATCAGTAAATAAGAATGATTGGGATTCCTGCTGAAAACAGACATCGATGTCACAGCAAATGAACTAAAACATTAGTGGTCACATGGTTTCTTTGGTTAGAAAATAGCTAACTGTGAGCATAGCTCAGATAGGAAACACATGTTTGTAATGACGATTGTGGCGTTTTGGTTCACTTTTCTGACAGTTGTAGGACATCAAAAAACAGCATTTTACAAGATCTGTTCATACAATAATGGTTTATTAGGATGTATAATGAAAATAATTTTGGTTCAAACAGTCATACGATACCACCTTTAAGAGTATTAAAGTATTAAGCCTTTTATAAGGATGTTTAATAATGGAAATGTCAGCAATGTTCTTGCTAAACATCCTTTAGGTCGGTGTAATTATATACTATGGTTTGTGGGTGGTTTTTAAATAGGCATCACATTGTGTCTTTCTGCATTCCAGCCAGCTGAAGTTGTGCTTAATCCGTACAAAATAGCAATTAATCAATTGAAGTGATAAATGTATCTCTAGTTGGAATGACATCATTTTGATTGGAAATGGAGACTTAAACAAATGTAAATCTAGACTGCCTTGAGTGAACACATTGCATACTGAAGTTGGTAAAAAAACCCTACACATATTACTTTTTAATGACTATGAGTCCATTCTTTCCTCTTATCATCATCTAGGTAATCCGCTCTGACGTTACTATCTTTTTTTAGTGGAAATCCCATCATGCTTACATGTAGATATAGATGTGGAAAAATGAACATTTTGAGCGATTTCATATTTGCATTGTCTTACAACTGTAAGACTCATCTAAACTTAGTCGAAAGTCTGACTTTATAAAGAGAATATATCAAAATTTCACGGAACCCGGGTAAGAGATTGGTACACGTATTTGATATAGGCAAACTGTCTGACACCACCTTAAACTTCCCACAAACATCCTTCCATTTATATACTGAAGAAAAAATGTTTAAAGCAAGTTTTTAACAACTTTGGTTTTTGTCTATAAATCAATATGACTAAAACGTTTCCGTATTGACCAATTGTGCCCATCCATTGACAACATGTTTATCCCCTTTTTTTTCAAACTACACCATTATGTAAGCTTGAAACGTAACTTTCCCGAAAATCCTGTGCAGTATGTGCACAGCAAAACGGACAATCCTCCGTGGGTCACAAAGTTCCCTAGAAGTCAATCCTTTCTGAACTTGCTAAACTTTTTTCCTTCAGTATATGTAGAATTGTCATAGGGGAGGGGGTATAGGATATAATCCCATATGAATGAAGGAAAAAAGAATTGATGCCAATAAATCAGAATCATTCATGTCTGGCCCATATGTTGTCCAAGACAAGAAGATAGGCAGGGTAGAGTGGAGTGATAGGTTTAGTATGCAGAAAAACGAGACACAATTATTTCTGCTCAGATAGAAGATCTTTCTCCCAAATCACAGGGAATCACAAGGAAATTACTAGGAAGGCATTACACCAACAGACATCCTGGCATCAAGGTTTGTTTTATTGTCAATTTAACGCCTGAGAAAAGGTCTTATATTAATAGACATCATTACTTGATGCATATGCTGCTTTCACAGCTAGAGGAAAATGAGAACTTTTGGCAGAATTCATAATTAAAATGTATGTTCATATTGATTTTGTTTGAATAATTTCAAATATGATAGGCTTGCTTTTAACAGATGATGGGATATAATCAACTTTCTAAAAATAGTGCGGACTCTAATTAGACAGACCACAAAGAAGAAAAAGAAATCACTATGCTGTTTTTGACAGGATCAATGTAGGCTAGGGGATTTCATACACAGGATATGAATTTGTCACTAGCCCAAGGAAGACATGACCTATTGGATTGGCTTCAAAAAATTGTTCAGCTTCTTACTGCATTCATGGTCTCTACATTCTTTTGCTTTATCTAAATCCAGTACTTTAACCACAATAAGTCTGTAAGAATCTTAATGCATTTATGATCTGAAAAATTCTTATTTTTATTGTGTCTGTAATTCCAAGTACAACTTACAGTATGACAACAACAGTCCTGGCACCGTAACAGTTGTCCAAAACATTGTGTATCGTGCGTATTTCTATCGTGGAGGTATCGTAAGGTAACGTAGTGTATCGTGTAACGTAATAGGCCTATTGTAAAGTAACATAACGAGCCACATCATAAATTGTACATCGTACCATAACAGAATGTAACGCTTATGACTAGAACATGGTTACGTAACAGAACGTAACACAAGGAGAATTGAACTGTGTCACATAATTTGTTGATTCATATATACATATATTGTGAAATATTTCTAATAATATTATCATGCTCATACGAATAGTTCACCGTAAATCTAAATTCCATAATAAATGCTATACAAATACAAAAGAATTGTGTATAATTCATGGTTGTAAACAGAAACCAAACTACATATTTCTTTTCCGGTACTATTGATGGGCATATTTTTACACGCAAATAATATTGCACACTTATGAACTTTTCGTACTTATTACTTGAATGACAAGATGCGTAGATTTGATATGAATGGGCGTTTCAGACAATAATCATGAAAACTAGGGAAGTGATTCTGGTTAATTACCCACGCTTTTATGGAAAATAAAGAGCAGTTAGACGTTAATTGGAATAAGCATAGAGCTGGAAAAACTAGCTATAACATAATCTAGCACTATGTCAGGTTATGAAAAAGAGGTTTGTCTTAAATATGGGATTTAAAAAATATGGCTCAAATACAATGTACATTGCTAATAAATATGTGGACTGTTTAAAATCATCTTTAATATTTCCACAAGTTAGTTATTTGTAAAACTAGCTTACCTATGTAATCAATCACTTGGCACAACCAACACTGATCTAGTCTCTTCGCCTAATTATTTTAAATGTGTAGATTTTTTATACACAGTTATGTGAATTTAATAAACTCAATGGAAATTCAATAATAAGTATGTCCACAAGTGTAGAAAAAAAAACTTATGCTAAGCCCCTTTTCTTCTGCCAGTGATGTGATCAAACCTTTAAGGTATGAATGTGTCAAAACAATGTGCTTGTATCCTAAATAACAGTAAACATCTGACATCATGCCCTCTTAACTTCCGTACATTTTCCCACCCGGCTGATCACTTGGACGTGTGTTAATTCCAATTAATTGGAGACACTTTTATGACACGCCTCATCTTAAAGGAAGTAGGATGTTTAGCCATTTGTTATGTTGATTGGTGTGATCCCTATGTTTAATGTGTTAATTGGAGGTGTTAATTGTTCTGTTCCTAAATCGATTTACTCTAATATTAAATGAATATTTTATACCCTTATTGCAACATCCCCAGTCTTGTGAAATTAAGGAGCTACTGCATGCTGTCTGTAAGAACTACCAACTAGTAAATTGCAATAACCTTGAATGAAATAGAACGAAATTAACTCACTTCAGTCTACCAGACAACCATTCAAATCAAGCCATGGGCATTTTAAATTCATTAAGACTTAGCTACCTAGATAAAAAAAAAGTCCTGAAGGGGCATGTAAATACTCTTGTGACAAAGTTTGGGGAAATAATAACAAATATGCAAACTTCACGAGGTTCTAGTAGTCAAGGGGTTTGAATTTTACTCAAAATCTGAATCTTTCTAAATCATTCTGTGGGCTGACAAGAAAATCAATGATTGCTAAACAAAACACGCCATGAGTGCCCCTGATGCTGAGGTTCGATGTTTTCTGTGAGACCTCTTGATGCAACCTGGTCCTGTCTCAGTGCCAGTCATGTCATGGAGGACCAAAGGATTCACAACACCTCAAGTGTGGGATAGTGAGATCTACTGCAACCCATTATCATGCTATACTTATAAATCATTTTAGAAATATGGAATACAAAGTCTTAGTCACTGACTTAGTTCTAACATAGTACATAGGTCTTTAGACATATTGCTAGATACTCCATAAGCAAATAGTGTCAACCCTAATCACGCAGCTTCTAGCTGGAGCTAGCTGATTCAGAATAATCTGTCAAAGCCTGATAAAGTTTTGGTTAACAGGCTCAGGCTATGAGTCATGAAGGGTTTCTGATACGTTTAATTAAATCTTAATTTATTAAAGATGGCTCCATTTTGCAAAGTTATTAAGGCAATTTTTTTTTACTTACACAAATTCCAGTTTTTGGCTAGAATTTGTATTTCTGGATAACTTCACGTAATGATAGCTTAAAGTTGCTGGAGGGTTTGACTGTGACAATGTATCTGTGACAACTTCAGGTAATGATAGCTTAAAGTTGCTGGAGGGTTTGACTGTGACAATGTATCTGTGATAACTTCAGGTAATGATAGCTTAAAGTTGTTGGAGGGTTTGACTGTGACAATGTATCTGTGATAACTTCAGGTACTGATAGCTTAAAGTTGCTGGAGGGTTTGACTGTGACAATGTATCTGTGATAACTTCAGTTAATGATAGTTTTAAGATGCTGGAGGGTTCGACTGTGACAATGTATCTGTGATACATCTTGACAACAAGCATTTGGGACAGATATCGTTAATAGCTTGTTAATTCAATTCAAAGAGAGGGACCAAAAAAGTAAGCAATCTGTACTCCATACAAAAGTGGACTGAATATCAATGGAACAAGATATGAACACTATTTATTTGAACTTTGATATTATTATATGTTCATACCATGAAAGTTTTAAATCATAACGAAAGTCTGGAGAAGGTAAACCTGTTAAAAACCTTTTTTGTTTTTATTTTTATAGCAAAATTTTTAACGAATATATTGACATATATTTACGTTGACGCCACTTTCAAATGGTAAATCTTTTAATGTTTTCCTTAATTTTCATTTGATCTTCCAAACGACAGATGTTTCTGTAGAGCAGTGTATATAAAGTCATAGATATAAGGATTGGAAAAAGTGAATCAGACTTTTTGCAACAAAATAAACAATGGAATAATGAATACAATGATGAGAACATTTTAGGATATGATGGAATTTTCTTTCAAAGCAACAAACAAAAGCTTATTATTAACCTTAAAAAATGATCAGATTTATACATTTTTTATATTTGTCTCTTTTTTTTTATTGAAGATTTAACAATACAATGATGGTTATTTTTAGTAACATCCAGCTACTTTGAAGGCCCTAAGAAATACCTGGGTACATGTAGAACCAGAGCCCAACAATCCACCACAAATGCTGGGTGACATTCTCACATTATACGTTAAGTCCTCTATCCTGATGGAGTTTTGAACTCACATTGGGATGGATTAAGTAACGTTACATTTTATTAATACTAACAGTTTTCTCTAGTAATGTTTTAAGATTACATTATGAATAAAACAAACCGACACACTCCCTTTTTGAAATTACTGCTAACAAAATATTGTTAGGGTTATTGATTTTCCTTTCCAATCAATTTAATTAACTTTATAGTATTGATTGAATTGAATATTAGGATAAAAAGACACATTTTCACCTATTTTAGATATCAACTGAGAGAACATAACAGCCGTATGGAATTTTACCACAGAAAATGTTACACAGAAAAACATAAAATCTTCTTAAAAAGCAATTTGAGAGAACAAATCTGATTAAAAGTGCGAGAGAAAAATATCATGAACTTAAACCAAACCACAGCACATGGAGAGAGGAGACCTGGGGTTAAGGAAAGCTTTATTCTTAGCCTGATAAGCATGAAGTGATCTGGCTAAGGCAAAATGTGTAGATCCAACTCAGAAAGCTCCAACCGGGAGCTGTTTAGTGGAAGCTGTCAGATCAGGATCTGACAAAATTTGCAATATAGTCTACAGTTATATGGTTAGTTCTATCTGCATGTGGTTGCTAGCAGATGAAGCAGGGAATGAGTTTCAGTAGTCACCAAGGAATTAGGGTTTTATTGGAATTTCTGTTAGACGCAGATGGGTTCCTTGTAAACTCACTTACTGCTTCCTTGATTGAGCAAGGTTTCAGTGCTGTACATTTAACGACTAAATTATATCAACCTGTTTGTTACAAGTGGTTTATGTCCCAGGAATAGAGCAACGTTTCAGTGCTGTACATTTACAGACTAAATTATATCAACCTGTTTGTTACAAGAGGTTTATGTCCCAGGAATAGAGCAAGGTTTCAGTGCTGTACATTTAAAGACTAAATTATATCAACCTGTTTGTTACAAGAAGTTTATGTCCCAGGAATAGAGCAAGGTTTCAGTGCTATACATTTAAAGACTAAATTATATCAACCTGTTTGTTACAAGAGGTTTATGTCCCAGGAATAGAGCAAGGTTTCAGTGCTGTACATTTAAAGACTACATTATATCAACCTGTTTGTTACAAGAGGTTTATGTCCCAGGAATAGAGCAAGGTTTCAGTGCTGTACATTTAAAGACTAAATTATATCAACCTGTTTGTTACAAGAGGTTTATGTCCCAGGAATAGAGCAAGGTTTCAGTGCTGTACATTTAAAGACTAAATTATATCAACCTGTTTGTTACAAGAGGTTTATGTCCCAGGAATAGAGCAAGGTTTCAGTGCTGTACATTTAAAGACTAAATTATATCAACCTGTTTGTTACAAGAAGTTTATGTCCCAGGAATAGAGCAAGGTTTCAGTGCTGTACATTTAAAGACTAAATTATATCAACCTGTTTGTTACAAGAGGTTTATGTCCCAGGAATAGAGCAAGGTTTCAGTGCTGTACATTTAAAGACTAAATTATATCAACCTGTTTGTTACAAGAAGTTTATGTCCCAGGAATAGAGCAAGGTTTCAGTGCTGTACATTTAAAGACTAAATTATATCAACCTGTTTGTTACAAGAGGTTTATGTCCCAGGAATAACTAATGAATACTTCAGAAACAGTGACTCATAACCTACTTCCAAAATTAGTAAGATTTATTGCCCTTATTGGTGACGCGCTGGAGCGCGATGCCTATATATGGCATGCCCACTCAAATTTGCACATGGGGAAAGTTTGTTTTGCAGACCTTACCTGATAAAATTAGGGTCCTTATTTGGTAAAAAGCGTTCCTATTATTTTATTTATTTATTTTTGTATTTGTGTGTATGTGTTTCTGTGTCTTTCAACATAACTTACAAATATACTATATGAACGATAATTATTTGTATAATGTGAGGCTGCTGAACATGTGCAATTTCTGCTTGTACACTTAAGTTTTATATTTAATATAATCATTTTGCAACATTTTTTCTACATATGTTACATCTTAAAAACCCTATTTCTCAAGATTTATAGCATACTGAAAACTTTCAAATAAAAACCATTACTTTCAAATCATTTCTGTTCTGCTCTTTAACTTTTTACATCGCCTTTGATGCTTCCCATCAACGACTTTCTTGTTGATGTCTTTTATGTTTGAGAATATTGGCTCTGATCTCTTATACTGGACAAATTTAATCAAAATATGCTCTGCAAGAGTTGATGTAACAAGGACAGAATATGCAATACAACACACAACATGAAATACGTAATAAATACAGTTTAATATAAACCTATCAGATGTATCAATATTCTACCAATACTATCTATATATGACTTCTTTTTCTTTAAAATATTAGACTTGCAGACACAGAAAGAAACAATCCACATTGATGGTGACAGGGCTGTAGTGAATTTATGTCTCATTCATTGCTGTTGAAGCCGTTATCAGTTGTAATCATGTGACCTTGGGTATAGCTGTCTACAGAACTTATCTGTGATGTCTTGCATGTCTAGTTCATTTCTGGTTAGTGTCCCTTTCTCTGTATAAATCTGTTAGATTTTCACCATTAAAGGTAGTATCGGACAGTATGAACCACAATTTCTTTTCTCAAATAGCTAACTATTTAGTCATTGTTACCTGAAAAGGTCCTTCAATATGCTGTTCACTGATGTCCTAGATCTGTGTGAATAATCAAGCATAAATCACCCCTCGTGGTTGCAAACAGGTATTTCCTACCCAAGCCAAGCTGCAGATTGCTGTTTTTAAAATGAGAAAACCATGTGTCCAGTTTCTTTTGAAATCACATTACATAGTAATCCGGGAAACCCGCTCTGACGGCAATATCTATTTTTAACAGAGACCACTATCGACCTTTTTATACAACTGGACAGAATACACATTCGGAGTGATTTTATTTTTTTTGCGGTTAGTTCAAACAATTCAGTTAGTGTTCAAAATCGTATTTATGAAGACTTAAGTATGGGTTTATACAAAAATTATACCAAAATGCCCCAAAGCAGTGGTTTGATATTGGATATTGTTATATGTATTTGATATTGGCAAACTCCCTTTAAGCATTTTAAGACATCTATACTTACTATTTTAAAAGGAGTGTCACATTTCAAGCTAAGATACTGACAATGATTTAATAACCAATCATTTATACCGGCCGCAATAGCTCAGGTGGGAGAGCGTCGGCTTGTGGATCGGTAGGTCGTGGGTTCAAACCCCGGCCGGGTCAAACCAAAGACTTTACAGTTGGTAGTAGTGGCTTCCCTCCTAACGCTCGGGGCTAAGGGGACAGCATTACACCTGACTCGGGTGGAGCAGGGATAAAAATATATTTTCAAATATATTTCCAGTTTCATTCAGGGATAGGGTGGGGATTAAAATATATGTTCAAATATGTTCCCAGTTTCATTCGGGGAGGGGGCGGGGATAAGAATATATTTTAAAATATGTTTCCAGTTTCAGTAGAGGAGGGGGTGGGGACAAGACAATATGTTTAAAAATGTTTCCAGTTTCATTTCATTTTAAATTTACTGTCTTATCAATAGCTGTGAATTTCTGGTAATCCTACCAACCTGTGATAAAGGCTGTTTTGGTCGGTGATATTTACAATCTGGCTAGGTATACCAGATAAGGTTTAAGTTTCTAATTTGCAGGAGTTTATCAGGGATTCCCTAATCAGGAATCAATAGACAGGACCGAAATAAATGGTTACATTTGACAAAAAGGTTCTACTGCTTAGAATATTTATGTTGTAGGCCAATGTTACATGCACAACATGCCAAGATAAAGGCAAAACAAATCTTAACCATCCATCATGATAGATTTGTTTGACTCTGATAATAATTTCATAGTTTTCTTCTTACAGATTCATGCAAAGGAAACATTTATGACTAAGACATACGTAGTGCAGTGGGAGCTGCCTGATCTGGATCAACACAATTTGTATAAGTCTGCTTTATTTGTGGTCGGCAAGCTAAGTTTTGATTTTTTTAATAAGGAAATAAGAAAAGTTCTCTGAGAATTACCACAGATATTAAATCTGAACTACCTCTAGACAGAGGTATAGAGAGTAAATGTAAAAGTGACACACACAAAAACAGTCACAAGACATAACACACAAAAAGAAAAACCAATAAATACTCCATGGAACAGTCAGTCAGCAAAAGGACTGACTGGGAGGCTTAGAGATGGTTTGTGGAGTGCTCCAACCTCACATTTCCTAAAGGTTTTTCTTAACAACATTGAAAAAAAACACACAAAAAACAAAACAATTGATGTTTTATGTCAGTTTAAGTCTTATAAAGAACCTAAGGGGTTCAGATCAAGTGCTTATATGCAGCATATATACTGCTGTCAACACTGTTGTTGCATACTCTGAGCAATATCACACCCTGCATGCCACAGTACCCTGACATGGGGCTGGCCATCATGTCAAACCACCCTTATATAAGCTAGCACAAGAAAAAATATATACAGTCAAAATTTGATTATTCAAAGTCGTCGGCACCGCCGATTTACTTCGAACAATGCATGGGTTGGAATAATCCAAATTGCCTCCACTTACCAAGTTTTTCGACAAAGAGTCTGTCATTTTGAATTGCATAATTATCGACAGTAATGTCAGTAATGTGCAAGAAGCAATGTATATACCATAATACTTTTCCCAGTGATACATCAGAAAAGTTACTTGATGAAAAAGAAATTAATAATAGAATAAGCATCATGTTTTGTTTGCTTGTTTATTAGGTTTTTCATCCCACCAACAGTATTTCAGTTATCTGGAGACGGTGTCCACTTGAAGCAGATATAGTGCTGCCTTCACTGTGTATAGCATGCCATGAACACCTGTCGCAGAACTACCCTTATATTTGCCTGAGCATTAACAAGGAAGCTATACCACTACCATTTTTAATGACTTTGGTATGTTGCGGCCTGGAATAAAACCCGGGGCCTGCCGTACACTCTACCAATTGCACTACCAGGTCTGGTCGTCATGTTTTTGTTTTTTGTTTTTAAAATAATAACACATAAAAACGTATGCATACGTACAAAGCAATGTCAAATAAAAGTGAACTTGTTTTCGTCATCAACAAACTACAACATACAGCAATTAATGGTATCAAGCACATAGTATTAAATCACACAGTATAAAAGCATGTATGGAATGAAAGACAATAAAGCAATTTTAGGAAAATACGTTTTAAAATTATGAAGCTCGTCCTTCTCAAGATTGGTCAGCTAAGATTTCACCCGCTATGTTAATTGGATTGTCTCACCCTTTAATTGATGTTACATATTAACTTATTTTCAAACAAATCAACACGTCATAACCAATTTACAACTTGAACCAAACAATTAACGAAGCCAAACATCAATGATAATTGTGTTACCTCCTTTCACAGTTTGGCAAGTGATAATGGCCGACCGGTGACACGATCTGGCTTAGGATCATATATGTGAAGAAAGCATTAAAACTGTATGTTGGGGATCAAAATTGACTTTGAATAATACTGAAACTCTGATTAATGAAAAATAATAATCGGAGGTTTTTTTACATTAAATTAGGTAAGGAAAAAATCGAGACCGACCAACGACTTCAAATAATGCCTTGGCTTCGGACAACCTGAGTTTGAATGACCGATGTTTGACTGTACTTCACTACACATTGATATGTTTTGTCATAGGATTGAACTTAAGCATCCTGGGAGCAATATTATATATCACATCCTGTTACAATAATCTACTCTTGTATTATCAGCTTTGCATAAGAAAAGGATATATTTTTTGATTGTGAACAAGTACAAGTATTCCCAGTTTGAAGTGAATATCTTAAGACTGTTTTCAAGAAACAAAAAAGTTCACTGATGCCAATGCTGCCGAGTCAAAACTCTATGTGAATTTTTTTTCTCATCAAATAACTGGAGCTATAAATGAATAGACAGGAAAGAGGGATATATGGGTAGTGTTCATCTAGATATCTTGATTCTTCATGCAGCTGACAATCCCTGTCATAGCATGTAATTCAAACTGTTCATTCACCCGGTCTTCTTCACTGTGACTTGACAAAGACACAAACAAACATGCTTAATCCAGCATGAAAAACACTGCCTAGGCTTTTACAAAAAACCCTGCATTCATTATCTCATCTGCAAACATAATCTGATAATGATTAAGCATTCTCCATTTGCCTAAATGCTCTGAGATCTGTTAAAAGAGCTTTTGTTCAGGATTAAAACATGTCTACGTTTTGGGTTGTTTTTTTTAATTAGGGCTTCCTGCCACTGTCATTGTTGGTTTGTTGTTGGGCATTATTGTTTTGTTGCTTTTTTCTGCCTTGCTGCCTTGCTTTCATTTGGAACTTGACAACAAATTTGCTTGTGTGCACTGTAAAAGCCTTTTACTGTCAATGTTTTGTTTTGTTTTTTGAGATATATCACAGAAACGAATTATGATCATCACAGCAATGTCCAGCTGTTTTGATGGAGTAAGACCCCAGGGAAACGTCTTGGAAGCACCATCAGTACACCACACATCAGCTGGAAGACCTTCTAACATTAAGTCCATTGCCCCAAATGGGACTCAAACCCATGCAGCTGGAGGTAAAGTAGTTAGAGGAGTTACAAATCGGCAACTCTACTACTGCCATGGGCACCCCTTACTGTAAATGATTTACTGCATACTGCTCAGTTTTAATCAGCATAGTGATCATGGCCCAAGGTCAACAAGTCTTGGTTCTCTACCCGTAACATTTTTGCTTATGTCCACTAAATTGAATCCAAGCAGAGTAGTATATTTTATAACGGGATGGTTCATCTAATATAAAAATATGTATGATGGTTAAATTATACAGTTCTCAAGAGGGATAGGGATGGGATTTGCCGGCATTTTTGCCGATACTGTGCAACAACATTTCTTCCATTATAGCACAGGGGCACTTATGAGGTGGCCAGGGACTGAACCCGGCCAGTCCATTATACTGACACCGACGAGTCAGGCATAATGCTGTTCCATTAGCCAAGTATAAGGAGGAAAGCCACTACTACCAACTTCAAATTCTTTGGTCTGACCTGGCCGGGGTTTGAACCCGTAACCTCTCGATTCGCAAGCTGACGCTCTACCACTTGAGCTATTGGAGCCGGTGGTTCTCAAGAGTCTTACAAAGTGGCTACTTTTACAAAGCAGTGAGTACCACAGTGCTTGCAGCACTTTGATGGTTATTAAACCTTCCATGAGTTGCTGGGGATCCTGCCTATAATGAACAATACCTGTCCACAGACAAATTGCCATGCTGATCTTAATCTTGTCATCTGTGGTTTGTGGTAATTGCTGCCGAAAAAAAATACAATGTACACTGACAAAAAATTAGCCCATGCTCTAAATCATAGCTGAGACTGTCCTCAATCATACAGCTCAAAAATATTATTTATGGGGTAGAATAAAGGCCTCTGAGTGACAGGTAGCTAATTAGAGTCTGTCAATATAATTACCAATTAATTCCTACCCCTGAGGTTTTCCTCTCCATCAATTATCCCAATCACTTATTCTGTCAGTCATGTTTACTTCAGGCTTCAAGTTTCACTACAAAGTCCCTGTTCTCAGTCTGTCTAATCTTTTATTAACAAATCGTCTCAACTGTTCCTTTAGTAATTTCAAGTCCTCTTTGCATAAAAGTAATTTTGGGTGGGGTTTTCATTGTACCGTTTGTAATTAAGTATAATTTCAGATTGATTTTTAGCTTAGTTCCATTGACTTAAAGTCTACTGGTTTTTACAAGACTGGTTTTAAGTATTTATTACTAATCATTGATTTTTTTTAAACTATTAAACTTTTTTATCAATTTTTTACATCAATGTAATCTTTTTATAGTATGTCTTTAAATCTTTTTAACTGACGATGAGCTAATTGTTTTCAAAGCCCTTTTATGAGCCAAATCTCGTTGTTGAATTTCTTATATTTAATAGTATCAATATTAAATCCTAAAAATAACACAGAAATATATCGGTCTCTTGTGATTCTGGAAATGACATTAGCAACATAAAATAATTTGTTTCTCTAAATCGAGGAAGTACAAACTACAAAAGCCGACCCTAATAAATGTCCCCCATTAATAATGTTCTATACTAATAAAGGATGCCTTTATTATAGAGCTTTCCCCTGAATTCTCTCCTAAAGTCATTTCTGCCTACAATGCATTCACATTTCTGGCTGTTCGGATCAAGTCAACTCCCTGTGGACATAATACAAAGTGATGTGCAACAAATTTAACTATATTTCTTTCTTTCAAAAGGTCATAAGAGCTGCGGCTGCATATGAAAATGAACAAGCATGCATACAGGCATTGTTTGTTATTTTGATGTGATGGCTTAATAAGAAAGGGAATTGATTTTTTTAATAAAAATAAAACATATTTTTTGTGAAAAGAAAACAACACAAGAAAAAAAACAACACTGTTGATGACATTTTCTTTCGTTCCAATGAATGCAGATGTAGACCGTATCCGGATTAAGTAAAGCGATCAGTGTTATCAGAAAGCTTGTCTACTGCAAGCATTTTGGTAACAAAGCAAATTGTCACATAATTCGCTATACTACATGAAAAAAACGCATAGAAAAGATGCTTATTCTGTTAAGAAGAATTTATTTTTATTAACTATTCCCATTGTTTAGTACAGGAATGTTGCTATGCTGTGTAAAACTAGTCAAAGTGTTTAAATTTTATAATAAAGCTGTTTTGAATATTGTCCCAATTTTGAGTCTTTAAGAGCTTTTTTCCATCAATTTGAAAGCCACAGGACATTTTTAACAAGACAAAAAAAATCACTGAACTCAAACCCATAAGGTGAGAGGCTTCGTAGTCAGGTTTTACAATCACGTATTTTCAAGGGCTTTGGCTGATAGTGAAGACACAGATCAGCTCTTTGCAAAGCTCCCAAGTTCTGCACTATGTGTTGCCATGTCTCCAACAATATGTGAAAATCGGACCCTGTCATGAAACTTTTTTTTGAACAATGACTAAGAACTTGGTATGGATTATTAACAAATGTTGCTGACTACAAGTTAGTGTCAAACAGTCGACATTTTAATTTTGTATTTAGTGGGAGGTGAACATGTGTAACATACTGTTTGCAGAATGCTGTTTCATTTGTCAAGCACAAACAATTGTCTGAAGTGGACAATTAGTAAATCAGCAGTGGTCTAGCCCTAATCACCATGACAACAATGGAATGCCCATCTAGTCACAGGTGAGGGATCTAACTGGGCACAAGCAGCTGTATTTACAGAATCTGACCTTTTGTACTCAACTGTAATAAATTTTTTGCATTGGAAACATAAGCTGCCCTGAAATAGAGCAATTTAATTTATTATTCAAGGCAGGGAGCTCTCTTAACTGAGAAGAGTTAAGCACAACAAATGTGTTTAGTTTGCCTTAAAACTATAAATTACTGCTGGTACACATTACCACAATGAAAAATATTTTAGTTCAAATAAACTCCACCTGGATCAGCACTGGCAGAAGTCAAGAGTTAAACTTTTTGTAGCATACGTAGTGTAATGAGAATTAATGGGTGCCCTCAATGAAGTGGGAAGGTATGCGATTCGCCTGCACTTTTGCCATACTGTGCAGCGGAATTTCTACCATTATAGCACAGGAGCACTTATGAGGAGCCCATGGACTGAACCGGACAAGTCCATTACACTGACACCGGCGAGTCAGGCAGAATGCTGTCCCCTTAGCCCTGAGCATAAGGAAGGAAGCCACTACTACTAACTTTAAAGTCTATGGTTTAACCCCGCCAGGGTTTGAACCCACGACCTCACGATCCACAAACTGATGCTCTTCCACTTAAGCTATTGCAGCCAGTAGATAATGAAGTGTTATCTCAGAAGTGATGCATAACAACTTGGTTGGAAAGAAAATCTGACTTAAAGACTTATAAAATGGATAACTAATTTTTTATCAAATTTATTTTTATGAAAGTGGGGCGCCCATGGCGTAATGGTAGAGTTGCCGATTTGAAACTCATCTGACTGCTTAGCCTCTCACCATGTGGGTTCGAGTCCCGTTTAGAGACTAGGACTTAATGTGGGAAGGACTTCCAACTGACTTGCGGTGCGCAGGTGGTTCTACCCAGGCATTTGTCTGAGGTCTTCCTCCACCCCCAAAAAAAATTTCTATAATGATCGTAATTGATCACTGCAATGTATTTCTTAAACAAAACAAAATTATTCTAATAAGTACTGTAAGTAGGAATCTGGAGTTTGTGGGACTAATATAATCTATTGACAGTCAGTGATGTCACTTGATTTTAGCAAAATTCCATACTATGACCCTCCACGGCATCACAGTACCGGAATGTGTGCTTCCGCATTTTAAAATAGTTCCTAACTTTAACTAGAAATCAGTCCGGTGTTGGCACATAGGGGAAATACTGTTTATGGTATGAGCAATACACACTCCTAATCTGGTATTGTGTCCTGGGTGCAAGTGTAAGCCATCTATCTGGTGCTGTGTTTTAGATAAGGTTAGATACCAGCTCTGCCAAGGACCTTAACTATCCCATCAATACCATGTGTTGACAATACACTTTAGGTACCACTTACACTGTAGAGGTTCCCATCAATGTTATACAAGAGCAATATTAAACTCTTAACCTGGCAAATACAAATGTGACCAGGTTGTCAAATTGTATTTCTTCATATCAGTAAGCATCCTCCATCACCAAATCAGTCGCAGCTGGACATCACCAAATCAATCAAAGCTGGACATCACCAAATCAATCAAAGCTGGACATCACCAAATCAATCAAAGCAGGGTGTCACCAAATCAATCAAACCTAGACATCACCAAATTAATCAAAGCTGGATATTACCAAATCAATCAAAGCTAGACATCACCAAATCAATCAAAGCTGGATGTTACCAAATCAATCAAACCTAGACATCACCAAATCAATCAATGCTGGATGTCACCAAATCAATCAAAGCTGGACATCACCAAATCAATCAAAGCTAGACATCACCAAATCAATCAAAGCTGGATGTTACCAAATCAATCAAAGCTGAATGTCACCAAATCAATCCATGTTGGATTTCGCCAAATCAATCAAAGACGGACAACACCAAATCAAGCAAAGCTTGATATCACCAAATCAATCAAAGCTGGACATCACCAAATCTATCAAAGCTGGACATCACCAAATCAATCAAAGCTGAATGTCACCAAATCAATCAAAGTTGGATGTTGCCAAATCAATCCAAGCTGAAAGTCACCAAATCAATCAAAGCTTGGACATCACCAAATAAATCAATGCTGGATGTCACGAAATCAATCAAAGCTGGACATCACCAAATCAATCAAAGCCAGACATCACCAAATCAATCAAAGCCAGACATCACCAAATCAATCAAACAAGACCCCAATACTCATACTTGTAATCTTTGTTATGTTAAGAAGCTTAAAAGCAGGTGACCATAGTGGAGACAATACCTGTGTACAGGGAAATTGGTGTCAATTTTACCAAAAAAACCAAACCACTATTTTTAAACATTCCTTAACCTTTATAGATAAAATAGTAAAACAAAACTATAATATTATGTACATGAAAAAAAAAACCAACTCTTTTCAGGTACAGTTTGTTCCATTATTTATACTCGATGGCAGAAGTCACTGTTGTCTGAACGACATTTGATATCTGAATTCTTATTCCTTGTTGGCTTTTTGTTTAAACTGACAATGAAAAGAAAGATCATTTTTGCAAAGTTATCAGTAATCTTCATTTTCAACCCTGAATGACAAGATGCATAAATGTAATCATTTTTTGTTTTTTTGGCAATTTTAGGCTTTTGTTGTTATTTTTAATTTATAGGTAAGAAGGTTAGTGGTTAATTGTGTATTGCTTTGTGTGTGTTTGTACGAAATACATCTGGTTGTGTGTTAAAAATAAGACGAAAACACTATTATTTTTAAATCTTTTTCTTAATACGTTCTTTATCAGAATGACACAATTCCAATGCAAAGGCAGGCAATAACACAATTTTTGTATCAGTGTTGCATAACAAATTGACATCAGGAGAAAAATACGGATCAAAATTCTAAATCAGAAGCAACTAATCTGCAAGGAAAAATAATTGACATGATCCAGAATTCCAAAGAAAACTTTCAACAATGCTAAAAAGACAATTATGCCAAGATCTATTGGTAGCACTATACAACATATGACTGGTTGCATGATTAATTATAGAAAAAGGCTGATTATCATTATTATCATGATCTGTCACAGTCTATTGTTCCACAATGTCTTATGCAGGAGGAGTAGACAAGAAAAAAAAAATGAAGAAGATAACATAACTCGGTCTACCATAGATTCTTTCACTCAAATAAAAACACTTGGCTAGAACTGCTGATACTATTTTTTTCTCCACAATAGAAGAAGGTTTCTGGTTTCCTCTTATAGATTACACAGAATTGTTTAGAATGATATCAGAGTGGCTGATAAATTACAACATGACACTGTTTACTTATACCAGGAAGGTTTAGTGATTATAGTAACCTAATATTATATATTATACATTGATACAGTACTTCAGATGTTCAGGGCTTAATAAAACAGAAGTTTATCTTACACACTGCAGCAATACAGGTGTATCCTATAAAGCCATTGACTATTGTAGATTTCTTTTCACCCTCAAAATGTGGCAGACAGTTTTAATCAAAGGGGATGAAACTTTCTACTTGACATTTCAGATTTACCAGCAATATACCATGGCTTTGAGGGGACATTCAGTAAATATATTTCTATTAATTAATCTGAATACTGGTGGTGTGCTGAGTGATTTGTTTTGCTCTTCATGTTAGCTTGTATAGAGGAAATTCTCAGCCCAAATAGGTCGAAAGTATGAAGCCATTGTTAAAACTGACAGGTTAGGTGTACCACTCTAACCATTAGGTAATAGCCATCCCAACTACTACAGTCATGCAGTCTACTCTGTCACAGACATTGTAATGTCTACTTTTATATAATCTTCACCCGGCCTGGTAGCACAATCGGTAGAGCATCAGCTTCAGCTATGTGAAGCCCCGGGTTTGATCCCGGGCTGCGACATACCAAAGCTTTTCGAAATGGTAGTGGTATAGCTCCCTTGCTAACGCTCAAGCAAATATAAGGGCAGTTCCACAACTGGTTGGCCTGGTGTCAGGATAATGTGACTGGGTGTGGTATCATGCCAGGTGTTCCCGCATATAGCTCAGAGCGTTGACTTGCAGATCAGGAGATCTGGGGTTCAAACCCCGGCCTGATCAAATCAAAGACTTTAAAGTTGGTAGAAGTGGCTTCCCTCCTAATGCTTGAGGCTAAGGGGACAGCATTACACTTGACTCGTAGGTGTCAGTATAATGGTTCAGTCCCTGGGCATCTCATAAGTGCCCCTGTGCTATAATGATAGAAAAGTCACTGTACAGTATCAGCAAATATGCCGGCTACTCCCATCCCATCCCAAGTCATTGGAAAAGTGAAGCTGTTTCAGTGCAGTATATCCCAATGTTCTCAATCAAACCCTTTCAAACATATATCGATGTTACTTATTGAAAATGTATCATTGAGACAATTCTTCTTACTACCAGATATATAGGTTTGTAGGAGAAATAAGGATGTGGCATCAATATATCCCATAATTCTTTACCAAAACTTGTGTTGATGGTACTCATTGAAATTGTCATGTTGAGGCGAATCTAACAAGTATCAGGTATATATGGTTAGGAGCTAAGGTTAAGAAGTTAGCCTGACTGACACAGGCTATAATTCCAACATAGCAGTTACAAATGCAGTGACACACCTCTATGGTCCAACATGATGAATCTGTTCCGTCTAGTGACCCTAGAGTCACCGACCTTACTGTCGCCCCTTATACAAGCTGAATATTATACATACATAATACACCATGATAGTATACACAGGCATGAGATCGCATACACACATGTCATTAACACATGTAAAAAATGCAGTACCTGTGGTTACTCGATGACTTTAAATTTTCCGTCCCTTGTGTATTGGAGTCCCTGTCAGAACAAGAACTTTGATATGACCATAATGCCTCACTTCACAAAATCAGGAATATTCAGGGAAAATTGAATGTACCCTTTCAGGTTCAAGATAACAGATTGTAGGCAAAATTGAATCTTATAAGATCTAGAAGAAAATAATCAATGAATAGCAATAGAGACAAATTGTGCCTTTGATAAAATTCAATTTATTTTAGAGATCAATGCATTTATTTTCTCTTAACTTTAATTTCTTAGTAAAATAAATCAATATCTTAAGCTGTGATGTAAAACAGCATTTGCGAGCAAATTATTATTTACCAAAAAAAAGGAAGGTACATCACATTTATCATCTATTCTTATCGGCCTGTAAAACATTTCTGTATATCACTATGATTACATTGACATACCAGTATTAAGGTATTTAAGCCCTAATGGCACAGCCAAAAAATTGCTGGTTGAACATTAAATTTCAACAAACCACATTACGGTTTCCCAGCACCCCCCAGGTAAAATCACAAACACATGACAAATTGTGGCTTTTGTTAAAGCAACAACAATATCCTGGGATTTGCCGATACTGTGCATCGACATTCCTAATGATTATAGCACAGGGGCACTTATGAGGTGCCCAGGAACTGAACCCGGCATTATACTGACATCGACGAGTCAGGCGTAATGCTGTTTCCTTAGCCCGAGTCTTTGGTTTGACCTGGCCCGGGTTTGAACCCGCAACCCCTTGATCCGCAAGTCGACCCTCTACCACCTGAGCTATTGCGGCCGGTACAATATCCTGGTGAACAAACTATTTTTTATATGTTAAAGAGCATTTGAGAATGACTTTGCAACACCTGCAAAGGACAGCTCGAGTGATGTCAGATATTAGTCACAATGCAGACTGTGGCAATCATCATCATCATCATCATTAGTAGCAGCAGCAGCAGCAAATTGAAGTTGACAACCAACATAGCATTAGCAGCCAATTTCAGGCACTGGGTTTGAACTCCTCTCTGGCTGCATATGTTTCTCCCTTTTTTTCAAACACACAATCAATTTGGCTAGATGAATGTCTATTTCAAATCAAGATGTCTACAAACTTTGTATGCCTGGCATTGACAGGATGGTGTTATCAGCACTTTAAAGCAACCTGTTTACAGTCTATTGGTCTAGTCGACATGCATCCAGGAAATGGGAAATAAATTCAAACATTCAAGCTTACCTAATAATGTCTGACCAATAAATATTTAAATATCAGTTTTTATTGTTTAATTCCCCGGATAGCCATCTCTGGTTATACAGAGAAAATGTTCACTCAGAGCAGATACAGTGCTGCCTTCATGGAGATAGCATGCAGCAAACACAAGATTTTAGACCACACCCAGTCAAATTAAACCAACACCTGGTTGCATAGACATTCAACTAATTTCAGAAGCTGAGCATGGAATGTGAAGATTTATCACTTCAGGTTTATGACTTTGGTTAAGTCGGTGCCAGAGGTGGAGACTGTTGCCTGGAAATAAAGCCTAGGCTTTCTGTCCCTGGTGTAATATTTATATTAAGGGTTAAACAATGACTTACATTAATGATAATTTGGCAATGTTCTCTAATATTTGCGTTGGAAAATCCAAAATTATTGCCTGGGTAAAACCATGGACTCAGATAAGTGAGTGAAGAGCTTTACTTGCTACAATAATTCCTGACATTTCTGGTTCTCGAATTTAGGCATGCAGGACTGAGGGATTTGACGGGTTGTAAGTTGATGATTCAATCTAAGTGGGCAAAGACAATGTATGCAAAAGACATTTCCTGTGTTTATAGTGTGGGTTTTAACTTGAGGTAGATTAATTTACACAATCTGAATATACTCTCCAATTCACAGATAAACCAAGTTGCACAGCAAAGCTTGATTATATTGCCTTGCATGCTTAAAGAGGTCCAATAAATTTTATAGAAGAAGACTCTTTATTTCCTCTCAAAGGAAAATATGATGTATCTCCCTGCCTTAATGTTATGTGGTAACATATTCGACTGCTATGCCAAAGCTTTATGTGATGTTATGCCTGACTTAAGGGTAAATAAAGCCAGATTATTTAAATTTTGACTTCAACCTATTATATGAAAGTTTATGTCATGAATGAATTCCCCAAGTTTTCAAAAGATGATAAAGAGTGTCTACAGATACTATTTTGTTGTTTATGCAAATTGTTTGTTCTTTATACATACTCATACATTTATAAATGCCTTTTTTTAAAGACTGTTCGTATAAGATATTAGACTTGCCACCTTTATAGTGCCTTGACATGAATAAAAAATTGAGTTTGGCCATTGGACTCCAAATTCCAAGCAGTTTTTTTGGATATAAGTATTGGGAGGGGATATGGGATTTGCCGGCATTTTTGCTGATACTGTGCAGCGACTTTTCTATCATTACAGTACATGGGCACTTATGAGGTGCCCAGGGACTAAACCCGGCTGGTCCATTTTACTGACACCGACGAGTTGGGCGTAATGCTGTCCCTTTAGCCCCGAGCGTTAGAAGGGAAGCCACTACTACCGACTTTAAAAACTTTGGTTTGACCCGGACGGGGTTTGAACCCGCGCCCTCCGATCTGCAAGCTGACGCTCTACCACTTGAGCTATTGTGGCTGGTGGATATAAGTATTTCTTTGTATTGTATTGTAATTCTCTGCAATGAAGAAACTAGATATATTTCTATAAAATTTTAATACAAATTCATTTCTAGGCCATTTAAACCATTTTAAGTGCCTGATTACACTGTATGCAAGAGGACGCATTATAAAAGGGGTGCATACCTGGCTGCATGCATGGAATGCTAACTTAAATTTTCTATATGCAGGTGTACTATTTCTCTTCTTAAATGAGTGCATTGTTAAACCTTGCACATTATATGACAATGTCTACATTCCTACACCCTCATATTTTATCATTGTTATGGCAGTTTTAATACAAACATCCACATTTGTTTAGCTGCAGCATGAGGGCAGGGTACTTGTATATCAAACATTTATTTCACCCACATTCAGTATCCTACATTGCTGGCTACCATTAGAATTGTCAAAATGAGCTCCAAAAATGGAGTGAACTGGACTATGATAATCTAGTGAAGGAATTTAAGAACAAGAAAAATAGAGAGATGGCCTACTTATAAACATAAAGAAGTCCGATAGCAAATAAAAAAATAAAAATTTTAACATGCACCTTTCATTGATTCCAACTAACAAATCTTGTTTTAAAAAAACAAAACAATTTATACTAAACAATTAGTCATCCTCATTGATTTTATTCACCAGCAATGTGACATACAAAAATACATTTCCACATATTACTAGCAAATATTTTCCTTATCATCAAGTCAATATATATAAACCTTAGGAACAATGTATAAAGTATATCACTCCAAGAAGGAAGGACTGGTATATTGAACCACATTGCACTTTGGTCCATTAAAGATGGTATCCAACAATTTGGACCAAAAACATTTTCATTAAACATCTTAATAAACTATTGTTACCTGAACAGATCTCGCAAAATGCTGTTTATTGATGTCCTACACCTGTCTGAAAAGTGAACCATAATGTCACAATTGTTAATTAAAACAGGTATTTCCTGTATGAGCCAGGCTGCACAGTTAGCTATTTTTAAACTAAGAAAACCATGTGACCACTTATGTTCTGGCTCATCTACATCATCCGCTGTGACGACGATGTCCATTTTAAGCAGAAATCCCACTTGGGATTATTTATAGATTTGAAAAGAATGAATGTGTTGATTAACCAGTTTTACAGCCCTAAAATTGAGATGTTATTAAAAATCATCAAAGCTTTGACATGACATGATTTTTTCTGCAGAAATTATGCATAAATACTCCAAACAGTGGTCAGATATTGTTGCAAATATAAGATTCAGACAAATTGTCAGATATCACCTTTAAGACAACAGCAGTTATCCACAATGGACAATGGGATAGAAATTTAAAGTGGTATCCAAAAGTTTGGAGCAAAGATATTTCTCTTAAATATTGAAATAAGTTTAATGTTACCTGAGCAGGTCCAGCAAAATGCTATTCATTGTTACCCTCAATCTGTGTTAACAGGGAAGCATAAATCCCTACTTGCCATTGCAAACAGGTATTTCTTGTTTGTTTGTTTGTTTATTGGGTTTATTGTCCCACCAACAGTATTTCAGTTATCTGGAGATGGTGTCCACTTGAAGCAGATATAGTGCTGCCTTCACTGTGTATAGCATGCCGTGAACACCTGGCATGATACCACACCCAGTCACATTATCCTGACACCGGGCCAACCAGTCGTGGAACTACCCTTATATTTGCTTGAGCGTTAGCAAGGGAGCTATACCACTACCATTTTTAACGACTTTGGTATGTCGCGGCCCGGGATCGAACCCGGGGCCTCTCGTACCTGGAGCAGACGCTTTACCGATTGCGCTACCAGGTCAGGTGGTATTTCCTTTATTTTGCCATCTATATAGAAAAGTTTAACACTGAAGCATATCAAAAATATTATTTAAAATTTAATGTTTCAAATTTAAAAACAAAATACACCATATACAGCTACATACAAATGTATATAAAGGAATCTGAAGTGCTTAAACCAATATTAACATATTCATTACTTCTATTACAACAGTTAACAAGTTAGAAATGTACTTGTTTTTTTTATGATATATCTTTATCATTGTCATTTTTTAAAGTAAATAGCGTGGTTAAACTTTTTTTTCCATAAATGTGCCAAAAGAAAAAAAAATCTTGCATTACATTATATTTTGGACTATTAAAAATACGGGATATACAAATTCTATATTGTTGTAATTGGGACTGAACCCGGCCAGTCCACTATACTGACACCGACAAGTCAGGCTTAATACTGTCCCCTTAGCACGAGCGTTAGGAGGGCAGCCACTACTACCAACTTTGGTTTGACCCGGCTGGGGTTTGAACCCACGACCTCCTGATCGGCAAGCCGGCACTCTACCACATGAGCTATTGAGGCCGGTGGGACACTGAAAGGAGCTTTGGCACTACTATTTACGACAATGCCTGAGTTTGAACCAGGAACTCTGGATCAGAAGGTATTACTCTATCTACTGTGCTTCAACGTTGAATGTGCAGCTCAGGGCAATCAATCCACTGTAGAAAAGAAATGCTCCTCCATGAAGTCAGATCATCTGTAACAGCTAGGAAGATAATGAAAACTTACCTTTCCTATATCCATTAAATCGAAAGGTCTCTGAGAAAGGTATTAAGGGTGACAAATAATTTGGTTTAATTATGGAGTGCCAGAAGAAAGCCAACTAGAGAAGTAATGAAACTTTGACTGAACTATTTTCTATTAGATAACCAAGATAACCAATGGATTGCGGTTCTGCCATAATTTGGAAAAAAACAACTAATAAATTAACATTTTTTTTTTACTTTGGGATGGGATGGGATTACTGACACTGACGAGTCAGCTGTAATGCTGTCCCCTTATCCCCGATTTGCTTATATTCTGGTACAGCGTAGAATAGTACAACAAAAATTCTGCTTAGTATTTTCGGACTTCATTAAAATGATTTTAAATGTTCCCTTATTAACCAGGGCTTTAATGACAAGAGCATATTTCTTATGTTTACCACTCTGTTAATTGAATTTTTGATGAGTATTTCTACAAACATTAAAGGGGATTGGGATGGGATTAGCCGGCATTTTTGCCGATACTGTGCAGCGACATTTCTATCATTATAGCACAGGGGCACTTATGAGGTGCCCAAGAACTGAACCCGGTCGGTCCATTATACTGACACCGACGAGTTGCGCGTAATGCTGTCCCTTAGCCGAGCGTTAGGAGGGAAGCCACTTTCTACCAACTTTAAAGTCTTTGGTTTGACCCGGCCCGGATTCGAACCCACGACCTCCTGATCCGCAAGCCAACGCCCTACTGCCTGAGCTATAGCGGCTGGTAAACCTTAGAGGTGGTATCCGCCAGTTTGTTTATGTAAATATATATGACCTTGTTATGGGTTATAAGTGAATGGTTTCCGCCAAAAGACCATACTTTAATCTAAGCTTTTCAACAGTATCTCAACTTTAGGGTAGTAAAACTCGTTAACACTTAAAATGGTCATTTCTTTTAAATCCATAAATAGGTGCGATTAGGAATCTGGCTAAAAACAGACACCGACATCAGAGCAGATGACGTGAATGAGCTAAAACGTAAGTGGTCATGTGGTTTTTTCTTAGTTTAAAAATACCTTATTTGCAGCGTGGCTCAGTTAGGAAATATATTGTTGTCATCACGAATGTGTCGTTATGGTTCACTTTTTCACACAGGCATAGAGCGTCAATAAACAGCATTTCGCAGGATCTGTTCAGGTCACTATAATTTTTTGTGTTGTTCAATGAAACTTTTTTTGGTCCAAACTGTCGAATACCACCTTTAAATTTAACATTAACACTTTTACCAGGCTACTTTAACTTTTTTTATTAAAATTCTTTCAGAAAAAAAATATCATTGGAGATTTCAAGTACCTGATCAATTTTGTCCTTTGAGAAAACTACTAAGACTTAACAAAGTGCTAACCAATTTATTTTCCTTTCAGAGATAAAAGAAGAGGCTGATATCAGAACAACTAGACTTGAGCAGGTCTCTAACTTTAAGCAGTCTTCCATTCTAACTTTCAGCAGTCTCCCATTCTAACTTTCAGCAGTCTCCCATTCAAACTTTAAGCAGTCTCCCATTCTAACTTAATCAGTCTCCCATTCAGACTTTCAGCAGTCTCCCATTCTAACTTAATCAGTCTACTGGTCTAACTTTCAGCAGTCTCAACATACAGCAGTCTCCCATTCTAACTTTCAGTAGTCTCTCATTCTAACTTTCAGCAGTCTCAATGTACAGCAGTCTCCCATTCTAACTTTCAGCAGTCTCCCATTCTAACTTTCAGCAGTCTCCCAATCTAACTTTCAGCAGTCTCCAATTCTAACTATCAGCAGTCTCCCATTCTAACTTTCAGCAGTCTCCCATTCTAACTTTCAGCAGTCTCCCATTCTAACTTTCAGCAGTCTCCATTTCTTACTATCAGCAGTCTCCCATTCTAATTTAAAGCAGTCTCCCATTCTAACTTTAAGCAGTCTCCCATTCTAACTTTAAACAGTCTCCCATTTTAACTTTAAGCAGTCTCCCATTTTAACTTTAAGCAGTCTCCCATGCTCTTTATATCAAAAGTTCAAGATTTGGACAATTATTTGTTGTAAAATTACTGCAATTGATTATATTTCAGATTCTTTACCACACCTCACATAAGAAGATTCTCCCTCTATGTGCTTTCTGATTAGGATCTACACTTTATTTATCAAACCAGTTTTATTACCTATGCTTACACGCAAATTTGTGCAGAAAGCTATTAATTTAGTATTGATTATTAGCAATTCGCTGGAGCACAACACCCATATATGGAATGCTCACTGAAATTTGCACATGGGGAAAGTTTGTTTTGCAAACATTCCAAACCTGATAAAGTAATTTGGTAAAAGACGTTCTATTTTATGTTTTTATCTTTATATTTATTGTTATATTTATTTTTGTGTGTATGTAACTTTCAAAATAACTTCAAAAATAAAAAATGAGATACTGAGAAAGAAAAAAAAATAACACAATCGAGAAAAATACTATCTGCATTATGAGGCTACTGCACCTGCGCAATTTCTGCTTGTACACATCAGTTTTATAGTTAATTATCATACTTTTTATGCATATTTAACATCTACATATGTAACATCCTATGAATATAACTTTATTGTATATTTCTCGAGATTTATAGCATACTCAAAACTTTCAAATAAAAAACATTACGTTTCAAACGTCTTTGTTACCTGCTCCCATATTGCTTTATAATTACTTTACCTTTTCCACTTTTTGCGTCGCCTTTGATGCTACGCATCAACAACTTTTCTTGTTTACAAATATTGCATGTTACGGATTAAATGTCAAAGTGATCGACGTGTGACAGAAATGCGTACCAGCAATATATGACCTGTGATTGGATGCTTGTGTAAATTATCCGTCTTGAACGATAAATCCTCTGACACTATAGCCCCTCACCTAGGTTCAAGTCCCGGTCAGGGCAACAACATTGTTCCAGACGACCTATGGTGTGCCAGTGGTTCTATACCCTGACAATTGGGGTCTAGCTCCATGACCAGCGGTTACATCTGGATATCGCTATAATGACCATGACGAAAAAGTGCTACTGTGATGTACTTAAAAATACCCACAAGCCTTTGATTGAAAAATAAAGGATTTAGATTGAGAACTCATTTACTTAATAATCCAGAGTTTTGGTTATATTGTACTTTGTTACCGATATATGATGGTTCTTTGTAATCCTCTCACATCAAAATGATTAGATGGATAGACATACTGATAGCAGCAAATAGTTTAGATCTTGATAAGATAAAACCAAGCATGGAGCGGGGGTGATCTGGATCTACAGTATTTAACTGTCTTATCAATATGTGCTAGCTAAGAGCTAGGACGTTTATAAGGGACCCTCATTCATGTACAGAAAGAGAAGGGTTTGCCTAAGTCTTATCAATATGTGCTTAGCAGACTAAGAGCAAGGATCTTCATTGGGGACCCTCATTCATGTCCAGAAAGAGAAGGAGCACACAAGAGGACTAATTCACATTTCAATAAATCAAGGGGCATGACAATGAATGGAGAGTATTAGGACCAGTCCGGGCATTACACTACTGTAATCCATTAACAAGCTCAAGTGGTGGAATTTGTGAAATTGAACATTTATGCACCAGTTAATCAAAGAGTAGATCTGAATACATAAATAGCAGAATGGTTTGTTTTCTGAGCCCATTATAAAGTGGGTTTTAAGATATATTCCTACTCCTTATTGTGACTAGTGCCTAGCAATTGAATTTCTGGCATTCATTTAAATTATTATATCTTGAAATTATTTATTAAATTTAGGCTTGATAAAATATTCTGAGATGAATTGCCTTATTAAATTTATAATCATGCAAGTACTTCCCCTGGAATCCTTAATAACATCAAATTTAGCACAAAACTCAAGAGAATGAGAATTCTGAAAAATATTTGTGTCTGCTTGTTGTTTTTATAAATAGCAAGGGCATCATTTTAGTAATATTGGTGACATCCATCTTTCATTGGTGGAGGATGATCCCAGACAAATGTCTGGATAGAACCACTGGTACCCCACTGATCAGCCGGAAGACCTGTCTTTTATAAAAATTCTTCATTTTGAACCCGACCGGCAGCAATAGCTCAGGTGGTAGAGCATCGGCTTGCGGATCTGGAGGTCGCGGGTTCAAACCCAGGCCGGGTCAGACCAAAGACTTTAAAGTTGGTAGTAGTGGCTTCCCTCCTAATACTCTGGGCTAATGGGATAGCATAACGCCTGACTCGTTGGTGTCAGTATAATGACTGGTCGGGTTCAGTGACTGGCTACCTCATAAATGCCCCTGTGCTATAATGATAGAAATGTCGCTGCACAGTATCGGCAAAAATGCCAGCAAATCCCATCCCATCCCTCACTTCGAACCCACACTATGAGGGGCTAAGTAGCTTCAAGCCAGCTTTTTTACTGCTTAGCCACCAGCCACCATAACACTATTTTAGCACTAAGTCATATTACTCCCTTTGTCTGTAGCTCTAAGAAAATGGCCTCAAAGTTTAAAGCTTAGTGATGCCATATTGGGAACTCAAACAAGAAAGCATATTTTGGTTGAAAAATAGTCTGTTGCACATGATACACGAATATTATGCTCAGGGTACATTGACTGCTTTAACAAAAAATAATACTTTTGATATTTTTAAAGTAATCACACTTGGAACATTGACTGGCCTAAGAATATCACACAGTCTGAATGATGTTACAACTAATAGCTATTGGAACATTAGTATTCGCAACTGACAAGGGGAAGGATATTGACGACCGCTCCTTCATAAAATATGCCAGTAATAACAACCAGAATAAACTTTTCTCAGTCCTTCCCCAAAACGGCCTGAATAACTTGTCATCTAAGCAAGCCATCGAAAATCCCTGAAATGTCAAGGTCAGCTGCCCCAAAAAGACGACAGACGGAAATAAATTGGCCACATGATCACAATCAAGGGGCCTGGTAATTAAACAGGAAGGAAGGTTTATAATTATATTTGGGCATCATTTTCATGACAATGGTACCATGCTGTTCAACAATGCCAGAGAAGGATGGGATCCTTAGAAACTTAGAACCAAGTCCCAGCGACCATGTCCATATTACCCTTAGAATGCCCATTTTATGATAACCAATCTAAATGTCTTAGTGGTTGGCTAAACACTTAAATGCACCGGTAACAACATCTATGGATAAATACTTAGAAGCAAATACAGACGGTTCAGATGGGAGCTCCCAACAGGAGCTTGCTGATCCGTCTCTTCACTGTTTGCCACAGCCTGTTCAAATCTTGATCAGCAGGCTAAGAGTTGCCATGACAACCAAATGTTCTTACTTTTGGAGATGACAAATGTCTCCAGTTTTTTTTTCTCTCTCAATGCTTTTCCCAGAATTAAGCATTTTCATTGCTACATTTAGAAATCCTCTAGTTGGGGAAAAATCAAAATTTTATTGGACTCAAAAAGCCTTATGTATGAGAAAATTATGATTTATTTGTTTTTTTGAGGAGTTAATTGTTGTTGTGTTTTCCTAAATATTTAGACTTTTTTTTCTATTTAAAGATAATAAGCAGATTTTTCTTGTTTGCAGAATTCATTGAAGATTGTACAAGAGCCTTTTATTTTAAACTGAAGAAAAAGTATTGAATGTCCTTTAAATTACTGACACATAAAATACGTCTCTCATAATTACAATCCGGCAACAACAAATGATTGTTGTCAAAACATCCTGGTAAGATTTATTTCCTGTAAAATTAGAAATGCAGATTTGCCGAGAAATTTTATGCGTGACCTGGTTATATATTCTAGAGCCTTTTAGATCCAGCAAAATCTTTAGAAAATCTGTAACGTCATTCATGTAAAGGAAATCAATGAGGACTGTCATCCCTGTTTTGGAGAAAATGTCAAAATCCTTTCATTTGTGACTGGCACTCTTGATGACTCATAACCTAAAAACAGCTTCTATACAGCTTAATATTGAGAGAAGACATTAAAATATAATCCAGAAACAACTTCTATACAGCTTCATATTGAGTAGAAATAAAAATATAATCCAGACTTCTATACAGCTTTATATTGAGTGGAGACATTAGAATATAATCCAGAAACTGCTCCTATACAGCTTTATATTGAGTGGAGACATTAGAATATAATCCAGAAACAGCTTCTATACAGCTTTATATTGAGTGGAGATATTAGAATATAATCCAGAAACACCTTCTATACAGCTTTATATTGAGTAGAGACATTAGAATATAATCCAGAAACAGCTTCTATACAGCTTTATATTGAATGGAGACATTAAAATATAATCCAGAAACAGCTTCTATACAGCTTTATATTGAGTGGAGACATTAGAATATAATCCAGAAACAGCTCCTATACAGCTTTATATTGAGTGGAGACATTAAAATATAATCCAGAAACAGCTTCTATACAGCTTTATATTGAGTGGAGACATTAGAATATAATCCAGAAACAGCTTCTATACAGCTTTATATTGAGAGGAGACATTAGAATATAATCCAGAAACAGCTTATATACAGCTTTATATTGAGTGGAGACATCAGAATATAATCCAGAAACAGCTTCTATACAGCTTTATATTGAGTGGAGACATTAGAATATAATCCAGAAACAGCTCCTATACAGCTTTATATTGAGTGGAGACATTAGAATATAAACCAGAAACAGCTTCCATACAGCTTTATATTGAGTGGAGACATTAGAATATAATCCAGAAACAGCTTCTATACAGCTTTATATTGAGTCAGGTGACCTTAGAATATATACCAGAAAAAAGCTTCTACATGTATAAAGCTCAATATCAATAGGAGACATTAAAATATAGCCAAGAAACAGCCTCTATAAAGCTTTTTACTGAGTGGAGTCATTAGAATATAACACAGAAACAGCCTCTATAAAGCTCTATACTGAGTGGAGTCATTAGAATATAACACAGAAACAGCCTCTATAAAGCTTTATACTGAGTGGAGTCATTAGAATATAACACAGAAACAGCCTCTATAAAGCTCTATACTGAGTGGAGTCATTAGAATATAACACAGAAACAGCCTCTATAAAGCTTTATACTGAGTGGAGTCATTAGAATATAACACAGAAACAGCCTCTATAAAGCTTTATACTGAGTGGAGTCATTAGAATATAACACAGAAACAGCCTCTATAAAGCTCTATACTGAGTGGAGTCATTAGAATATAACACAGAAACAGCCTCTATTAAGCTCTATACTGAGTGGAGTCATTAGAATATAACACAGAAACAGCCTCTATAAAGATCTATACTGAGTGGAGTCATTAGAATATAACACAGAAACAGTTTCTATAAAGCTCAATACTGAGAGGAGTCAGTAGAATAGATACCAGAAGCAGTTTCTTATAATGAAGCTTTATACTGAGTGGCATCATTAGACTATAACACAGAAACAGTTTCTAACAACATATTTTGAGTGGAGTCATTAGAATATAAAATAGAAGCAGCTTATATAAAGCTCTTTTTATTGAGAGACAACACCAGAATATAAACCAGAAGCAGCTACTTCAAAGCTCTATATTAAGAAGAGACATCAATTATAACCCAGAAGCTGCCTCTATAAAGCTCTATCTTGAGTGGAGTCATTATAATATAATATAAACCATAAGCAGCTTCTAGAAAGTTCTTTAGTGTGGAGTATGATTTACCCGGAATCTGGTTAAGTTTGGAATATATTGCCACATTACATCAAATTAAGTTCTCTTGAAAGAAATTTAATCCAAGACATTTCTGGCTTGTTACTGTGGTAAATTACGGTGTAACATATTGATTACAGAAAGTACAACAAGTACAGTACTGTATTAGATGTATCTGTCATCCATATTATCATGGATGCTACCTATCATTTTCCACCTCATTTTTTACACTGACAGTGTAACTGCACGGTGTAAAGGAGAAATTTCTTAAAAAAGAAAAAAAGTAATCAGTTATAGAAGAACTGACCTAGTTAAAGGAGGTTTCTGATAGTTTGACCAATTTTTCCCATCACAAAATCACCAAATAAATCATCGTTACCTGAAAAGTCCTGCAAAATACTGTTCATTTATGTCCTAGTTCTGTTTGACGAATTAAGCATACATCCCCACTTGCAGAGATTGCTGTTTTTAAAAATTATAAACTTCTTAAAGGTGGTGTCCGACAGTTTGGACCAAAAATATTTTCATTCATTATCTTAGTAAACCATTGGTATATGAACAGATCTCGTAAAAAGCTGTTTATTTATGTCCTACACCCGTCGAAAAAGTGAGCCATAACATCACCATCATCAGTACAAACAGGTATTTCCTATCTGAGCAACGTTGCACAGTTAGCTATTGTTAAACCAAGGAAACTATGTGACCACTAATGTTTTAGTTCATCCACGTCATCTGCTGTGAAGTCGATGTCTATTTTTAGCAGGAATCCCAGTCGTTCTTATTTACTGATTTTGTTATATATATCATAAGATGTAGGCAAACCGTTGGATACCACCTTTTACAACTTCCTTTGGAGATCATGTTATATCATCATCCGGCGAATCTGCTCTGACATCGATATCTTTTTTTAGCAGAGACCACTATCATGCATTTATAGACTTGGAAATCATGAAAATTTAGGGTGAAGTACCATTTAACAATATAGTTAGTGTTCAAGATTGTCTTCACTTAGACTTAAGAATAAGTTTACGCAGAGAAATTATGCCTAAATTCGTCAAAGCAGTGGTCAGATATTGTTACACATTTAATATTTGAAATAGGCAAACTGTTGGATACCACCTCATACCTCACATAATTTTGCTTCTATAATTATCATTGCTCACTCAACGGTCCATTATTATAAAAGCAGACTGATGAGGAACTGCTACTCTGCATACCCAGTCACTAATACCAGTCCATAAACTTTTATGGACCGGATCTATCGACTTTCACGATTAGTAAAAAATACGCACCGTATCAATGTAGACCGATGAGGAACTGCTACTATGCACACCCAGTCACGATAACCGGTCCATAAACTTTTTATGAACCAAGTCTATTGACTTTCACGATTAGCAAAAAATAAGTATTTCATGACTTACCATTAAAGATATGGAAAAAAAGAAGCAAGACCGGTATAATATGATTTGTTATGATTTCCAATTATTCAAAGACAATGCTTTGCTTTTGTAAAATGTAAATATAAAGTGATTAATATTGATGTCAGACACCACTGTAAATGCTTAGCACCAAAACTGTTAGACTGGTGCATCTGTCTGCAGCTTTTTTTCAGTATTCCACTCTAGATTCAGGGAAATGTAACACAAACTATGGAACAGTTACAAACACAGTTCCAATATCACCATGAGACCATAACAAAACCAATCAAAAGAATATTCTGTCAGATTTATCCTGGAATAAATCCATCAGAATATGCATGAGGGTGTCTTCATCGCAAATCTAGTGAATATCTTGCATCAATGAATATTTTGCTTAAAATTATATTAAATCATTTTCAGATGTCGCAGAAAATTCTAAAAATCTTTTTGACTGGGTTTCAGACTTTGGGGATTTAAGCAGAAACCTGCCACAGACATTTTAATTAAATATTATTCAAATAAAAATATAATTTTAATATTCTGAAAAACAAGTACAGATAAATATAAAATTGCAAAACCGCCCCCCAATCCCCCACCCCCAGTTAATTTATTTGATGAAATATTGGTGAAAAAAAATCTAGCATTTGAATAATATTAAGTTGTGTTTTCTTTCTAATTGTTTGCACAACCATCAGTTTTTATGAACTGGAGATGAAGAGAAAACCTAAAATAACAGATACATTTAGGTGATGGGATGATATTTGCCGGCATTTTTGCTGATACTGTGCAGCGACATTTCTATCATTATAGCACAGGGGCACTTATGAGGTGCCCAGGGACTGAACCCGGCCAGTCCATTATAGCGACACCGACGAGTCAAACGTAATGCTGTCTCCTTAGCCCCGAGGAGGGCAGCCACTACTACCAACTTTAAAGTCTTTGGTTTAACCCGGCTGGGGTTTGAACCATCGACCTCCCCATCCGCAAGCCGACGCTCTACCACCTGAGATAGGGATCTCGATCAGTCAGATACCATTGGGGGATAAAAAAAGGTATTTTGACAGTTGACACAATTATTTTTCTCTAATGCAACCATATAAATAATTGTTACCTACAAAGAACCCTTGAAATTTTGTTTATTGGTGCTTTACATTCATATGGAAAGTAGAACAGAACACCCTACTTGTCATTTCAAAATTGTATTTCCTATCTCAGATCCACGCTGAACAGTTAGCTATTTTTAATTGTGGTATCAGTTTGCATAAATATCAAATGTATATAACAATTTCGAACCTCTGCTTTGGGAAATTAGGACATGATTTTTTACAAACCCATACTTAAGTCTCAATAAATATGATTTTGAACACTTAACTGAATTGTTAGACAAAACGAATTGCGAAAAAATCACTCTGAATGCGCATTCTTTCCAACTGTGAAAAAAACTCAATAGTGGTCTCTGCTAGAAATAGATATCGACATCAGAGCAGGTTAACCAGATGACTATATAACGTGATCTCAAAAATAAGTTTCCACATGGTTTTCTAAGTTTAAAAATCACTGCATCGTGGCTCAGATAGGAAATACCTGTTCACAATGACGAATGGTGATTTTTGCTTGACTGTTCACACAGATCTAGGACATCAATGAACAGCATATTGCAGGACCTTTTTCGATAAGAATGACTTATTTGGCTATTTGAGAAAATACATTTTGGTCCAAACTGCCAGATACCACCTTTACAATAAGAAAGCCATGTGACAACTTACTTTTTAGAAAATGACATCAATATGTATTTTAAGCTGAAATCTTCATCATGCTTATTTATAGATTTGCAAAAAATGGACATTTCAAATGATATTTTCACAATTTCTACTGTCTAACATCTCACTATAAGTTATAAACATCCTTTACTAAACTAAAGGTTGAGTTTTTCAGGCATATTTCCCAGAACAAGGGGAAGATGTTGCTTTATATATTAGATACAGGCAAATGACTGGATCACCTTCAAAGGATAAATCTGCAGCTCTAGATCTGACAAATACACCAGATTGGAATGTGTGAGACCCAGGGTTCTGTTCAGCATCAGGATGACAAGGACCAAGTATGATCACGACAATGTACTCACAATTGTATACCAGAGCCAGATAGGTAAGCAATTAGGCCTGTCCACTTATCAGTGATAGGAAGGCCCCAAAGATGGTGGGGCGATGAAAATGAGCCTAATAAAATACCTAATTCTCTTTATCATCGTACTGACAAAGAATGTAGACCACTTGTTTCTTTGTACCCAATTGTTAGACAAGCCATTCATTCAGAGGGAATGCTATTTGGGGTGTTGACTCTTAGAAATGAAGTAGTGATCTTTTCCATTCTGGTGTATCTCTCACTATCTCTTCTAAGGCAATGAATACTATGAGACTGATGTTCAGCAAACATTTCTGAGGCCTTAAAGCTGTTAAGATTCTGTACACATTTCTGAGGCCTCAAATGTTGTTAAGATTCTGCACCAATTGCTGTGGCCTCAAATGCTGTTAAGATTCTGCACCAATTTCTAGGGCCTCAAATGTTGTTAAGATTCTGCACCAATTTCTGGGGCCTCAAATGTTATTAAGACTCTGCACCAATTTCTGGGGCCTCAAATGTTGTTAAGATTCTGCACCAATTTCTAGGGCCTCAAATGTTGTTAAGATTCTGCACCAATTTCTGAGGCCTCAAATGCTGTCAAGATTCTGCCCAAATTTCTGGGGCCTCAAATGTTGTTAAGATTCTGCACCAATTTCTGGGGCCTCAAATGTTGTTAAGATTTTGCCCAAATTTCTGAGGCCTCAAATGTTGTTAAGATTCTGCACCAATTTCTGGGGCCTCAAATGTTGTTAAGATTTTGCCCAAATTTCTGAGGCCTCAAATGCTGTAAGTTTCTGCCCAATTTCTGGGGCCTCAAATGTTGCTAAGATTTTGCCCAAATTTCTGAGGCCTCAAATGCTGTAAGATTCTGCACCAATTTCTGGGGCCTCAAATGCTGTAAGATTCTGCACCAATTTCTGGGGCCTCAAATGTTGTTAAGATTTTGCCCAAATTTCTGAGGCCTCAAATGCTGTAAGATTCTGATTTTCTGAGGTCATACATAGGTTTTAACAAAAGGCCAATGAATGTTGTCAGATTTAGATAGATTTTCAAAGACCATTTAGTAATGCATTGAGATGAGATTCAGGGAGAGTTCAGAGGCCATTATTGCATCAAGATTGTAAAAATATTATAAATACTTTCTGCAAGTTGCTTTTCCTTCTTTGTAGATGCACTCGGCTCATGTCCTTTATTGAAAGTTTAAAAGAGTATTAGTTCAAATGAATACTTACAATGGTGTTTTTTCTATATTTATCTAAGATTTTTAGATTTATTTGTAAATTAAAACAGAATTTGATTCAGTCAAATGAATTTTCTTTCGGGCTAGTGAAAATTGCTTACTTACTAGTCCGACGTGCTTGTAAATTTCAATCCTAATTTCTATTACTGCTGCACATCCTTACTAAAACATTTATTATTTGATAAAAATTTTGATTAAAAACGATGGTATGGGATTAAGACAAAGGCTATCCGATAGATCATGTTCTTCATGGGATTGTGACAGAATCATTTCCTGAACAAGAAATCCTTCCAGCATTCCTTCAATTATGTTCCTGTCAAATTAAAGCAGGGTGATTTTGTGTTTCTTCTTTACGGTCCAATTCATTAGACCATCTCTGATTCTCTGCTCCTCTGTTTATTACACCCTTCTTTTTATCACCTTCCAAATGACACCCATTATGAAAATGGGATTGGACACTCCTAACGAGCTCCACAAAGGTCCCAAATGATGGAACTGTTTTTTCATTACACCCTGTTCAGGACTAGCCATGATATGCTAACTATTAGTCTCTCCTAAGCATGTATTTATAAAGCTTCGGCAAATAGTATTGATCCACATCTGCAAGCTCCCTGATGTAAACTATCTGATCAGGTTCTACACTTTTTGCTGCAGAGTCTGTGGCAATGTCACATTTACATTCAGTTAAAAGCCAGAAAGTAAAAGCTACATAAAGTTTATTAACAAATGTAGCAAGCTTACAAAATTTAAAAAAAAAGTAACATAGCCATGCTTAAATGAGCAGTTCCAGTTTGAGTGAAATATTTCTTTTGCTTAAGTCCTTTTTTTTTTTACTTAAGATTTATTCACACTAAGTATAAACACTGTACAAACATAACACGAAGGGAAAGTTTCAATTGAATATTTCCTCCTCACAAACCCAATTTTTTTTTCAGTAAAACAATACATATTTTGATTGAGAATAAAGTCTATAATAGATGATATACATTTTAACATCAAGCTGGTTTTCTCCTTCTGGAACTAAGATAAGGGGGCGTACAAGGTGTACTGGTAGAGTCCCAGACTTGTAATTCCTCCTCCACTGCTTAGTCACTTACCACATGGGTTCAGGTCCCACTTGGGGCGGATCAGTAGGTTGTGGGTTCAAACCCCGGCCAGGTCAAACCAAATACTTTAAAGTTGGTAGTAGTGGCTTCCCTCCTAACGCTCAGGGCTAAGGGGACAGCATTATGCCTGACTCGTCAGGTGTCAGTATAATAGACTGGCTGGGTTCAGTCTCTGGACACCTCATAAGTGCCCCTGTGCTATAATGATAGAAATGTCGCTGCACAGTATCGACAAAAATGCTGGCTAATCCCATCCCATCCCACTTGGGGCAAATGGACTTTATGTGGGAAGGTCTTCCAGCTGACCTGCTGTGTGTGGGTGGTTCTACCTAGACATTGGTCTGGAGTCTTCCACCACCAAATAGCTGGACATTGCTATAATGATCATGTGCCACTGCAATGTATTTCAAAAAACAACCAAAAAAAAACACACCAATAAAACAACTTACACTTGATGTATTTGCAGACAACTACCAGTGATTTTTTTCTGCACCAATAATCAAATGGAAAAGTTGCACCAATCACTCATCCAGCCTGATGTTGCATGAGATTTATTGTCCCCCAAAGATTATGTTTGTTTTGTTGCCACTTTTTTATTGTGCTGCTTTAGTTACATCAATCAAATATTAGGAAGATGGGAAAAAAACCCTGTGGAACTATTCCATTCTCAGCTACTCCTGAACAGTGGCTTAACTTGTACCTGTCAGTTATTTGATTTTTACTGTACTGCACAACCATTCATTACTAGAATTTGATTTGATAGAACAATAAATCTTTATTTGAGCTAATATCTCGATCTTTTTGTCTCTTTATCTGGGTTCTATGTTTCCTTTTAACTCTCTCTTTCTGTCCTCTCTTTCTATCTGGCTTAACTTTTCTACTTTAGTTTTTTATTTCAGTGGTAGAGCGTCGGCTTGCAGATCGGGAGGCTGTGGGTTCAAACCGCGGCCGGGTCAAACCAAATACTTTAAAGTTGGTAGTAGTGGCTTCCCTACCAACGCTCGGGGCTAAGGGGACAGCATTACGCCTGACTCGTCGGTGTCAGAATAATGGACCAGCAGGGTTCAGTCCCTGGGCACCTCATAAGTGCCCCTGTGCTATAGTAGAAATGTTGCTGCATAGTATTGGCAAAAATGCCAGCAAATCCCATCCCATCCTTTTTATTTCATCATTGTGCTGTTAACATCTAAATATGTGTCATTGTACACTGGTGTGCAAAAACATATCCTAACCCATGCAAGAATTGGAATTTACATACCAAGCATATATACCAGAAGTACTCTTTTTAATTAAGAACCTTGTACTTTGATATTCTAAAGTTCATGATTATGTTGACTTACCATTTTTATTTACCTCCCATAAACATTCAGTCAACACATCTGACATTTCAAACTAAAATGTCAAGTGCTGATATACAATGAAGCCTCTCACGTTTTTCATCCCTGTCAAATTTCACACCAGTTTGTTAATTCCTTGCCTGCCATAAAAGCATGAATTGTACGGGCAAAGTAAAATAGTGCATATCCATATCTGCCAACCTGCTGGAGAGAAGCTGTCTGGACAGGATCTACAGACCTTCTTAGTGTTTATTAAGACATCTTGTAACATATAATTATACAGTTGTGAGCAAATTCATATATTTGTAATTAAAAAGATAGCATGATTAGGTTTAAAAAAATGGAAAAATGCATCATTCATGACACAGCCAGATCACCTACTGAGCACCCACATGCACAGTTAATTACAGGTGGTACATTACCCCCTTCTTGTCCCTGTGACGAAGCTGCATTCTTATACAAAACCTGATTGGTAAAATTTAATTAGCATAGCAATATAACCAATAATTCTCAACCATCCATGATTTCTGTTGTGGGTAAACTTTTATCAGAAGGGGATTCAATTATGCACGAGCAAACTGCATAATAAACTTATGGATAAAATATGTTCGCTTCAGACATACCCACTCTAAGCTTGCACAAGTAGCAAACGCACATTTTATTGTTGTTGTTAAGTGGTTTTTTATTTCAACTTAAAATTTATTGGTAGTTAACATTTAAAATAAAACAAATTTCAAATCAAAATTGATCAATTGAATGATACAATATTACTTTTACAGTGATAATAACAGCGCCGTCAATGAATATGCCTGTTTCACTAAAAATCAATAACCGTTTCTGGAATTTGAAACTTCGCTGATTTTGTTAGAATAAAGTGATATTTATGTAAAAATATATTGCATATTGTTTTTTGTTTTTTTAAAGAAATGAATTTATATGTCTCTTTTTTACGTTAAATATCAAATTTTAGTATAAGGGTCAATTTTGGTCTGGTAAAAAAGGGGAAAACTTAACTTTGCACTAACTCCCCCTCAGCTGGAGGACCTCTCACATAAGTCCTTCGCCATTAACGGGGCTCTAACCCACCCGGTGAGAGGCTAAGCAGTCAGAGGAGATACAAATCAGCAACTCTACCACTACGCCAAGGGCATCCCCTCAAGTCTAACGAGTACTAGAAATAACAGGTTTATTTGAGAACTATGGGACATAATTATGCTAACACAAAATCAGATTTACTTATCTTCTCTGCAGCTCTGGTAATTAACAAATGAAGCATGACAGAGATTTGGTGCTGGATCAAGCACATTTAACTTTAGAAATAGCCCCATAATCTGGAGATATAATGCAGATTATGTAACACTGTATCATTCACAGATGCAGTGGCAGGATTTCCAAAGTCCATTCAGACATGGGATAGTCTGGATACTGAGCATGGACATTGTTCTTGTTTTTGTTTTGGTTTTTTTGTAGGTTTTACGGCACACTGACACCGATATGTCATTGATAGGTTGTACCACAATGATAGGTTGAATGGCACAGAGCATTGTTATTGTGTTTTTAAATAATTTACCACGCCAAAATATGCAAAACTTACATTTCAGAACTGAAAGCCAAGGAGCATTGGTCCTGTTTGTTTGCTTTTTAAATACAATGAAAAACAAAGTTTGCGGTAATTATAACAACATCCTGCTACTATAGAGGGGGAACATCCCAGACAAATGTCAGAGCAGAACCAGTGGCTCGTACCAGATCAGCAGACAGACCTTCATATGTTCAGTCCTTGCTCTGACCTGGACTCTAACTTGGCTACAAGTTAGTGGGGCTATCAGTGGCCGAATCAACCACTCAGCTACGAGGCCTGCATTGTTCTCATGTTGACACTTATTAGAACCACCTTTATGAGACATCTGTTTAATGACTGGCAACAAAATAAGCTCTTCCATTTGGAACTGGTAGATATGAATATGACTTTAAAAAATAAAAATTTATAAATATTTCTTGCCTTATCTGGAAATGCTCATGGTTTCAGGGCTGCCTACAACTGTCTACCATACTGTTCATTTCTGTAACTGGCTTCGGGTGCAGATTTTCTATAACCATTCCAAAACACAGAGCCCAGAGTGCCAAAACTATACAATGTCATAAAAAGCCATATTCACAAGTGCACTCCAGGGTTTACTATATGAACACTGACCAGCGATCATATGACTGTAATTCTATGCTACTGACTACTTCCCATTAAATAAGGCCTGATTAAGAGATGACCACTGGCTCAAGGCTCTATTCAGGATACATGCACAATCATCAGCATTCGAAAACTATGAACCATTGAATAGGTCAAAGACTTAAAGGGCCTGATATTTTGGTTTGATCTAAGGCGCTGACTTTAACAAAATTACAGGAGCAAACAAGAGTCGTGCCATCCTAACTCCTGACTGACCAGAACAATCCAGATGACAATGTATCTGTGGGAATCAATCTTGTATTGCTTTTCTCAACAAGTGAAGTGACACTTATTTAATTAGAATTATTCACAAAATTTTAGTATACATTAAAAAAGCTTGGTCGAGAAAAAGAGAAATAACAAAATATATTGCAACCATTTTAGGGCCATAAATTTGACAGCAAGATGCCAATGAATGTATGCCATGAAAATAGAAAAAATGCTGATGTAAAAATAAAGACAAACATAGATCTTGACACTAATGCTACTCCATACAGGATAAATGCAAATGGTCACTACATTGGTCATTTGGATGCAGCCTCTGGCACCAACCCATCAATCCAGTCTTCTACAGAGCTTAATATTTCCTTGAGTGGACATCAAGTGGACAGCAGTCACAGAGAAAAAATCAATGGTGTTTGTCCATGGGGTTGACAAACACTGGCTTAACAAGAGGCGGAAATGGCATTGTTCGTAAAGCAATCTTATAACTGTAACAAATACAATGACGTGTAGGACTCCAGAGGTCTCGTCTGGTTATTTTTGGCTAGAAGACTTCAAGCAGACAGCAGTTAAATGCTGGGGGGAAGAAAAATGAAATTAAAATTACTTGGCTGAATTTGCCAGATGTTCACCATAATGGAAGCAATTCTGATCAGATGTGATGTTATCTTTTGTTTGTTTTTCTGTAATATTTTAAATGTGTATTGTATTGCTAGCATATATCTTCAATGTAGACAGAGGGAGCAAAACTAAACTTAATACCATGATTACCTTTAATTCACTCAGCCAAAATTTATATTACTAGTACTCATAAAAAAAATTGTTAATATTGACTTAATAACCAGCAATGAATCACAAGAAATTATTGAAAAGGATTAAAAACTTACATAACTAGTCAAATTTGAAAATCTATTTGAGTAAAGTAATGTATAATTAACAACATTTATTATTATTGTTTTTATTGTTGTTAAATGTTGCTTTTATTTTTTTCTCATAAGTGTGTTCCATTATGCTTTAACCAGACAACTGTCAGCTAGTCTGACATTTATGGGGGTTTTTCCTCGATTTTCATCCTTTGCCTAAATAGTGTTCTACCATCTTTGTTCATCTGAGATGTGTGTGAGGCTATCATTACCAGTGTGCTGGAGACACTGTCCACATAAAGGGAAGTCTCCAGTCTAGATGGGTTCTGGATTGTCCCTTCAACCCGTCATCATCAGCCATACATGCCTGTGTTTATGGTCATTTTATTGGCCATTTGAGGTCATTAAGGGTTACTGTATCACTGCCTCCTGAAACCACATAGACTGGTCATCTAACAAACCTCCACTATATACATTCTATCCTTATTGCACTACATTCTTTATATTCATACATTAAAAAAATCACTTTCTAAGAGCTATGGTAACTTGTATTTCTTTATTAAATACACCTGGCCTAAGCTTAATACTTCATGCATTATTTGCATTAATGCATTATTACAAGGACATTTGTTATTACAAAACTGAAGAAAAAAAAATGATAAAAGGCTAAATGTCTTAAAAAGAATGTTAATTGTTATCAGTATACCTATGTCTAGAGGTGACCCCCAACAACACCCAAATTTACTGCAGATAAATAGACCTACCAATAGAACGGGTCACTCTGTCGGAGAAATGTGGGGAAAATAACTTGCTTACACAGAACATAAATATATGGCTGAAAAGGAGGTCCTCACTCTATTGGTAAGTCCAGATTTGGACAGCTTCTTTTAAGTGGGGGAGGGTCTTCCACCTGACCTGCAGTGTGCTGGTAGCTTTACCTAGACATATATCGGGTGTCTTCTTTCACCATTTATTAGCTGGATGTAGATTATATAACCAGAATTATGTCATGATGCAACATAACAACAATAAGCTTCAAATGGATGTACTTTTATCACTCAGATACTATAATATTTTGATAGTCATTTAGACCATATCATCTACATCACTCAAACAAGAAAAAATATTTGGTTTGTTGTTTTAATTATAAAACTGTATCTGTGACTTTATTATAAATATTATGTAAACTTTTATTTAGCTATATTGACACAGTAATATCAAAGATTGATGTTTGGGTAGAACTAATATGTCTGGGTAGAACCACAGGCACATCCAGAGCCAGCTGACCGATTTATGTGAACAGGTAAATGGTTCAGTATGTCCCATTGTGTAATTCTGATTACTAGTTCATTAATATGAAACTGACAGTTTCAGAGAGGTATACTCATTAATTGACAATAAGCAGCATAAGGGGACAGTGTTTATTATTATTGTGGTATGACACCAGGCAGCCAGTCTGTTATCTCACAACATCATCAGACATTACATAATCGTGAATGGACGACCACCATTGTAGAGTACAATAGTCTATCAAGTCACCAATAGTTACAGCATGATAGTGACCATAGCTCCACGGTAACCAATGACCACAGGTTGCCGCAGTGACCAGACAACATCTATCATATTTCTAGGTCAAAAGTCAACAAGCACTGTTTAATAAACAAATAATGATGCCAGTAGTGTAGATGACAGTTATCTATTTCGGTAATTTCACATGGCTTACCCTTGATTTCTATTCACAGTCTATTTATAGTCTGACTCATTACAAAAGGTCTCAATGAGACAATGTTTAAGCAAGCTACCAATATATAGGTTCCTGTCTGTGAATCAGAAAACATGATACTAAACCCAAAGTATTTTATGGTGCTTATAAAATCATGTAGCGCTGAAGACCCCCAAGTCTGTGTCACCATGAAAGCACAAAAGCATGAGATTAGATGGATGTGCACTGCATTAGGAGCCCTATATCAGAATCTGTATTATTATGCAATACATATTAACGAACATCAAGGCACACCTATTAGGTAGTCTTCCCGAAGTCAGTGGACAGTGTCCACCTGAAAATGGCAGTATTTTCAATCAGTCCAATAAAATCTATCAGACTGTGCAAGCTTGATGATTTTAGTTAAATAATAATATGAAGCTTAAAAATATGAGAGACATGTTTCTGTGCAACTCTAAGGAGTTTTATTAGCAATAAAAAAGGCAGTGAGTACAAATAAAAATGTTATTTGCTATAATCATAATTCTGTAATGCCATATAAACTTAAAGCTTTAAGCCCCAGTAGTTTCTATTCATGCAAAATCATATATTTATGATACTCATGTAAATGGACAACATGTGACCATTAAACTCACCACTGTGTTGTTGTTTTTTCAGTCTAATTTACTGAATTTAATATCAAATTTAACAGCTTTTATGAGGTATTTTAAATATCAAAATTATATTTTGATAATTTAAAAGGTAAAGAAAATACAACCAAACCAGTTACACTTTTCATTTTGTTTAAGGACGAGCTAGTAATTTAAGTTATTTCTCTGTATTAATTCTTTGTGCATTTGTCAATTTTAACGATATTGCATTCTAAAAATATGAATTTCAAGAGCTTTCCAATGGTGTATAGCTTTTAAGTTTTTGACCACAAATGAAGAAATTACAAAAGAATAAAATTTACGCTTCTATACAATTCATCTGAAAATCACTTGAAGTTGCCATCAAAGATGGCTGCCAAGATAACGGATCTTCACTGATGTGGAAACTATATATACCCAATAAGCACCAACAATTAAAGTTTAATTAAGAATAAATGAACATATCACTTAACACATCTAACCCAAACCAGAGCTACAAATAACTCTCAAACTTCTGTAACTTTGTTCTACTTTAACTTCTATACAAGTTGAAACTTTTCAAATAAACCACATCGGTTACAGAATTCATAAAAAAGCTTTATCTTTTGAATTTTCAATGAGGGAAAGTTAAAGCATGGAGTCCATATATTATACAACAGTCTTCATTCAGAGAACCCCTTAATCTTCTCACTGGCAGGTACACATACACCGTACCTAATACATGGGGGGAAGGGGGCAAACAGGTGAAAATTACACAGGTGTGTAATAATCTATGTAAGACAGGGGCAACATGTGGGGGGTGGGGGAGCATTAAACTGGTCTGGTGACAACTTCATGAACATTATTTTATGTCTGCAGTGCAATAAAATCTGCTCAGCAAGGGTCATTCACATGAAATGCACACAATGCAAGCTAGTGAGTTAGCCCATGTAGGAGAAGTTTAAGTACTACAGCAAAATAACCTAGAGCAATGTACTTGGGGTGTTTAATTCACCCACAGTGAGTCCAGCAATCCTGAAACCGCTTGTGAATCAGCTGAGAGAACTATGCAGTGAAATATACCTGTTCATGCATAGAAAGTTATAGAAGTTGTGCATACCTGCTGGTTCATTTATATCATTCTACAAATTGATTTGCCTACCTAGATCTATTATCAATAAGAAGCTTGGAGGAGAAAAATGTTGAAGTACCCACTCATGAAAACAGACAGAAGAAAAAACTTATTCATAGCAAGTGGGGTGGGATAAGTGGTTTTTTTTGTTTTTGTTGGTGTTGTTTTTGTTTTTGTTGTTTTGTTTTTTAGACTGGGGTTCATAGAATGAGGAAGAACAAACAAATTTATTGTAGTTACATGTCTGTAAGAACTAAAATATCCATCGTGATTCATCACATGAAAATACATAAACTGTGATAATGTCTCAAAATATAATCTGATTAGGACAATTTTGTTATTAAAAATGTTTTAAATTCAGTTAAAGAACAGATAACAGGTCGTAACTCTGCCAAATCTATACTTAGTTATATAACTTTGTTAATGGCCCAGATCCAGTTTATGTTGTTCTATTAAAATGATTTTATCTAGTGCATTTATAAATACAGACATACAGAAACAATTTACAAGGGGGAATGATTAACAAGACATGTTTTAATTCGCGGTTAGCAAAAAACAACAACAAACAAACAAACATGCATTATATGATCATAAAATTAAGACGTAATTGATGTGTATTCAATACATGAAAAAGATGTGCCAAATATTGGGTTAACATGGTAACAAATATATGAAAGAAAATATTTGAATAATAGCATAATGTACATAGATTTCAGTTATTTACAACCACCTTTGATAAGGTACGTAAGAATTGGGACTAAAGCTGCACGTACCTCCTATCTGTTTACATGCGACGAAATGGCGACACAAAATATAAACTCCACATGTAAGAATTAGCCTCAAGTTTAAACGCATTGTCAAACAGTTTTAGAACACTCTTTCTGCTTAAGCAGTACCCAGAATCATGATCGCTTGCACGTAAACATATATAATTAAATCCAACCAACGAAATACTGGTGTACAAGAAAAACTCATGCGTTACTCCAAAACACACCTTTGCTTAAAACTCGCGACAACTTTTTCAACGTCAAGTTGAACACTGCGGCCACGTGACTCGAGTAAAGTGACACTTCCCTGCGTCTAAAAATAGATTCGCACCTCTCATTTCGGTGTTCCGCCAAAGTAAATAGTTCGTACAAATGGACACTCAATGACAAATATCTCTCTTTTCCCAAGTGCGAGATATTGTAGTTAAATGGTCACTTGACTGTAAAATATATTAAAGCACTCAACTATAGTTCAGTGTTTAAGTGGGAAGCCATTGTGAGATGTTCCTCTTCTGTTATGTCCATCGGTATGAAAACATACTAAGCAAAGGAGGCAGATTATCAGTAAAATGTTCTTTCTTTTTTCAAAATAAGCGTGTGTAGGCTAACAAAACACAACCGCAACTTAAGAAAACAAACAACAGCACACAATCCATAATAATTGTTCAGAAAATCGGAGTTTGAACAATACTGCGACTAGCACATTTAAGATCGTAGTACTAAGTACGCCTAGTGTATTGAAGTATGCTATGTTGTGTTATATAACGATACAATTATACCAAATTACCACCAATTATTGCCTCACGATAAAAAGATATGATACTTTACTAAAACAGCCCAGTCTTACTTTTCACATAGTAAGTATTGCACCGTGTTAAATAAATAAAACATTAAAAAAGTTCGTGGTCATTAGGACACACGCGCCGAGATACTAGTATGGACGTGTGCATTACTGCACGTGCAAGAGCGCACTTTTGAACATGAACTCCCACTACTACAAAACTTAACCACTCTAAAGCATCAAAATATGTACAGCAGAAGAATATCACATTAAAACTTTATCCTTTTATTGGTTACAATTCTCCAGAAAGTCAGCTGTTGCATAAACATGCAATGTAACTAAGTACTCGATCAGAACCACACCATACGTGTTTGCTTTTCCACTACAAAACAGCCTAGCTCCACTACATCACATCCTTTCCGATATATACACTATCCATTTCTATCCATCGATACAATACCGTCACTGTTGGCTTTCGAAATGACTTGGATAAGCCAACTTTTTCAATCCACTAGAGAAAACGAAGAAATGCGGCGACTTATGCCAATACAAGATTTCGATAGGCATTGCTTCAGGGAGAAATTCTTTCTTTATGGTAATTGGCCCGAAATCCAGCAAAGGAAATGAGGGGATGGGGACTGTCTTTACTAAATTTGGTTGTCAGAAACCCATATTCATCCGCAGGGCGTTAATTTCGCACGACACCAGTCTTTCTTTCTTTTCGTCTCTGTTTCGAGCTGCCACTTCCAAGCAACGAACTGCTGACGAGTCAATAGGCCAATTCTACAGTTAACCATATTTGAACTATATTTCGCATTAAAGGACAAAGAAGTTAAAAGGACAATTAGAGAAAGACAAGCAGTTCTGAATCCAACCAAAAGCGCCCACGCGCTAGTTATTTGTTGTCGTCGTCGTCGTTGTTGTTGCTGATGTTTAAGTTTGGGATTTTTGTTTGGGTTTTTATTAAGATATCTATGCTGTATATTGATTTAGCTTGTCCTCCCCTACATGAAAAAACCCCAACAACAACATAGGTCTAGGCAGATTGTTTTATTTGTTGCATTAAATCATGCAAATTTACGAATGAAACATAAGATTATTGATTCAGATATGTGTTCACTGCAAAATACCTTTCGAATTCATGAATTGTTTTTGGTTATAAAAACGACACTCATTACATCTAATATAAAATCCGAAAATCGCAATAACAGACACGTAGACACTGTATGGCCCTAAAAATTACAAAAGAAATATTCTTTTTGTAACATCACACCGACACAATTATGATCATATTGGCGACAATAAGCTAATTATTGGTAGAGGTAGACATTAGATATATGTCTGGGTAGAACCAGTGATGCACCGCCGATTTTCTGGAAAACCTTTTCACGGAAAAAAATCTCGCTCAGACCGGGCCTCGAACCATCGCGGCGAGGAACTGAGGCGTTACACGTGGGCGACTCTAACGGCTCATCCACGGACGTCGTACGAAAGAAATGATAAATGCATGTAGATGGAAGTGATAAGGTGAGTGTACGGAAAATTGCTTTAAAATGACGGTGTTTTATTTATTCATTCATTGTTGTTATTATTATTATTATTATTATTATTATTATTATTATTATTATTATTATTATTATTATTATTATCAAGACATTTATTATATGTGAAAAGGGATCACACAGCGTACATACGAAGCCTTTAGAAACTAGATTGTTGTAGTGGATAAAGTGTTGTAAAATGATATTTAGGTGAAATTGCAGACTGTTGAAAATCCAATACTGTCAAATTATGTAAGTGCACGCTATACGTTAAGGATAGAGTCACGCCAGAATGCGTCGTTTGTTGCACATGCGCAGTAAAATAGATCGATCTATTTTGTTCATTGTCAAATAGAAAAAAGAAAGGAGTTGTATTGAAATATATCGCCGAGGAATTGAATTTTCATAGCATCTGATTGGCTACAAATGTAGGGCGACTTCTTATACGAGATATACTTTCCGATAGCTGTTAACACGTCTTCTTATTGTTCTCGTTGTTATTCGTAACAGTAGGCCTATATATGTCTAGACAGGAGGTAAGAAGTTTTAAAATTAAACCAGAAAACAGCAACCACATGGCACTGAGTACCCATTGAGTTTGAGCAGCTAGCGTTATGTTTATGTCGATGGGACAGACATTTTCGACGACTGTTATTTATGAAAGGTCATGGCTATTAAAGGACGAATCTCCCACACAGTAAGAGGGTATAATGAAAAGAACTACAATATATTGGGGGTAATAAATCGCAAAACAGACATAATAATCGGCCCAAAAGTGGCCAGTGTATAACAAGTGGGAAAGGTGAGCTTCCGCCATTTGTTTCAGCCCGGACAAGAACTTCGGACGATCATCCGCAGTTACCTGTTACTGTAACAGGTCGGCAGTGGATTGCGCTAAGTAAAACAATGTAATCAGAGCGACACTATCACTTTGGCCATGCACGATTTTTTTTTTAATTTAAGTTTTTTTCAATTTGCATTCTTTTGTAATGTACTAAAGAATACAATAATATCACATTACAAATTATATAAATGACAAACAAAATTCGCTAAATGAATTATAACAAAGTATAAATGTATTGAAACAACAATAACAAACAAACCGTGTGTAACTTTTTTTTTCTCGATTCGGGCTTGTATTTCACTTCACGCAGTCTCAAAAACTAATTCATACAAATATTGCTCTGAAATTTTATGTTGAACAGTAACATACAAAATAATTTTCTTTATAATCATTCAGAATTCGTTTTACAGTAAAATCTGACAGGGTAACTTTCAATGTTATAACGGTTTTTGTTAAAGGTTAAAATAGTTTATTTGCAAATACTGTTTACAATTGTCGTACAGCTGAAAAATAGGGCTTACTGTCAATCATGCTCGCTATAGCAACACAACGCATATTTCTCAATTAATCCTTACGTTGTGAGTGCGTGCTAAATTTGATACGGAACTGAAATAAAGACGTGAGCGTAAGAAATAGTCCTCTTTTCCTTCGCCTGAGATTGCATATTTGTGCAGGATACCTAGTAATGCAATTTGTACTATATGTTAACTCGAAGATCTTTATTGGTGGTATTCCAAATTTTCTTATCTTTTTGGCAGGCTTAATAAAACATACATTTTTTTTATTTAAAACTAAATGGAAAATCTATGTGACGGTAGGTGATAAAAAATAAACGTAAAAATTAAACAAGGGAAGCAACTCATGATATATTTTCAAAATAGTGTTAACATGATTATTTCCCTTGGTTATTTAACTAAGTTAATGTGAGAATATTGTATCAGTTTCTTTTTTATTGAAGAAATTGATTCGACTGATATCTCTTTGAAATTTTAACTGGAGAATCACATTATGGTTAAACTTTGATGTTTAATATAAATAAGATCTAAAACTAGAAAAGATAGTCACCTTAAACAAATTCTGAATAAGGTATGAATCTAGAGGTGGTACCTGGCAGCTTGGACCACAGTTTTTCTCTCAAACAACGCCCCCCAAAAAATATATTTTTACTTGAAATTTTAAATATAATTGATTCTCAACAACTGTATAAAAAGTGAAGCACCCTACTTGTCATTACAAACATATATTCTCTGTCTGTGCTGCATGGTTAGATATTTTTAAACTTAGAAAATCTTATGACCGATTACTTTTGGACAACATTAAATCATATTCTGACGTTGATATCTATTTTTACAGAAATTCCATCTTGCCTACTTGTAGATTGGAAAAGGATGAACATTCAGAGCAATTTATTTCATGATTTGTATTATCTGTTGAGGTAGTGCTCAAAGTTGTCTTTATGTAGTTTTAAGTTCGAGTTTATGAAGAAATAAAAATAGTGCTCAAAGTTGTCTTTATGTAGATTTAAGTTCGAGTTTATAAAGAAAAAAAAATAGTGCTCAAAGTTGTCTTTATGTAGATTTAAGTTTGAGTTTATAAAGAAATAAAAATGGTGCTCAAAGTTGTCTTTATGTAGATTAAAGTTTGAGTTTATAAAGAAATAAAAATAGTGCTCAAAGTTGTCTTTATGTAGATTTAAGTTTGAGTTTATGAAGAAATAAAGAAAAGTGCTCAAAGTTGTCTTTATGTAGATTTAAGTTCGAGTTTATGAAGAAGTAAAAAAAGGTGCTCAAAGTTGTCTTTATGTAGGTTTAGATGGTTACATGTATTTGACAAAGGCATAACCTTCTTTAAAGGAGATACCTTTACACTTAAACAACTGATGGGACTTAACTCTGTGGAAGTCTTTTTAATGAGGTGACTAATGTCTTAGAAGTAGAAATGATCAAAGACAAGTATTTCCATGTTAATGATATCAGTTTAGTTTCCTGTATTTCACATATACCGGGTTCTTTAATGTGAAATAATGAAACTGGTAGAGGGACATTATTTTATGTGCTGTTTTTGTGTGGGATGGAGTAAGTATCGTGCACATATAGACATGTTAGATTTTTTAACATAATGGACCACCTGGTATTATATTACTGTAGGAAAAAAGTTAAGCAAATTCAGAGAGAATTGACTCCTAGGGAACTTTGTGACCCGCAGAGGATTTCCATTTTGCTGTGCACATACTGCATAGGATTTTCATGAAAGTTACGTTTCACGCTTACATAATGGTGTAGTTTAAAAAAAAAGGGGGAAATCATGTTGTCAATGGATGGGCACAATTGGTCAATAAGGAAACGTTTTAGTCACATTGATTTATAGACAAAAACCAAAGTCGTAAAAAACTTGCTAAACTTTTTTCATTCAGTATATTACTTTGGTTTTATTTTTTCTAAGTGGAAATAAAAATAATCAATACAAAAATACAATACTTGATATTTTCCTCGCTTTTAATATGTTCATACTTCAGAATATGGTATGTGCAATAAAGACATAAACAGCATACATCTAATATTTCACAATAATACCCCAAAAATAACAATACAAATTCATCCATTGCAAGCAATATTTACAATAATTTACATCAAAACATAAAGAAATATTAAACAATGGTGTAAATAAAAACCATTACAAAAAGATAAATGTAGAATAAAATCTAGATACAAAGAATTCCAATATTCTCCCATTCAGCTTAGAACATGTACTAAATGTGTACAAAAATACTATTCAGTTTTTCAGACACAAATCCATGAAACTGGCCAATGCATAACCTTATGTTAATTTTCTAAGAACAGTGTCTGAAAAAAGACCTGTCTTAAAGGTTGCAGCTGATATTTTTCAGCCAGAAATATCATTCACTAACTAAAATGCAAACAATTTATGTCAACTTGAAAGGTCTTGCTTTATGATTTAATAAATTGGTGCTGGAGTAGTATTGTAAAACCACACAAGCAGACTTAAACAGTGTCATTCCTATGTCTGCATATGCAGCATAGTTATCTATTTTCAGAACAAGCCACCAGATGTTTAAAACAGCTTGGCGATGACCACATGGAAAAACGTAACAATATAATCCTGTTGTTTTTACAAATAAAGAGCGATGAACAACAATAATAAGGTAATAACAATAAGGTTTCTGTAAGATTGTTTAGAAATCTGAAATAGATCAGAAAATGATAAGAAAAAAAAGTATTTTTTACTGTCACAAAATGTAGGCATTATTTTTCTTATTTCACACTGACTACCTGTAGTAATAAAACATAACTCTTGTATATTCAAAATATAAACACATGTGTGTCATTACAAGTTTAAGGATTACTTTTTGTTTGTCTTGAAGTACGAATACAGTGACATAACCATGTTCATTAAAGTAACATCCAGCTTTAACTGGTGGAGGAATACACCAGAAAATTGTCTGGGTAGAACCACTGGCACAGTGCAAGTTAGTTAAAAATGTAAACATTTCCAAGCTCTTTCCCATCAATATGTGAAAATACAAAGAGAATATGTGTTGATTTTTGTGTAAGTTTGTATTTTATTTCTCCAAGTGAGCCTAGAAAATAATATTTTTACAAGTGGCAAAGCCACAAGTGAAACTACTATTTTCTAGTCTTATGAGGAGAGATAAAATGCGATCTTACACCAAAATCAACAAACTTTCTGTTTCTTTCAGGCTTATTTGAGGTTATTTTAATTTTTATTATTGATTTCCAACAAATACATTTCCCACACGTAGCCCCTCTGTGTTTTCTGTTTCCCCTAGGTACCCCAACTGATTAATTCATTGATATGAATATACACATTTACAAAAAATAGTTCCTACATTTACAAATTTATTTTAACAGCATTTGTTAATAATTTAACAGAAAACAGATATACAGTATTACCAACAAATCATTTGGCATTGAAACATAAAAAATATATAACAATAACATCAAAATAGTAAAAACCATTTCTATGCTGTCTGGAGTCAAAATCTGATGTCGGGAATATTTTTTGTTATTTTAACTGCAGTGAAACTTTTCGCTGATGTTATTTTCACTAATTACATAGGTATTTCACAATAAGCATGAGAGAAATGTCTGTTTTATCCCTTTTATTCAAAACCAATTAAAAATAATGTATACAAGCACGAAAATCAGCTTGTTTACTTCCCCCAAAAGCAACCCATAGATTACTTTACACGACAAAAAGAGAGAAAAGAATTGGCAGACAACAAATAACAAGCAAAGCAAATGTACATTCTATCCCATTGTTAAAAACATTAAAATACCAGAAAACATTGCACAAAAAACAATGGAATAAAATCAAATATTCAAAACAGTTAATCAAAAGAAAATTGTTTATGTTTAAAAACAAGGTAGCATCATAATAAACAAGCAACAGGGATAATCCACCTGACATTTGAACCCAGCTGTAAAAAAGCTTAAGAGTTAAAAGTTACACTAGTAATCCTATAAACTGGGCCATTTTTTTTTATAGATATTCAATAAAACTTGGCCATTTTAACCATTTAACTGCCATACAATTGAGGGTGTGTCCTGCTTATCATTTGCAAGTCCATACATCCATGTATTTTAACAGAGGTAAAAGATAAGATAATTTGATGTTTCTCCCCCAAACTGAATATTGCTGGTTTTCACCTAGATGTCCAAGTTCCTACAACAAAGGGTTTGTCTGTTACTTAGTGTACTTATCTAAAGCTCTCTATTTCATTAATTTCCAATTTGTTTTTCTGGTTGTTTATTGTAACATACCATTGGTAACCAATTTAAAAGTTAAAATAAAGTCCTACAAAGGATTTTTTTAATGTGAAAAAAAATCAAATGAATATTTCAAGAATACATTTCACTGGAAAATGACAAATGCCACTGAATATGCAGACCTAAAATATGACATTAACAGCTGTGCTCTGCAGGACGCCCACTTAATTGTATAGAAGTTAAATGGTTAAAATAGGAAAGTTGAATTGAATACCTATGAAAAAATGGCCCAGTTGTGGCCAAGACGATTTTATACATGAGTAGCCATTTTAAGTACAATTTTAAGTGTAACCTTAAATATGACCTTGACACATTATATATGTGAATGTCTGCAAGATGGTGAAGTTGGATTGTAGTGCTATAAATAAGAAGGAAGTTCTGACCAAGACAGGAAAATGGGACAGACTGCCATACAGAAGCTTGGAGAGATGAAACTGGTCTAAGTGACACAGTAGAGAGAAGCACTTAGACCACTCTTGCTGCAAGTCCTCTAACTGCAGTATACACTGTGATGACTACACGTCATCATACATGAACTGAGCATCAGACCATACTCTATTTTACATATAATTTGACATATTCAAATTGAAGTTCAGTGCATGTAAACAAAGTACCTTGAGCAGATTTTATGTAAAATGAAAAACAAAACAAAAAAAACAACTACAGCTATTAGACATGGAGAACAGAATGAAAACTAGAAAAATGAGTATTTTGAAACCATAAACAAACATTGAAGCGCAGCAACCTGAGAGGGACTTGAATAATGGGAATTATTCCTTGAACCAAAACTTTTGGGCAAGATAGGGTTTAAAACATAAACTGCTACATTTTTATGTATGTTCAATTAATTCATAGATATAAAAATATTATTTTTCTAATAATAAATAATAGTATTAAATAAATATAAAATTCTTACTTATAAAAATTCCAAGATAAAAATACAGGTAACTCATGACACTGGTCTTGAGGCAAACTCTACTGTATCAAGATAATGATATCCATATTATTGTTTTTTAAATGCTGCTAACATTTGCAATAGCACACCCTACCCTTTAACAAATCTAAACCCTTGGTACTGAAGCTTCCATCATGAGCTGGAGACCATTCACAAGCTTCTGATTGGCTTGATTTCAAATATAATGAAAATTTAACCAATAATAAGCTTCATAAACGACTCAAACTAAAGGGTCAATGACCTTGAGCACTCTTGTTTGTGTTGCCATGGTAACAGTCACAACAGCCATCACCTAGCATCAATATATAAATAAAACTACCAAACACAACATATTTTAAAATGTTTCCTGAGTCAAAACTATGAGCAAGCCACTGAAAGAACACTCAATTACAAATGGAAATGTAAAAAAAAAGATCAGTCTTAGGCAAATAGTGTAGATCTTGACCAGCCAGCCGCAGTCTGATCAGGATTTATACCATTTTCTGTTAAGTATATGTATTTATAAATAGTTATTTTTATATGTGTGAAGTTATAAGTAAAAAAATTTAACATGGGTAATAAAATTTTCTTTCACGATCAATAAAATATGTAATATATAACCACAGAAGAACTTTAGTCAGTATTTCAGGTACTCTACTGCCTCAGCTCCTGTGGACACCTACCTGTTTATGTAAAGCTGATTTAACGTAAGTAAATTACTACAGTAATAAATAAGTTGTCATGCAGTTGTTACAAAATCCACAGAGTTATATAAGTTGAATTTATGTCAGTTACGTCAGCTAGAGAACCACAAATTTAAAATAATGTTCAGCTTTAAAACTTGTTAAACCTGTTTTACAACTTTTTTTTTATCAAAAAAATAATGAATTACCTAACTTGACTAGCAAGATGTAGTTTACATATTCTTTTCTAATTATAGTAGCAAGTAGCTTTTACTGTATGGTTTAATTATGTACTTCATAGTTTGTTTTATTAAAATTTGTGAATTTACTAAATTCACATTAATTATCCTATTACATTATAACATATTATACATTAAACTCTTTCTTTTGTAACTGAGAATATCATTGTGGCATTTAAATACTTATCTTCCCTATCAAAGGTTATATAATGATCAACAATGGTATCTCAAGACAACAGCTTCTAACATTCTAACATTCAATAACATCTACTAAAATAATGATCATGAATATCGTGGAACACACAGGCTTCAACATGGAAGCAAATACAATAGCAAGACCACTGACTGATCCAAAATCATGATTAATGAGGTATGTGTATTTCTGCAGGTAAATTCTTTATTTCTCCTACATAAGGTATAAGTAATCATAATTATTTGTTTAACACCATACTAACACAATTAAATGGGTATATTCGCAGTCCAGCAGTTATTTGTGAAGGTAGACTATAAAAAATGGGTGGGTAGAACCACCAACACACCATAGGTCAGCAAGAAGATCTTCTAAGATAATTTTTTTTTACCATCCTGGGGTCAAACCCGAGACTGAGAGTTGTTAAAAATTGTTCAGCCTCAAGAACACCAAGTTAATTGAAAGCATATACATTTATGTGATAGTTATTTCGAATTCTTTATGGTGTTTTACAAAAAAGACATAACAAAACTCATTAAAGTTCTAATCTTCTCAATTTTTTCATAAGAAAAAAGCTTTTCATAGATAAGAAACTATTTTGTACATTTCAAATAAACTCTAGAGAATATAATTTTTTCAAGAGCAAGGATATGGCAAATCTCATTTTAGAACAAAATAATCCAAAAGATGACAATAGAAGTGACTGGCTTACAGTATATGTGATCAAATTTCATTAACAAAAATTAAGATTGGATAAGAAAACAGATAAAGAAGCTGGCAATACATTCCAATATTTAAAGAAGTCATATTGGGAGAAACCTCCTGAGATGATACACTGCAATACTTAACAGTTAATTTTTGTTGTCATGTGGATCAATTCCATGTTGTCTCTGGCACAGACACTGAACAATAGTTTATACTCAACAATAAACTGGTTCTATTTTGAAATAAAAATATTTTCTATGTATGTTACAATCCTTATCTGGATGAAATGATTATTTCTAAAAATGTCTAAACAAACGAAATATCGTAATTATTATAATACCTTATAAAAATGGTAATTTCATTCCCTGAATCTAGTCTAGCTAATATTATAAGCCCATTCGTAAGGTTGAGAACAATCTAGATCACTGGGTCTTGATTAATCAAGGCCACAGGGTCTTGAACAAATCTAGGTCACTGGGTCTTGAACAATCTAGGTCACTGGGTTGTGAACAATCTAGGTCACTGGGTTGTGAACAATCTAGATCACTGGGTCTTGAACAATCTAGGTCACTGGGTCATGAACAATCTAGGTCACTGGTATTGAACAATCTAGGTCAGTGGGTCATGTCAATGGGTCTTGGAAAATCTAGGTCACTGGGTCTTGAACAATCTAGTCAGTGGGTCATGTCACTGGGTCTTCAACAATCTAGGTCACTGGGTCATGAACAATCTAGATTTCTGGGTCTTGAACAATCTAGGTCACTGGGTCTTGAACAATCTATGTCAATGGGAACATATTCAGTTGACAACAGCACCGGGTCCTGGGAAATCCTGACACCTTAATTCATTGATTACACAGGTGGGCTTTTCTCTTGCTGAACACTAATGGATCAGGTTTAGACATTTCCTGAGATATGAAATAAAGCTGGCTAAGCATTTATTTATGATCTTGGTATATGGGTTTAATTGTCCCACCAACAGAATTTCATTTATCTGGAGATGGTGTCCCCTTGAAGCAGATATAGTGCTGCCTTCACTGTGTAATGCATGCCATGAACACCTTGCATGATACCACACCCAGTCACATTATCCTAACACCGGGCCAACCAGTCATCAAACTACCCAAATATTTGCTTGAGGGATCAAACCTGAGACCTCTGGACCTGGAGCTGACACTATACCAACTGTGCTACCAGGTCTGGTACTTACGATGTGGTATAAGCCTAATGTTGCCAAGACTTTAAAAATAAACTGATACATTTAAAAGGGAAGCAAATTTTGAAGAATTTATGATGTGATATAAACATTTTGAGACTATTCTGATTATTCTATTAATATAGGGTCACTCAGTTTAGTCGAAACACATTTTATTCATATTTAAATACAAGAAGAAAGTTGGGTCATATGAATCAACATTTTAACAATATGGCCTCCTCCTTTGAAAGTCAGTTGGAGATGTATTCATTAGCAAATTACTGTATTTTCAACATTATAACAAACCAACAACTATATTTATTTGAAGTTCATGGGGAAATACTATAAAACAGAGATATGTTGTTGTTTCTTTCACTAAAGCTTCCCTTAGTTAATGGAATATTCTCTTAAGATATAAAAACATTTTTTAAAGTTTTAATTATAATTTTTCACATAAATAATTACCTTAAGAGATCTTTTTCATCTTTAATTAAGGGATTTTCCAACATTTTTGACGTACTGTACAGTGACATTTCTATCATTATAGCACAAGGGCACTTATGAGGTGCCCAGGGACTGAACCCGGCTGGTCCATTATACCGACACCAAAGAGTCAGGTGTAATGCTGTCCCTTTGGCCATGAGCGTCAGGAGGGAAGCCACAACTACCAACTTTGGTTTGACCTGGCCAGTTTGAACCCGCGACCTCCCGATCTGCAAGCCAACGCTCTATCACTTGAGCTATTGCGGTCGGTAATTAAGAAAATGTCTTAAGTTTTAATTAGTGAAAAACTAAGATTCTGTAAGGATAAGATTTCCATGAACAACAACAGCCGTAAAAAATCTTTTAGCTAAATTTTTATTATTGAAATTTAGAAACTTACTTTGTTCTGACCAAGTTTGATGAAGATTTGATAAAAACTGTGGCCTCTAGCGTGTTCAAAAGTTAAATTGTTGATGCCGCAAGACGGACGCCAGACAAAGCGGGATCAGAAAAGCTCACCTTGAGCACATTGTGCTCAAGTGAGTTAAAAATCTAAGGAAATACTACCCAAGTAGCTAAGATTTTTGAGATACAATCCCAGGTAAATGTGACGAACCTGCTTATATAAATGTTTTGATCTTTTTAATACATGTTAATTTCAACAACACATGACAAAGAATATGAATAATGTACATGGCAATTATTTCATTGCCTATATTATTTATATAATATCAGCATTGTAATCCCTGGATACACTTATCACATCAACACACTATCCACTGACGGACAAACCTAACATGATATACATAGATGATTTAATAACTAGTCAATAACTACATTAATTACTACAATGCATGTATTGATATATGACCATGTAACACAGGTAGAGTTATGATGGCAATAAGCTACAATAAGTGGTAGAAACATCAGGTAAATTATACATAACAATATATCTAACAATATAGACTCAGAAGGCTTTCTTCAGCAGTAAATAAGCAATTATCAGCAGAAAGTATTTAGTAAAGAGAAATCAATGCAGAAATTCCAAGTCTTGAAGCCCCTTTTCAACAAACATACAAGGAGTCAGCCCATATGGAAGGTTGCTAATGTAGCAACAGTAACCATGTGCGATAAAACAGTGTGTTATATATATTGTCATAATTTATTACCCTCCTATATTCAAAATGTTTACATGTTTTTAAGTAATAAAAAGAAAAATGTCAAATGATCAATATGGCGAGATGTAACACAGAAATTGTGGAAATTCCATAAAAGGGTTTAGAGAAGATTTTATAAAAAAATTATACCTGTAATTAGCGAATGTCATTATCAGTGGATATGCATTGTTAAGTTTAAGTAACAAGATTTGTAAAAAAATAGATCTAATATTGATACCTACACTGTTAAACTTACAAGGGTAATACATGTAGAGTCATTAGGTATAAAACATCATCACCGCTGCTATCTGCTTTGACAATTCTAATCTTGATTTCCATGAGGAAAACTATATGGTTATTTTAAACAATCTGCATGATAACACACAGAGTTTATTATAATTATCCATAACAACAAATAAGTTCATTATGTAAAAGGCAAGAAAACTTTTGTGTTCTTGTGTTCTTTTACAGTAAACACAATAAACAAAATACCCTTACTCTGAGCAGAGCCACAAGCAAACAATCAACACTCTCCTTGTAATCACTGTTGTCGGGTTCGTATCGTAAAAACTCTTGTATCCCACAGAATCTTGTATTCCACAACTCGTGCATCCCACAAAGCATTTGGTGATAGGTCTCTGAACACTTTTTTAATAAACATACCATACATATTACCGGTACTTACAGTATGTTTGGCTAGATATACTGAGGTGTCTCAAACTAAACTTAATACATGCATCCAATGCCAAAACACTGGAAGATATAATCGGACCTCAGATTTCTGAAGAGCACTCAGGTTTCCCTCCTATTTCAAGAATACACCTCAACATTATCTCAAATGCTAAGATCGATGCCCTGAATGAAACTCCAACATTTTCTCACTTTTCAAAAAATCTCCTTAACCATGACTATCAAAACAATGTCATATTCGAAGTACTTCATGGGATTTAAATTTTTAAGAGTATTCCTGTAACTTTCCTTTTTTCCCCGAAAACTTTCTGAACTATAAGCTCTTATGGGTTTAAAACAGCCCAGGAGCCAATGTATGGGCACGAGGTTGTTCTCCATTACTGAAGAATATGACTGCATATCCTCCTCTAGTTTCCTACCTCCACAACTGGAGAGCCTTTAATTTCACAACATCTGGAAAGATTCAGACACAACGTCACATCAAAACAACCCTGTGTTTCACTGAGATAGGTTGAACTGAAGATACAATTACTGATTTCACTAAACTTAATAATATATTTCCTCCGTACAGATTCTTCGTTAAGGAATACACACATTTTCTGTCCGATCAAGCATTTCAATCATTAAGGGAGGTAATTCCCCAGGCATTTCTAGTCTTAAATGTAACACTCTTTCAGCACCTGAAAAATAAATGATATAACATTAATAACTATTCATGTTGATGATCCTTTTGTATATTTAATTAGTTATTGTATGAATTGTAATTATTAATGAATATTTCTTAACAAGGATACACAAAATGATTGATAAGAAGACATCACATAGCTAAATCCACCCACTTTAAAGGTCAAATAAACAATTTTAGTTTTGGAATATTTTTTGTCCTTAAAAAAACTAAACAAAAATTCTGACTACATTTTGATCTTTAATTATCATAAAAAACCATATACTGTGCTAAAAAAATTCATAGCCTAATTTAAAATCTGACATGATTATCTGCCCTTGATTTCACATGATCCACACTGTGCCTTCAGTGAATCTGCCAAAATGTCAAAAAAGGCAAGTCAGCCAAATTGAACAACACTACATCAGTTGACACAGATTAATTTTAAATCATATTGTGTATGCTGTAAGCTAATTTTGTTTGTTAATCCATGAATGTGGAAAATGGTGAGAATTTATTGTGTGAATAAACCTACACAGGTGTCTGAACATCCTTTCTAAAGTCATGATTCATTACTATCCTTGTCCATTACATGCGGAGAAGTATAAGTCAATATTTGAATAACTAATGAATATTCTTTTGACAACCAATCATCACTCTTTCTTTGTGGGATAGGGATTTGCCGGCATTTTTTGCCGATTCTGTGGAGCAACATTTCTATCATTGAGGTGCCCAGGGACTGAACCCGGTTGGGCCATTATACTGACACCAACGAGTCAGGCTTAATGCTGTCCCCTTAGCCCCCAGCGTTAGGAGGTAAGCCACTACTACCAACTTTAAAGTCTTTGGTTTGACCCAGCCGGGGTTGGAACTCGCAACCTCCCGATCTACAAGCTGACCACTGGAGCATCGAACAAGCAGAGTTTGTATTATAACTGTTAACGGGATCTACCTGTGTTTTTTGACCGATTCATGTGACACACTGCATATAACGGCCATTACTTTGTGTTCTTTGACTAAATGTTTATTTTTTGTCAAAAATGTCACACTTTAAAGTTTTGACATTTTTGGCAAGAAAGTACTAATGACCAATTCATGACACGCATCACAAAGCAATGTAATTCTTTCACCAAGATCTTTTGGCCAATGAAACTTAAGCACACCTGCCACTGGCAGCTTCGATTCGATTTTATGAATGAAAGTAACGTAGTACATAGTTGTACAGTCGATGACGTAGTGTCTGTTAAGCATGTGCGCAACGATTTTGGTTTTACTGAATTAGCAGGTTTTCCATTACTGTTTTCACCGTTATGCAACCAAATAATTTTAAAATGAGTAATGGATGTTTTAAGTGAGTTTTGTTACTCACTACCCCGCATTTTTATTGCGTAAATGGCCATGTGGAATTGCGTATTGACGCAGATATGCACCTTATCTGTTGCTCTGTTATATCGATGTCTAATGTATACCTTTGTATAATACTTATGTATAATCTATCGATATTTGGGAATTGTTTGGAAAAGCTTTGACATATTTCTTACCAAGCAAAGACAAACATAACATAAATGACCAAAGAAACTTCATTGAGGGTTTATTTCTCAAGCTTGTTTGTAATGACATGTCTCGCTTTTTCTGCATAAAAAGTATTTAAGCTAATAGTAATGTATCATACTGGTGCTTTATATGTCGAATCTGAATAAAAGCTTCTGCCTAAAACCAATGACTCACAATTGTAATTCTGGGTCAAAAAGTCTCTATGTAAATACATGCAAAGATAAACTAAAATTGTCTTTAGTGTAATCAAGTGTGAATGTAAATACAATAATAAATAATGACCTTATTGTTTGATGAAATAATGACAAGCGAAAGTAAAGTGGATAATGTACCCAGGTGTCTGCGATGTTATTATTATTCTGTTTACACTGGGACAAAGTAGTTCTATTTAGACAAAAATAATAACGTATAACTAACCAACTTTCTTTTAGAATTAAAATTAAAAATAGACAATACCTCAAGTCGGTGCTCAATTAGGAAGACACTCAGTTTATTGACTATCATGTTTGAGGTTTGTCTTGCTTGGAAAGTCGTGTTGACACATAATTTGTTGACAAGATTCATTTTAATTTTTTGTTTTAATCAAATGTTTACTCAGAATAGTGTATTTGATCACAAAACAGTATTCTTTAAAATGTAGCAAACACTGCCTACTATCTTTGGTCTGCACAAAAGGCTTCAACATGTCAATGGAATCACAAGGGTCGATTTTACTTGCCCAAATTTTGCTTAGATTCTTTTCATGAGAACTGGTGAAAAACCAGTAGTAGACTTATTAATAGTTATTAGGTGACTTGATTGTAAGTTATGCTTGAAAGCTGCACAATACTCCATTTTGCACACGGCACATTAGAGCAATGACAGACTGATAGGTATCCCTAGCAGGTCACGTGGACCGAAAGGGTCAAAATTCATGTCATCAAAGTGAAGTAAGCATGTAAAGATTTACAGGGATATGTTTATTGGCCCATTTTTAAGCTCCAAATATCATCACAAAACATTGGATTACAAATGTTAAGTGTTCGCCAAATGTTATTTTTATTGTTTTAATGACAAGAAAATGGGATTTCCAACAAGAGACATTTTCATTTTATTTGACCTTTAACATACAAAACAAGTGTCAGAAGCAGTATCTCTGGTCAGGTTGCAGCAAAATGGAAGGGGATTTTGCAAAAATCTTTGGGCCTATATGTGACATGTTTTGATAGCTTGACTAAAAATCTTTACAAATACATTAAATGTAAGGCATAGCAACCAAAACTTACAATAGTGAAAATGTGTATTTTGTTTATATGGACAAAAGATAAAAAGAACATGCTTTTTATGAATAAGGTTGTCAAACTTTTTTAAATGTCCCTAGGTGGTCTGACAGTTGAACTACATTTTACTTTTTGTCAAATTGATATAGTGAGAGGATAAGACACTTTAGTTATGTCCACATTTCATACTGTTATCTTTCATCAGCCTTTCAGTATATACCAAATATAAAGAACAGTCAAATTCCTCTTTCAAACTTTTTTTTATTATTTTTCCTTCTTCAAAATTTTGGTACACAAAATTTTGATTCTGGTATGAACTTCGTTAGAAGTAAAAGTGAAACTACATGTACATTATACACTTATACTTATATTAATTTATTTAAATGAACTGGATGTCACAAAACACATTCTGGTTTAAATGAAAAAATGACACACACACCTTTAACACTAATACTTCTGAGGTCTGTTATTTTCATCAGCATCTTGGCATACACCTGGGGCTGTATTTTCCGCCGTGACTGGACGTAATGTTTGAGGGCCTCTAAAATGGGCTCCTGCATCAGCTCGATCTTCTCCGGAGATTCTAAACCAGAACGATCTGAAATATACACCCATGGTATACTTAAAGAGGAAAATTCACACATGCATTGATCCATGGGAAACAGTTTACCAAAACCTAAGACCATAGTTTATTATTACTACTAAGTGAGACAGAAAATTGTCCCAAGATTATATAAGATTGTCAGGCTATGGTCCCAACATTATATAAGATTGTCAGGCTATGGTCCCAACATTATATAAGATTGTCAGGCTATGGTCCCAACATTATATAAGATTTTCAGGCTATGGTCACAACATTATATAAGATTTTCAGGCTATGGTCCCAACATTATATAGGATTGTCAGGCTATGGTCCCAACATTATATAAGATTGTCAGGCTATGGTCCCAAGATTATATAAGATTGTCAGGCTTTAGTCCCAACATTATATAAGATTGTCAGGCTATGGTCCCAACATTATATAGGATTGTCAGGCTATGGTCCCAACATTATATAAGATTTTCAGGCTATGGTCCCAAGATTATATAAGATTGTCAGGCTATGGTCCCAACATTATATAAGATTGTCAGGCTATGGTCCCAACATTATATAAGATTGTCAGGCTATGGTCCCAACATTATATAAGATTGTCAGGCTATGGTCCCAACATTATATAGGATTGTCAGGCTATGGTCCCAAGATTATATTAGATTGTCAGGCTATGGTCCCAACATTATATAAGATTGTCAGGCTATGGTCCCAAGATTATATAAGATTGTCAGGCTATGGTCCCAACATTATATAAGATTGTCAGGCTATGGTCCCAACATTATATAAGATTGTCAGGCTATGGTCCCAACATTATATAAGACTGTCAGGCTATGGTCCCAAGATTATATAAGATTGTCAGGCTATGGTCCCAACACTATATAAGATTGTCAGGCTATGGTCCCAAGATTATATTAGATTGTCAGGCTATGGTCCCAACATTATATAAGATTGTCAGGCTATGGTCCCAAGATTATATAAGATTGTCAGGCTATGGTCCCAACATTATATAAGATTGTCAGGCTATGGTCCCAACATTATATAAGATTGTCAGGCTATGGTCCCAACATTATATAAGATTGTCAGGCTATGGTCCCAAGATTATATTAGATTGTCAGGCTATGGTCCCAACATTATATAAGATTGTCAGGCTATGGTCCCAACATTATATAAGATTGTCAGGCTATGGTCCCAACATTATATAAGATTGTCAGGCTATGGTCCCAACATTATATAAGATTGTCAGGCTATGGTCCCAACATTATATAAGATTGTCAGGCTATGGTCCCAACATTATATAAGATTGTCAGGCTATGGTCCCAAGATTATATTAGATTGTCAGGCTATGGTCCCAACATTATATAAGATTGTCAGGCTATGGTCCCAACATTATATAAGATTGTCAGGCTATGGTCCCAACATTATATAAGATTGTCAGGCTATGGTCCCAACATTATATAAGATTGTCAGGCTATGGTCCCAAGATTATATTAGATTGTCAGGCTATGGTCCCAACATTATATAGGATTGTCAGGCTATGGTCCCAACATTATATAAGATTGTCAGGCTATGGTCCCAACATTATATAAGATTGTCAGGCTATGGTCCCAACATTATATAAGATTGTCAGGCTATGGTCCCAAGATTATATAAGATTGTCAGGCTATGGTCCCAACACTATATAAGATTGTCAGGCTATGGTCCCAAGATTATATTAGATTGTCAGGCTATGGTCCCAACATTATATAAGATTGTCAGGCTATGGTCCCAAGATTATATAAGATTGTCAGGCTATGGTCCCAACATTATATAAGATTGTCAGGCTATGGTCCCAAGATTATATAAGATTGTCAGGCTATGGTCCCAAGATTATATAAGATTGTCAGGCTATGGTCCCAACATTATATAAGATTGTCAGGCTATGGTCCCAACATTATATAAGATTGTCAGGCTATGGTCCCAACATTATATAAGATTGTCAGGCTATGGTCCCAACATTATATAAGATTTTCGGGCTATGGTCCCAACATTATATAAGATTGTCAGGCTATGGTCCCAACATTATATAAGATTTTCAGGCTATGGTCCCAACATTATATAAGATTTTCAGGCTGTGGTCTCAACATTATAATACTGTGGTATCATTTCGCTGGCACGAAATTTTGCGCAATCACGGAAAAAGACTTTTCACTTGGATGTAGGCCACCAGCAAAGAGCATTTCACAGGATCGGTTCAGGTAACCATAATTCATTTGGTCGCATGAAAGAAAAAAAAAAATTGGTCCAAACTGTTGGACACCACCTTTAATCAATCAATTACACAATCATTCATCAGAACATCCAAGAGCATTAGAGACAACATACCTCCGCTTATTAAACATATACAGCAGAGGGCAGCTAACTCCATATCATCCACATCCATTTCTTTGAGAGATCGGGCAAATCTAAATATAGTATCGGTGAGAGAACCGAACCCTGCTGACTCCAACTGTTGCCGAGTAACGTTCATCCCTCCACTGAACAACATTGTATCACTCTGTATATCGTACCGGGAACTTAGACGTAATATCTGCAATAAATAGAGAAGCGATACTAACAAATTTTAAACCATAGTGGAAAACTTCTACACTTTTATACGTATGAGCATCATTTATTGTATCTTAATCAGTTTGATAGTTTTTACATAGATCATGAAATAAAATGTGTCGTTTATAAGCAAATTTTAACATTTTAAGATTTCATCTTCTTGCTATTGTCAGCTATTTCAATGAAATTTTCATGCAGTCTCTTGGATTTTACTGGTCTGATGGACCAGCCAGCTTCCAGGTTTCTCTGGTTGTTCTTCAAATCACCTGGTCTTGGACCGGCGGACCAGCGTTAGTATCGAACCCTGACTTTTTGTGGTTAAAAGTCTCATGGTTTCATAAAAAGGGAAGACAACCACAGAGAAAGAAAAGGCATCTTTAACTGTTCCTTTATTATGTCAATAAGGGAAACCCTCAGGAACAAAAACTAAAATAATGGGAAACATGATTTTATATGAAGACAGTAAATTTGAATTTTTCAAATAATTACTACTACATGCCACACCTACCATAATTTCTAGACAGGCCGCTTTGAGGAGTGTTATTTGATCTGAAGTTGACAGGCCAAGAAACCCAGGAACCTTCTTGGCAAAATCAACTATGTTAATTATTCCCCGGGATGACAGTTCTGTAATCTTTTCCCATAACATTATACTCTCTGCAGTTAACTCTTTTTTATTATCCTGAAATAATGAAAAAAGAACTGACATTATAATGAAAACATGCTTTATAAATAAATAAATATATTATCTTTGTCTAATTCAATCACACACACACACACGCACACATGCAGGCACACACACAGAACTGACTTTTTTTTTGCTGCTGACAAGAAAACTTTAAATCATAATCCACACAAATTTATTGATTTCATATCCCTTGGTTGTTAAAATGTTTGCTTTAAGCAGACACAGTTTCCAGATAACTAAAAGGTTGTTGGTAAAACAGTAAATCAACCTTTGTACATGTTCATGCATTTCTTTTAATTTAAGAGTTGAAAAACTTACCCTCAACTCTGTTGAAAAATTGGGTTCACTTTTCACTTCTTTATCCTTCTTTTCTCGACATGATTCTGTCAGCCCAACCAACTTGATGCTGTTTATATTTAATGGAGAAAGTGGCTCGACATCATCACGAGAATACGTCAACTTGTGGGCTTCGAATATATCCTGAAGAAGAAAGCGGTTATCTGAGCAGGGACACAAAGCGCCAACATTCGCTACATGGAAGATGCTGGTGGCTGCCTTACATGTCTAGCCCAGCAATCATTTGAATATACAGTCATAGAGGATATGTTTAATGGACAATGACGAAATGTGTTAGTGTGATCTTTATTAGCAATTGTTCCTCAATGCATGATACAGAGACTTACCATAGTGTACAAATAGAACAGGGATTTGCCGGCATTATTGCAGATACTGTGCAGCGACATTTCTATCATTATAGCACAGGGGCACTTATGACGTGCCCAGGGACTGAACCCGGCAGGTCCATTTTGCTGACCCCTTAGCCCCGAGCGTAAGGAGGGAAGCCACTACTACCAACTTTAAAGTCTTTGGTTTGACCCAGCCGGGGTTTGAACCCACAACCTCCTGATCTGCAAGTCGACGCTCTACTACCTGAGCTATTGCGGCCAGTTAAAAATAGAACAGAAACTCACATGTAATAAAGACATTTCTATAAATAGAACAGAAACTAACCTGTAATAAAGACATTTCTATAAATAGAACAGAAACTCACCTGTAATAAAGACATTTCTATAAATAGAACAGAAACTCACCTGTAATAAAGACATTTCTTCATCAGTCACCAGGGATTCTTCTTCATCCGGAGATGGGGATGATTGACTTTCTGATTTGGCAGGCTTCTTCTTTTTGTTCCTATCATTTCGTACCGCTGAAAAAACAACAACAAAGAGAAACATGAAAGAAAAAAAACACTAAAATATTTTATCCTATCTTTTATTCACACACTTCAACTGATTAAAGGTATGGTTTGGCATATGAGAATAAGCAATATTTATTACTTATAGTACCTGCAATGTTCATATTTGATGTATGTTTAATTATGTCTCACAAGAAATTTAAGCAAGAATAAAGATAACAAAAACCTTCCACACTATCTTATAGGAATTTATTATATTTTACCCCATTTTACAGCTTTATATTCTTTTAATTATTATCTCCTTTTCATTTGTTTTTTCACTCTTTACTTCCTGGTTGCCTTCTAAGGACTACTTTTCAGATTCTTTACCAAAATGTTTTATTTTCTTCACTGATAAAGCACAAACACAAAAAGCAATTCATAATAAAAATTGTATTCATGCAATTAACATTCATACCTTAGCCCATGATGTTAATATTTTGTATTAAGGAGATAGCATGACTAAGGTATAAAATTATCAATAATAACTTTGTTACTAAGGGAGGTAAATATTGAAGAACATTTTGAGGTAGTTCATGCAGGTTATTTCCCTTTACCAAGTAAATTTCATTACAACAAAATCTAAAACAGAAACCTTAAAAAACAGTTTTCTCAACACTTACTGTTTTTTTTTTTTTTTAATATATTACATTTTTTCTAACGAAATTTATTTAATGGAATTTTTTGAAAAACATGAATGACTAACATCACCAATGTCAAGTTATTCCATTACAGTAATCTTTCCATAAGATATCTTGATAAGCAATTGAAACCGACATCTTTCATTTTAATGTAAAAAAATAAAATTATTCTTTGTAATGCCATTTGATTGTCCAGTATTTGCAATAAGTAGTCAAAATAAGGTGATTGAACTGTACCAAGATTTAATAATTACCACATAATTCTTATTTAAATGGCCTCCTAACAAAATACAATGACCATCCAAGCCCAAACCAATGCAATGCCTCTACAGCATCATACACCAACTTTTGAACAATAAATCTATTATTAAAAAAGCACCTACAAACTATCTAATCCTACCCTTTTTCCAATGATAACAACCAATGCAATGTTTCTATTGTTTAGATTTAACCTGAAGATCTAATTTGGAGAAGTAATCTGAATTTAAATGATAATAAAATCTTTATGGTGACAAGGAAACCTTACAGACAACTTTTTTTTTTTTTTATACATCACACTGACCCAAGCATGGTCATATAGGCAACATCCAGTTAACTACTGATGGAGGAAGACTGCAGACATTTGTCAGGATAGAAACACCAGAGTACCTCAGGTCAGCCAGATGACCCCACAGTTAACCTATATAGTGGGGACATTAATGGCGGTATCCAACAGTTTGGACGAAAAATATTTTCATTATAGAGCTTAGTAAACCATTATTTATGTTTACTGTTTATTCATGTCCTACACCTGTCAGGAAAATGAACCATAACGCCACAATCGTCATTACAAACACATATTTCCTATCTCAGGCATGCTGCACAGTTAGCTATTTTTAACCCAAGAAAACTATGTGACTGCTAATGTTGTAGTTCACCCACTTCATCTGCTGTGACGTCGATGTCTCTTTTTAGCAGGAATCCAAATCGTAGACAAACTGTCGGATACCACTTTTGACAAGCTTCTATCAAATACCATTTTTTGTTGTCCAGTAGCTGATTTTTGTTACATCGCACCGACACAATTATGGTCATATTGGCGACATCCAGCAAATTAATGGTCAACTAAGAACCCCAGACTTATGTCTGGGTAGAACCAGCGGTCCACCGCAGGTTAGCTGGAAAACCTCCCCACATGAAAGTCATCATCCCAACTGGAACTCGAACCCACACGGTGTGGGGCTGAGGAGTTTCGAGTCAGCTATTCTAACTGCTCGGCCATGGGTGCCCCCTGATATTATTCATGGAAGACAACCGAAAAATGTCTTGCTAAAACCATGACACAGGCACACCGCAGATCAGCTGGAAGACCGACCTACAAGTCCTCTACTCTACCAATTCGAACACATGTGGTCAGGGGCTGAGGAGTTAGAAGTCAAAGACTCTCACTGCTAGTTTACGTGTAAACAGCCCCTTAGACATGTCTTTTTAAAAAATGAAGAGAATTTAAGATCAACTGAAATTGTTAAAACAAAAATCAATGAAGACTAATGCATCAACAATACTCCTGTAAATTAAATGATCAATATTAAAGTGGCCCTCAATATTTACAGGAGTATTGTTTATGCTTGTCTTCCTCTCCTTTTAAGGATTGTAGTGGATGTTAACTTGACAATAATGAATCACTTGAAGACTATTTATTTGTATTTAAAAAAAGACCAAGAGCCCATAAATATACAAAAAAAAATTTCTGAGAGATTTATTAAATTTTGATTTCACTTGCATGTGCCAAATATATTGTGTTTTAGTTCCATTCAATATTTATTTTAACCATCTGCCTTGTGTAAATAAGGTAATTCCATATTTGTTCTTAATTATACAAATCATCTAAAGTTTTCTGATCAAGAATAAGGTATTTTAATTTAACACCACATTGTACAGTAGACATAAGTTCCCAAAACAGGAGAGACACTGTCTGCGAGCCTGTTGCATAGGTATATGTGAGTACAAGGTATTGGAAGAGATTGGTTTAATATTAGTATCAATCAGACATGTTTCACAGGATGACATCTTTTGGTCTCAAAAGATTCCTAGCCACACGCTCACGCCCATGAATTTCTCGATTCTTAACAAAACAAAGATTAAGATATGTATCCTGTTTAGGGATGTGTATATCTATTGTACAATTTGTATTTAAAAGATAAAAGGTATTTTGTTTTGTACTAAATCTTTCGATTAGCTCGATAATTTAGCAATAGCTTGGGATTTTTTTCCTGTACTTTTTACAAAAAGCAGATAAGCACCATGATAAAAAAAAATAATAACACTGTTTATTTCAAGTGTACACATACATTCTGAATGACTCACCTTAAAGGTGGTATAAAGGTGACTATATTAAATACACGTACAAATATCTAACCAATGCTTTGGGGAATTTGGTCATATGTTTTGCATAAACCCATACTTTAGTCATTATAAAGATGATTTTGTACATTAACTTTATTGACAAACTGTACTTATCGCGAAACAATAAATGTCCAGTCTTTCCAACTCTGTTGAAAACGCGATATTGGACTGTGCTAAAAACAGATATCAATGTCAGAGCTGATTACCCGGATGACTATATAAAAGTAAGTGGTCACATGGTGTTCTATGTTTAACAATAGCTATCTCTGCAGCGTGGCTTGGATAGAAAACACCTGTTTATAATGTCTATTAGGGATTTATCCTTGACTTCACACAAATCTTTGGCATCAATGAACAGCATTTTGCAAGACCTTTTCAGGTATCAATGACTTATTTGAGAAAAAATGTTTGGACCAAACTGTCGGATACCACCTTTAAAGTATTATAAACTGACATAATTTAATTTATCTACATTATTAAAGTCATCTTCAACCCATTTATATTTCACAAGCTTATGTGTGTGGCCAATTTTTAAATTCCTAATCATCATTAAACTTTGAATTCAAATTCCTAATCCTTTTTTTTTTACCTGACCTCAGACAAAGATGTCTAAGCGTGTGACAGAGGTAAGTAAATGTTTTTGACCGGTAGTGTAAAGGAGTTTTAACCCTTTACTTGCTGGAAACACCATTAGTTTGGGTATGTTGTATGTTAATAGGGTACATGGTGTTTGCAGGCAAGTAAAGGGACACAGGTTTTGGGATTACAGAAGAACTAGAGGATTTGACACAGGACACACTCCCGCGGATTTAGGATCAAAAGTATGGTCCATAATCGGAAGCAGCTCTGTTACAAGTTTCCTTGTACATCAGAAAAGCCAAGCTATGGAAGAGTAGCGAGAAATTCTACATTACCTTTGTTGCAACTCAGCCCTGCATTAGATATACAGAAAAAAGGTAAGATCAACTGGCAGGGAAATTATTTAAAGAATTTTTTAAATGATTTTACATGCAAGCAAATAGAGAATAAAATCAGAACACAGCTATTGGTCCAGGTGTTGATGTGTTTTGTGAAGAAACAGTTAAAATGCAACTTTTTTTGTGTGTTGAGCAATAGTGCATACATAAACAAGAATATCTTTTCTTTGTGGTAGTTGTGTTCTATAGGTTTATGAATATACATTGTACAATAAAATGCAAATTCCTTCAGCCACTTTAACCAAAGTGTGCTTAAACATGAAATTTTAAATTGGTTATAAATGTATTATAAAATGACTCATGTTTCTGCATATTAACAATGCATCACCTTTTAAAGAAGACTTCTTCTTTTGTATCATTTCCCCTTGCACTTTAGTGCAGCGTGTGTGCAATCTATCTAAAAATTCATTCTCGATGTGATTCCAGCAGGACTAGGTAAGTAGCAAGAGTATAAGATGTCTGGCATACTGACTTTCCAATGCTTTTTACAGAACACTGATATAAAAACAAATGTAATCAAAAATAATGTCCGTTTGAACTTATGTTTGACTATTTATAAAGAAAAAAGTCTAAAACATTACAAACACTTTATTTTTCAGTGATTTTAGAACCATAATCACCCAGTGAGGGGCATTTTTAATTGTTGTTTTCATCTGTAATATATTATTGCATATTTTTTTTTGTACAATACAAAAGAAGTTAAAATTAAAATACTTGTTCTGGTCATATCCAGGAGGGTTGCTTAAGGACGATGTCTGAACTAAAGAAAACAGATGGTCAGTTTATGTTGTTGGATCTGTTGTCAATGCATCAAGGCAAATTTTCCAGTGAAAGGATTAAAGGGTTTTGTCGTGTATTCATTGAGTAACAACTACTAGTTATTTTCTATAACCCACTAGTCAGTTAGAAAGTTGTCAGATAGCTTGATGTCTAACTATTGAGCACCACCACTTGGTTATTTTCTATAACCTGTTAGATAGTTTAAGAGTTGTCAGATAACTTGATGTGTATTCATTGACCAAATGGTTATTTTCTGTAAGCCAGTAGGCAGTTATCAAGTTGTCAGATAACTTGATGTGTATTCATTAAGTAAGAGCAGTTGGTTATTTTCTATAACCCACTAGGTTGTTTAAGAGTTGTCAGATAACTTGATGGGTATTCATTAACACCAGTTGGTTATTTTCTATAACCCACTAGGTTGTTTAAGAATTGTCAGATAACTTGATGTGTATTCATTAAGTAACACCAGTTGGTTATTTTCTATAACCCACTAGGTAGTTTAAGAGTTGTCAGATAACTTGATGTGTATTCATTAACACCAGATGGTTATTTTCTATAACCCACAAAATAGTTTAAGAGTGGTCAGATAACTTGACGTGTATTCATTAAGTAACACCAGTTGGTTATTTTCTATACCCTGTTAGATAGTTAAAGAGTTGTCAGATAACTTGACATATATTCATTAACACCAGATGGTTATTTTCTGTAAGCCACTAAGTAGTTATTGAGTAATTATTGAGTTGTCAAGCTGCAAATGTCAGTAGACATGATGTCCTTTCCTGCTATGACATTGTGTCACGTACCCATATTCTAGTAACTTAAATTTATATTTCAATGCTATATTTCACTTTTAAATGCTAGCTTTAATTGGTAATGTGATTAATAGAATGCAGTGGATTCCAACATGTGTGTTAATTGAATACAAAAACAAATAAAATATTTTTTAATGTTTCATAACTTCAACATTGATGTCAGATCCATTATTTATCTTTATTTCCCTCTTGAAAACCTCATGTTTTCCAAGGTTTGCAAATACACCACTAACATCAAGAATTAATCTCCTTTTCCTTTAAGTCTATAGCAACTTTGCAGTGTTACCTAATGAATCATCTGATATTGACAAATATAGTTAATCTGAGAATATCAATGGTTACTATAGCAACGTGAACCAGCTCCATGGCAATGCTATTGTTGTCCTTTTTAAAAGCATAATCTATTTAAATATATGGTGACATGGAGAGGTACTTCTCAACATTGTATTCAGTTAGCTGGGTGCGGCATTGCGCGCTTCCATAATGGGGGTTAATTCTAGTATACTTGTATCTATCTCCAATATTCTTTACTAAAATCCTATATTGTTGCTAGTCAACAGAATAATGAGGATTCTTTTGAGCATCAGGATTAATGCTAATCGGATTTTTTTCTCTGCAGAATTATGCATAAAATTACATTTTTGTTGCAGCCTAATGTAGTCAAATAACAATCTTTATCTCATGGTTATTCAATCATGCTCATAGTTTTATAAAAGAAAATGTCACATATTTCTATGTAAAAAATATACAATATAGAAAACTGATTCAATCAATAGCCACTGAAATAAAGTTTCATAAGAATTATTTGTGTTAATATGTGCCTGTGTGTGTTTTGTTCATTTACAGTGGCGTGTTTTTATGTTCCTGCAAGTGTTTGTGTGTGCCTGTGTGTGTTTTTATATGCCTGTGTGAGTATGAGTATTCCTGTGTAGTTTAATGTGCCTATGTGTGATTGAGTGTGTTTGTGTTTTTATGTGCCTGTGTATGTTTGAGTGTGCCGGTGTATGTTTGAGTGTGCCGGTGTGTCTGTACGTGCCTGTGTCTGTTTATATGTGCCGGTATATGTTTTGAGTTGCTGATGTATGTTTGAGTGTGCCGGTGTATGTTTGAGTGTGCCAGTGTGTCTGTACGTGCCTGTGTCTGTTTATATGTGCCGGTATATGTTTTGAGTTGCTGATGTATGTTTGAGTGTGCCGATGTATGTTTGAGCATGCCGGTGTATGTTTGAGTGTGCCAGTGTATGTTTGAGCATGCCAGTGTATGTTTGAGTGTGCCAGTGTATGTTTGAGCATGCCAGTGTATGTTTGAGTGTGCCAGTGTATGTTTGTGTGTGCTGATGTATGTGTGAGTATGCCAGTGTATGTTTGAGCATGCCAGTGTATGTTTGCGTGTGCCAGTGTATGTTTGAGTGTGCTGATGTATGTGTGAGTATGCCAGTGTATGTTTGAGCATGCCCGTGTATGTTTGAGTATGCCTGGTACGTTTGAGTGTGCTGATGTATGTTTGAGTATGCCGGTGTATGTTTGAGTATGCCGGTGTTTGTTTGAGTATGCCGGTGTATGTTTGAGTGTGCCTGGTACATTTGAGTGTGCTGATGTATGTTTGAGTGTGCTGGTGTATTTTGAGTGTGCCGGTGTATGTTTGTGTGCCAGTGTATGTTTGTGTGTGCCGGTGTATGTTTGAGTGTGGTGGTGTATGTTTGAGTGTGCTGGTGTATGTTTGAGCATGCCTGTGTTTGTTTGTGTGTGCCGGTGTATGTTTGTGTGCCAGTGTATGTTTGTGTGTGCCGGTGTATGTTTGTGTGTGCCGGTGTATGTTTGTGTGCCAGTGTATGTTTGAGTGTGCCATGTATGTTTGTGTGCCGGTGTATGTTTGAGTGTGCCGGTGTATGTTTGAGTGTGCCAGTATATGTCTGTATGTGCCGGTGTATGTTTGAGTATGCCGGTGTATGTTTGAGTGTGCCGGTGTATGTTTGAGTGTGCCGGCATATGTTTGAGTGTGCCGGCATATGTTTGAGTGTGCCGGTGTATGTTTGAGTGTGCAGGTGTATGTCTGAGTGTGCCGGCATATGTTTGAGTGTGCCGGCATATGTTTGAGTGTGCCGGTGTATGTTTGAGAGTGCAGGTGTATGTCTGAGTGTGCTGGTTTGTCTTTATGTGTCTATGTATGTTTTTATGTTCCTGTTTTTATGTGCCTGTGTATGTTGAGTATGCTGGTGCATGTTTGACTGTGCCAGTGTTGTTAAAGTTTCTGTGTATATTTATATGTGTCTGTTTTTATGTGCCTGCCTATGTTTTTTTTTATGTGTGCCTGTGTGTGTTTTGTGTGCCTGTGTGCTTTTTTGTGCGCATTTGTGTTTTTTATGTGCCTGCATGCATTTTTATGTGCTTGTGTATGTTTGAGTATGCCTGTGTATGCTATGTGCATGTGTGCGTTTATATGCATGTGTGTGCTCATGTGTTCGTGTGTGTGTTTTAATGTATCTACTGAGTAAAGTGAGAGGGACGATATGATAAGCACAATTTAAAAACAGGGCTAAGTTGCAGTTATGTTAAAATCTGTACAAAGAAATAGTCGACGCACAAAGGAAGGGTTACAATAATAAGCTGGCTATAATGATTGTTATACAAGCAGCAGGTATGAATACAAACTAATATACATTTATAATATGAGCTCCAGAGAGAGGTGGTGTGAATTTAACTTTGGTTGTGGTTTGTAGATACAATAGTTTCCATGTCATGTCATAGGCACTGATAAGACAGTTTAAGGCAGCCATCTCTGAAGACAGAAGTCAATGCAGGCCGAAATCAGGAAATATGTGCTGTATTATACTCAACACTGTGTTTTTATTTTTTAGTGTATTTTACTGAATTTATATCAAATTTAACAGATTTTATGAAGTATTCTAAATATCAAAACTATATTTTGACAGTTTAAAAGGTCAAAAAAATACAACCCCAAAACATACACTGTTCATTTTGTTTAAAGATGAGCCTTTAATTTTATTTATTTATGTGTATGGTACTCATTCTTTGTGCATTTATCAATTTTAAAAATATTGCATTCTAAAAATATAAATTCCAAAAGCTTTCCAATGGTGTGTAGCTTGTATTTTCTGGACCACAAATGAAGAAATTACATGAAAATAAAATTTACGCTTCAATACAAGTAATCTGAAAAAAGTTGACATAAAGATGGCTGCCAAGATAAGGGACCTTCACTGATGTGGAAACTATTAATGCTTCCAATGTTGGAAAATAGCATGAGGTAAAAGATAAAGGAAGATGGCAATGGGTTCATAAACATCTTATCATAAAATATTTCAGTTTTAATTTTAAAGATTTTTATTATTAACAAATAGAGTCTACCAAAATGCAAATGTTGCTTGGGCATCACTAATGGAAGGAAAAATATGGAATTTAGTGTTATCTATAAACATCTAAAATGTATCAGAATTGCAAAAATTTACTAAAAAGCAGCAAAGTAGGTATTACAATAGCAAAATTTATTTTTGTACATGTGTTTACTTCATCTAGGATCCAATTTTTTGTTTTATTTATTTTTATTTCTTTTTATAGCTAAAAGCCTTCACTCTTTGCAACCATATTTTTTGGCACTTATAAGAATGCCTCAGTATGGAAAATATCTGTTGATATTATCTACTGTAGACAGTCTGGCAGGAAAGTTTGGAGGAAATATTGCAACTTTTAAGATTTCCTGCCATTTATTTCAAGAACAGAAAATAACATAAAATTGCTAATAAAATGAAACTTGTTATGAAAGGGCAGAGTGATTAAAAATGTGTTATGGTTATAAACAAATGCACGTGTGAATGCATCATGCAGGAGTAAATCATACATATATTGAGATTTTGATTATATGAAGCAGAGTAATTGTCTTCAGCGTGGTAACACTTCAGCAGACATGCGATCTTTGCTTATGAAGGTGATATATGCTCCCTGAGAGGGATAACTGGGAACCCAGGGAGACAAATTATCGAAATTGTGTTTTTTAACTTGTCATGGGATGGAATTAGTCGGCATTTTTGCCGATACTGTGCAGCGACATATCTATCATTATAGCACAGGGGCAATTATGAGGTGCCCAGGTACTGAACCCAGCCGGTCCATTATACTGGCACCCTTAGCTGTCCCCTTAGCCCCGAGCCCTAGGAGGGAAGCCACTACTACCAACTTTGTTTGGTTTTACCTGGCCGGGGTTTGAACCTGCGACCTCCCGATTTGCAAGCCGATGCTCTACTACTTGAGCTATTACGGCTGGTAAACTTGTCATGAAGATGATCCCTGCTATGTATAGGATGTGTTGCACTGCAGGTTAGCTAGAAGGGTTCCATTGTGTCAAAAGTTTTTTTTCCTTGGCTAGGACTTGGGTCTGGACAAGTGTTATGAGACAGAGACTTAAACAGTTTGTTAGTTTTAACTTAAAAGGTTGGACAAACAGACAAAATAACACACAGACACAAACTCAGCAGCAGGGGGGGGTGACCATACTTTTTTTGTTGGTTGGTTTAGGGGGTTAAGAGATGCGGCGAGGGGCATGTGCCCTGTGGGGGGCATTTTTGTTTGGTTTGGAGCGCTAAAAGATGCGGCAAGAAAGTATGGTTACCCCTCCTGCTGCTATCTCCAATTGGTTACAATGGACAGTCAACATGTCAACCTCTCCTCTCACACTTACCTTCTTTTGACATTCCCATGGCGAAACACTTCTGAAGGCGACAGTACTGGCAACGATTCCGAGTGACCTTGTTGATGACACAACATTTGTCCTTGTGGCAAGTGTACTGCATATTTTTCTGCACGCTACGTCGAAAAAATCCCTGAAAAAAAAAAGAAAAGTGGTTTTAAACATTGTCAATTATTTCATAGGTCTTAACTTTTATCAATATAACTAGATCTTCATTGTGAATAATTGAGAACGACAGGCAGTCGAGTTGTAACATGGTACCATATTAACTGTTGTTTTTTTTCCTTTCACTTACACTACAAATGATGCTGTGTTAAATATTTGTTATGTTTATCCAAAGGGACATTTACATGTAGTAGCAAAAAAAGAAGAGCTAAATTCGATGCAGCACACCAAGAAACTATCCACAGGCAGACAGATGGACAGAAAGATGGACAGATGGATGTATGAGCAGACAAAGGACGGACAGACAGATGGATGGACAAGCTGTTTCCAATAGTATGACAAACTTTCAAGCAATGACAGGAAAGAATGTTGAATTATTCAGTAGACAGTGTACCTAAAGATGAATCCAAGAAAGCAAATAACTAACCATTGGCAAAATATCCACACATAAATAATACATAGCTATGTTTAATTTAAAGAAGGTATCTAACAGTTTGGTCTAATTTTTTCCCTCAACCAAGTAACTTATTGCTATATGAAAACGTCTTGCAAAATGCTGTTCATTGATGCAAAATATCTGCATGAACACTCAAGGATAAATCCACAGTCGTCATTGCAAACAGGCATTTCCTATCTGAGCCACGCTGCTATTTTCAAACTTAGAAAACAATGTGACAACTTCCATGTGACAACTTACTTATATAAAGTCATCCGGGTAATCCGCTCGGACATCGATATCTTTTTTAGCAGAGACGCACTTATGAGTTGGAAAGACTGAACATTTAGATTATTTTTTTTCATAAATTAGCACAGTCTACCAATAAGTCTTTGTAACGACTAATGAATGGGTTTATGCAATAAGTATGACCAATTTCCCAAAGTTGTTCGATATTGACACGTGTATTAAATAAATGCGAACTGTTGGATACCAACCACCCTTAAGTTGAATTCTGCGATTCTGAACACATTTCTAAAAAAATCGCACACTTATCAACACAAGAGAAAAACAACAATTTCTTCACTCTGCTATAAATCCCTATAAATAGATGTCCACACAATTACACAAACAAATGTAATATTTTTTATCACTTGGAAAACATCCCATTGGCTTGTATGACTGGTAACTCTTTAACTAGAGCAAACTTTGCTATGGTCAGATTTAATACAGTTGAGTTTATCTGTAGTGTTCAAACAGAGGAGTGAAAGTATAGTGGAGTGACCCAAGTCTGAACCCGAACTCACCTCCCAGTGACACCAGTCTGGTTTCCTTGTTTGGGGTCGAGTTCATATTTAGAGTCATTTGTCAATAATAAATATAATGCTTGGCACTTAACATTGTCCACATAACAATTCACATGTTGGCAAACAGTTATTTTATTATAATTATGATTATAGCGACTTAGAGTTATATTTAGTGGAGGAAGATCCCCTGACAAATGTCTCTGGTAGAACCAGTGATGCATTGCAGGTCAGTTGATATTAATTTGAGAATGTAGATTATTCATGCTAGTCAAAAACACGAAAGAAAACCTTTTCATGTTTGGGATGGAGGTCAGATAGGGTTAGGCATATTAGATATAGGCAAACTGTCTGATTAACTTGAAAGCATAACCTAAGCTATACAGGCAAGTACTAACGCCATAATATCTCCGGTTAAAACATATTCATACAAAACAATACAAACCAAGAAAAGTATGGCACAGAGGACTGATGTGACATTAAAAGTGGTGTCCAACAATTTAGAAGTTCTTCAAATCAGAAAAAAAACAATTCTGTACTTGATAAGTAAATATGTGTAATGAAATAATAACTTAAGCAGGCACCGATTTCTCTACTTTATGTGTTCGTATTTGTATTTTGGATTTTATGGCACACAGACACTAAAAGGTCATACAGCGTCTATTTGTGTCGGTTAATTGTAGCGCTAAAGAGATAATACCCCGAAGATTACAACAGGCTAGAAGTGACATCAATAATGAACACAAAGCATGCCTCATTTGTTAAAGGTGGTATCCAACAGTTTGGAAAAAAAATTTTTTGTCATATAACTAAATAAGTCATTGTTACCTGAATTTTTTTTCCAAAATGCTGCACATCGACGCCCTAGATCGGTTTGAACAGTGAAACATAAATCCCCATTCCTCATTACAAACAGCTATTTCCCCTCAGAGCCACTCTGCAGAGATAGCTCTGAGCCACGCTGCAGAGATAGCTATTTTTAACAAGGAAAACCACATGGCAACTCATTTTTGAGAATACGTCATCCGGGCAATACGCTCTGATGTCAGTATCTATTTCAAGCAGAGATCACTATCATGCTTATTTATAGATTTGGAATGATAGAACTTTTAGAGCGTTTTTATCGTGAATTGTAGTGTTTAACTATGTAGGCAGTGTTCAAAGCTGTCTTTAATTGTACTAAAGTACATGTATGAGTTTATGCAGAAATTATGCCCTAGTTCCCCAAAACAGTGGTAAGATATTCTTACATGAATTTGATATGGGCAAACTGTCAGATACCATCTTTATAGGGCCATCTAAATAGACTAAGGATATATTTGCTTGCTAATTAGTTTTTCTGTGTGGTGCTCTGATATCAAAAGCAAGGTCTAGGTCAGATTTCAATTGATTATCGGTCAGATAACGTGTATAACTACTGCAACTATTTTATATCATGTGCCATTAGTTAATAAACTGTGCACTCTTCAAATGAATCTTGCGAGTTAATTTAATCCCCATATAATTAATCAACTTAATACAACAATTTAAATAATAGCTACAGTGTAGAGTTTAATTAACTATGGGATATGTAACAGATCAAAGCAGGATTTCTACCCATTTACATGGAGTAAAAGAGAAAGCAAATAATTGCTTAAAGATACATGAACATAAAAACCAGAAAAGAAGCCAGAAATGATAACATGATACTGGCTGAAGGGAAGATCAATATAAAGAGCCTAAACAGAGATCAGCATTTTGCATGAAAACCACGGCTTGCAATCCTGGCTTAAAAGCTCCTTGCCACATACAACAGAAATATGACTATTTAAAAAAAGTCTCCTTTCCTTGAAAAACACGACCATTATAAAGAAGGCAATAAGAGGGAAAAACAACAAAACTAGCAAGATACAGATAAGGAAACATCAAGTGAACCAGAATAAACATAGAATTATATGTTAATTATTTCACACAAACCTTTTATTGTGGTATTGATTGCAGCCAATGTTCTGTTAGGTGTACACATTTATATAGCAAATATTAAAACATGCATACATATGTGAATAGCAGATATTAATTAATGTGTACAAATGTGTATATATAAACTCATAAAATCTGACCCCATAGTGGTATTCTTAAGACTTGTCCACACAGAGTTTGTACCTCCTTAAGGACTGGGGAGAAAGTATAAAACTGATGATTATTGATATGTATAAAATGAAGAAAAAAATTACCTTGCACCCCTCACAAGAACTGACCCCATAGTGGTAGCCAGAAGACTTGTCCACACAGACAACACAGGGTTTGTACATCCGTGGGGGTGGGGGAGGGGACGGAGACATGCTCTGTTCCGACATCGTCGTGGGGCTCTGCATGTCTGTGTATACACCCTGACCATCATACAACATACCTGCAACAGAAAGCATACTGGCCATCATACATCATACCTGCAACATAAACCATACTGGCCATCATACAGCATACCTGCAACATAAACCATACTGGCCATCATACAACATACCTGCAACATAAACTATAGTGGCCATCATACAACATACCTGCAACATAAACCATACTGGCCATCATACAACATACCTGCAACATAAACTATAGTGGCCATCATACAACATACCTGCAACATAAGCCATACTGGCCATCATACAGCATACCTGAATGTGAAAATAAATCAGCCTGACTGTCATACAACATGCCTGCAACATAAACTTAAATCAGCCTGACCATCATACAACATGCCTGCAACATAAACTTAAATCAGCCTGACCATCATACAACATGCCTGCAACATAAACATAAATCACCCTGGCCATCATACAACATACCTGAATGTGAAAATAAATCAGCCTGACTGTCATACAACATGCCTGCAACATAAACTTAAATCAGCCTAACCATCATACAACATGCCTGCAACATAAACATAAATCAGCCTGACCATCATACAACATACCTGCAACATGAACATAAATCAGCCTGCAACAAAAGCTTAACATCCTGACACCGGGCCAACCAGTCTCATGGAACTACCCTTATATTTGCTTGAACATTACCAAGGGAACTATACCACTACCATTTTTAATGACTTTGGTATATCGAGGCCCAGGACTGAAGCAGGGTCATCTTAAACTGAAACAGAATCATTACAGATTGCGCTACTATGTCTGGTACTCTAGAAGTAGTTAAAGTTACTTGTCAAAAGGTTGGATTCAAGACTGATTGGATTACAAAAAGAAAATTGGCCAAATCTTATTTGTATTTATTGTATTACCTGCCATTACTGTGTAATGTCAATTATGGTCAACTAAATAATATGAATCATTAAAATAAAAATCTCAATTTTTTGCAAAATGTACACTTCCCATCAATCTCTTTGATCTATTTAATTAAACTAGACCTAAGTAATAACCCTACTGCCCTGCAACTTCTTATATTCATTAATACCTTTGAAAGACAAATCAGTATTTTTTTGTTTTAAGATATGAAAGATGGAAAATATCATCCCCAGATAAATTCTAGAATATTTCTCTTTGTACCTGCAAAGTGCTGTGTTTACAGATATTGAACTGAGCTTATGACCTTTAGAGAAACTGGTTAGGGCTTATTTTGTAATCCTTTCATTTTTTGTCTAAGGATGCAAGGTTATTAGGAAATTGGATGTCACAATCATAAAAAAACATGGAATAGGTATTTTTGCAGTGTGCTATTATAAAGCATATAACACGTATGAGGAAGATGTTGAATTACTAGTAAATGTTGAAGATAATCCAGAGCTATGGAAGATCTTGCTTCTGACAACAGTCACATACATGCACATATATGTACATGGTCAATCATTAGATTTAATAATCATAAAAAACAACCTAAAAATTATCATAAAAAGATAGCAGATTAAAATGACACAGCTTTATTCCAAGAAAACTAAATTAGGAAGCCATGACAAGAATAATGGATTGTATTACAGTGTTGACATGGCAACACAACAGGAGAATACTTTTGGTAAATTTCTGCAGAAATCGAGGAGAAACTATTTTACAGCATAAAGTGACCAATCACCGCCATTGTCTAGCTGGCATTTGATCAACTTTAGCACAAAAAAATCACGTTGTCAGAAAAGGCTTCTTTAAACTTTGACAGTAAAGGTAGATATATTTTATCTTATTTGTCTTTATTTGAATTTCTTATGTAAAATCATTAATTTATATTATAAACATGAATCTTCTAAAAGAATTCTATACAAGTATCCCAAAAGTTGGATCTGAGTTTAAAAGATTTATAAACGACATTCTATGATCTTCAATTCATATGTAAACCTGTATAATATCCCTGATGTTGAGGTACAATTACATATAGGATTACATTTCAAACTTCCTTGAACAAACACAAGATGATGGTGCTTAAGCAAGACTACTTACTGCACATTGCTCCATGTAGTTTTAGTACAATACTATAGCAATATCACCTGAATACTGGTTCGGGAAGTAGTCTGTTGCGAGAGATTAATGAACCATCAGGTGACATGTTTTCTCATCAATGTTAACCCTTTACTAGCTAGAAACACCTTAATTGGACATATGTTTTATGTTAATGGGCTGACATATGTTTTCAGCATGTAAAAGAGTTAAACACATCTTTTTAACTTTCCCACTCCTTGAAGACATTCATGGTTGTTATATTTATTAGTTTCTCTCAACCTGATGTAATGCTAAAAGGTGGTGTCTGACAGTTTGGGATGGGATGGGATGGGATTAGCCGGCATTTCTGCCGATACAGTGCAGCGACATTTTTCTATCATTATAGCACAGGGGCACTTATGAGGTGCCCAGGGACTGAATCTGGCCGGTCTATTTTACTGACACCGACGAGTAAGGCGTAATGCTGTCCCCTTTGCCCAGAGCGTAAGGAGGGAAGCCACTACTACCAACTTGGGTTTGAACTGGCCAGCATTTGAACCCACGACCTCCCAATCCAGCAATCCGACACTCTACCACCTGAGCTATTGTAGCCGGTCCGACAGTTTGGACCAATTTTTTCTCCCTATCATGCAAGTTAAAACATTATAATTTTGTGAAAAGATCCCTCAAAATGCTGTTTTAGTAAAGTTTTGTTTCAATATGAAAAGTAAAGCAAAACAGAAACATTGTCATTACAAAAAAGTATTTCCTATCCAAGTAACGCTGTACAGTTAGCAGTTTTTTAACTAATATAAAGATACTGATAAAGCCCATTTCCATTTATTGTCAACACCATTGCATCAAATCAGCTTCATATAAAAAATTCACAATTACTAGTTTTTACACTGCTGGCATTGCCTCAAGGCATCTATTTTGTCATTTTATAATGCAAACACAGTACAGGTAAATGTAATGGTGCATGTTAGTGAACAAGTTATATTTTATTTGTTTTTGAAATACATCGCAGCGACCAGTTATGATCATTATACGGATGTGCAGCTATTTTGGTGGAAGAAGACCCCAAACAACACATGTAGAAACACTAGCGCGCCGCAGATCAGCTGGAAGACCTTCCCACATTAAGTCCCTCGCCTCGAACGAGACTCAAACCAACGCAGTGAGAGGCTAATTGGTTACAGGAGTTACAAGTCAGCGACTCTATTATATATTAGATGTTGCAGGTGTGTACAAGTACATAATTATTCTTGTGTAACTTTATTTTAGTATGTCTTTTGACGAATTTAATGTTCTAACAAACTACTGTTATATGGGGAAAGTGATCACTTGAAGCAGATATTGTGTTGCCACCACTGTGAAAGTATACACCAGTCATGCTCACATGCCTAACATAATCTTGTCCTCATAACAGGCCATTTTAAGTTGCTAAATCTTGGCACACAAACTATTCAGCTACATTGTCTGTCATAGAAATTAGGATTGAAATTTACAAGCAAGTAGGGCTAGTAACTAAGCAATTTTCACTAGCCAAAAAGAAAATTTATAAGCCTGAATTAAATTCTGTTTAAATTTTACTATGAGAAATAGGAAAAAAGCACCATTTAAGTATCAATCGCCTGGTAATTTCATGTTTTTTTCTCGGGTTTCGCACGAGAAACATGTTTCAGTTTAATTTTCTCTGCCATTTTGTTCTGTGGCCCAGCTGATTTAAATATGGTGTAGAATATAATGTACCCTGCAGGCACCAGAATACCGTGTGGTTCCTGCACAGTAAACATATAATCGGTTTGCATGCATAAAATGTTTATGATACAAGCGACAGCTTGCCAAATGAAATAAGCAGCTCAAAAGTTAACAATTATCACCTGTTCAGCAGGGATTCATTCTGTGCTTTAAATGAATGATTAATTATTGACAGAAGCAGTACCCAAGGTCAGTAATGACAGCTTAGCGCATTTAAACATCATGTACACAAGATGAACAGTCCAGAACTATTCTGTAACCTTTACCCACATGAAGATGTATATCAAATAACCATTAAATCCAACTGAGGGGTGCCATTGGCTTAGCGGTTAGAGAAACTTTTCTGACTCCATGTACCGTCACTGATTGAGTCTGAGTCCCATACAAGCCAAAAACTTTCATAATGGAATATCTTCAAGCAATCTCCAACGCAGTGATCTCCCCCTTTTAGTAAGGAGAATCTCTGCTACCACACAGAAATCCTTCCAGATCTGGAAGGATTTGATCTTTTTACTTTTAATTTTTGTTCAGTAAAATGACAATCGGAATGAAAGTGTATGTTAGAAAAACGACTAATAATGGATGAAAAAACGAATTCTAACGATAAAGAAAAAAAAAGAATGTATTTATCACTTCAATCGTAACAACTCGGCCATTTCCGTCCTTTCGCCGAGAAAGAAATTTCAGTGTTACACCGGTTCAATGGAAACAATCAATGGATACTGTTGAAGAAATTCACAAAGTCATAACGGAGTTTGATTCCTCCATAAAAGCGAAACCCAAACAGATCGAGTGTCTGCAATCTCTGTTGGCAGGCAAAGACGTCATATGATCTGACTATCGTCACGTGATTTTGTATGATGGCAGTGGTTTTAAGCCAGCGTAGCGATGTCGTAAACCCTATGCGGAGTTTGATCTTAAAGGTGACCTGTGGTGTGTAGGTAATTATACCAAGATATTGCCAAGAAATTTTCTGTTCAAAACAAAAATAATAAAATTTAAACATTAAGAGCAAAATAGACATAAAAACATAATAAGTCTCTTTTTTTCTTCAATATGTCAACAATCTTGACATTGATGGCTGTCGGCCTGTTATGGGAGTATATGTGAGAGTTAAGAAAAGATAATTCGGTTTAGAATATGTCACCACTTATGACATTTGCATTATAAGATGGTTACTATACAATTTGATGCACTGTGATATTGTAAAGGGAAAGATAGAGAACCAATCATAGTAAAAATGTATGGGATTTTCTTTTCTGTGTCTATTTATAGATAGTTCAATACGAAATATCTTTAGTTCAATATAAAATATATTGAGTGTTGCACATTACTGACAGGGACTTACATACACATTAGCTCCGACAGGTCTATTGAGAGATTATATAAAAAACGCTCATTATCTTGTTTGTGAAGAAATAAATAATAAAAAGGTCCTATCAAATTACCACAGATATTTAAATCTTAACTACCTCCAGACAAAGGCGTACAGGGTAAATGTAAATGTGACAAAAACACAGAGATGAGACATAACACACAAAAAGAAAAACCAATAGTGACCACCATGGAAAAGTCAGTCGGCAAAATTAGACCATAATAATAATGTTTTATCATGACTACAGCTTCAATTAGTGCCAAAATATTTATGGGAAATTCCATATAATCATATTCTAAATGCACTGTTACAGGTGATATAAACATTTTTATAGACTTGATTATCAGATAGTTAATTATGATTATCATTTTGTAGGCTTGATTATCAGATAGTTAATTATGATTTAATTATGATTATCATTTTGTAGACTTGATTATCAGATAGTTAATTATGATTATCATTTTGTAGACTTGATTATCAGATAGTTAATTATGATTATCATTTTGTAGACTTGATTATCAGATAGTTAATTATGATTATCATTTTGTTATCATTTTGTAGACTTGATTATCAGATAGTTAATTATGATTATCATTTTGTAGACTTGATTATCAGATAGTTAATTATGATTATCATTTTGTAGACTTGATTATCAGATAGTTAATTATGATTATCATTTTGTAGACTTGATTATCAGATAGTTAATTATGATTATCATCTGTGCAATGTAAACCATGCATACAGTACTTGCAAAACCTCAAACTTTTAGCCTTCAAAACACACATTAACTGATTGATGACCCCAAACAAAATATTTAAAAGAGACTTGACTAAATTGAGAACTATTTTTTGCACATTGTCATTGTCTCTTTAAGCCAGTTCTGCTAAATGGAGATGCGCTCTTTTTTATCAACAATTTTAACTGTTCTTTAAGGTGGTAATGGACAGTTTCCATACATTAAATAAATAAACGATATATCATGGGTGTTTGGGCATATTTTCTACATGAGGAATAACTCAATAGTTTGTTTTTTGGGTTTATCTCCCACCAACAGTATTTCAGTTATCTGGAGATGGTCTCCACTTGAAGCGAATATGGTGCTGCCTTTACTGTGTATAGCATGCCGTAAACACCTGACATGATACAACACCCAGTCACATTATCCTGGCAACGGGCCAACCAGTCTTGGAACTACTCTTATACTTGTTGAACAAGGAAGCTATACCACTACCACTTTTTATGACTGGTATTTCGCATCCCGGGATTGAATCCTGAAGCTGTAACTCAATTGCTATAGAGTACAAATCATAAAAAAAAGTGTTCTAAATGTTCAAGGCTTTTCTAATCTATAAATAAGCACCTTGGGAATTTCTGTTAAAAATAGATATCAAACTCATAGCATATTATGTGAATGATGATTTAACATGACCATACATGTGAACTCTCCCACTTTTGGATGGAGACTCCCTCTTTTACGGTTCAAAATTATTTTCAAAACATTTTCAGAAATCTCCCTACTTGGAAACTGATAACTTTCTTCTTTGTTTATGTGAAAATAACAAATCTCCCACTTTGCAAGTTAACGTCTTCCACTTTTGGCCTCTTTGTATGTACGCTGGTGTGTTAAGTGATGCTTCTCTTTTCACATAGTTGCAAGACATAAATGAACAGCATTTCAAGGGGTCTTTCCCAGCAACTAGAATTTATTTGGTTGTTAGAGAAAAAACAAATGGGTCCAAACTGTCTGATACCACCTTTAACTGATCTATGACCTGTTAGAACATGCTTTAAGTGGCTCTATTAATCTGTCCAATGCTCGGCAAACAGTATAGATAAGCAAGCTCCCTTGGTGAACTGTATGATCAGGGTCAAAATTATTTGCTGTAGCATCTCCAGTAAGACATCTTGCTTAACTTTCTAAAGGTAAATAAACAAAAATGTTATGTGAGAGTTAAAGGGTTAATTCTGTGTTGACATTTTTTATTTAAACCATAAAAACAATTATACAAAAATACAGCAGGAACAACAGCAATGGCTGCAGAATGACAGCCATACCTGTCATTACATCTTACACAGTGCAGCAGACGGATTTGTTTCTACTCTCTTTTTTAATCAAAGGAAAATTAATCAGTCATCATATTTTCATATTTCCTCACAGAACTGTTTAAATAATCAAATACACTTCAGGTGTTCCTTTAACCCCCAGCACCCCACAAAACAACCTAGCAATCTTACTATTTGTTAGCAGGACTAACCATTTTAACGTCAGCCAAATCATTCCTAATGAGTAAAGTACAAAAACTGACTAGATTCGCCTTTATAAACATTGCATTAATACACACATCTATGCCAGTAGTAAATGTGGGTATAATTAACCCCCTATGTGTGACAGGGTCCTGGTCAGTGTACCCTACAGATAACTCTGTCATTGCACAACATAAACAGTAGAGTAACCTTACCCAGAAGCTCATCCTAAAACATCCATGTTCACAACTTGGCCCTGAACTTTATATGACCTTTCTCATTGTAGCCCAACTGATACACAACTAAGCCAACACATCACAAACTACCAGCAAGGACCAATACCCTAGTTGTTATATCTCCATAGCTATGAGATGTGGCTATCAATATGCATTGTTTGTGTGCTGACATATACCAACTTATTTGCCGCTAGGTGCAATTTAGGCTGCTGAGTAGAATAAGAAAATCTTTAAATTTGTAGAAATAGATCTCTACCTATTCAAAAATTGCACTAAAACAACTATCACATTTTAAAGAGACGTTGGTACATCAGTGTCATAATGTCACATCCATTCATACCATCAAAAGAAAGCTAATATTACCTCACATCCAATATACAAACACAATAGAGATAGAAAACAGTTCACACAGTCGTGCCGTTTTCTAGCTTGTCTGATGCATTTGAGATTATACACATCAAGTCTTTTCTTGCCCTCAGGGTTTATTTGAAATTTGAAACAGCTGTAGTCCCGAGATGTGTTGATAGCTTGACAAAGGATAGAGAAAGAGGGGAATATACTTTCATCAATTATTGATTTTATTATTTGTGAAAATATCAAGTTGTAATTATGTGTGGTTCATTTGTGGGCACAGATTACCGTGTATATAGTTTGTGTAGTTCAATGATGCAAATGTTAATGATGTGTAGTTCAATTATATGTTGTTCAGTTACACATCATGTAAGAAAAATTATATGTATTGAATTACATGTAGTTCAAATGTGTTCTCATATAATGTTGTTCTTGTTATATTAAAAAAGGTTTTGCTAACAAGTATTATGAGTACCGTTATAAAACAAATAACAGCAAATATAAAAAACAACATAACAAACAATCAGCTTAAAATAATTGTTTCTCAAAATATTCCACATACCCATATGTAATAATAATATCTTACCCTATCAAACCCAGTTTTGAATGTACTCCTTCAAATTTAGTCAAAAATATAACTAAAATTATATCTTTTTATATTAACTTTTTGTATTGTACTAAAGTATGCCACAAAATACCAATATAAACAAATTAAATTGTATGATAATAAAATCACTGAAATTTTAGCAATATTTGTTTCCTTACTAAGGCTTGTATTTTTCTTCATACAAAGTCAACAATTTAGTTTCTTTGTTTATTGGGTTTATCGTTCCACCAACAGTATATCAGTTATCTGGAGACAGTGTCCACTTGAAGCAGATATAGTGCTGGCTTTGCAGTGTACAGTATGCCATGAACACCTGACATGATACCACACCCTGTGACCCAGTCACATTATCCTGACACCGGGCCAACCAGTCATGGAACTACCCTTATATTTGCTTGAGCATTAGCAAGGGAGCTATACCACTATCATTTTTTACTTTGGTATGTCGCGGCCTGGATCGAACCCGGGGCCTCTCGTACCTGGAGCTGGCGCCGGTAACAATTTAGTGTTTCATAGTCAATGCTTTATAGGGTTGCTCTCAAAGGCTAATTTCTCTTGGTAGCCAGAAATCAGAATTGTGTGATATCTGGGTGGGTATAAGGATGGCAGGATGGTAGACACCAAACTATTTTGATGTCTTGGAATATTTAAAACAACAATTCACTATTCCTGATTCCATCATCATTACCATCACCATGATCACCATGAAAATCACTATGCCCCATGATCAACAACAGAAGCAGCCATGGTTACCTTGGTTATGTTGAAACATGTAGTTGGCCCCATAGTGCGGAGGAGGGTTCTGGTACATCATTGGATCCATGCCATATGCTGAATGTTCCATCCCCATTCCTGCAATAAAAAGATGTAGACATACTTACAATGCACAACTTTTTCTATGTTTTTTTTTAGTTTTTGCTAGTTATAAGGATAGTTTATATTGTAGAAAGGATGCTACCATCCTAGAAATTTAAGATTATTCCTGTCTCCAGCACACCAAGAAGGTGTTCATTTTCATGTTTGTTTCATTTTCATGATTATTCAGGACTGTGACATTTATAACTTTCAGCACAGGAATAAGAGAATAAACAGTTTAGGAAAGATTTTTTACAAAAAGTCACAGCTGCATTATACTCAGAGTTGACTATTTAAAGGGAGCCATTTGATTCAAAGTATGTATGTTCAATTACATGGACCCATTGAAAGTATGCAAAAAAAAATTAATATAATAATGTAGCTTTGTGATTAAAATACAAAAACAATAAAACAATAAAAACAGCCTAAAACTGGTCACAAATTTCATAAGTTAGAACATACAATTGTCCTATGACCTTTGGTGACCCTATGTGACCCAGTCATGTGACACCATCCTATGACCCTGTCACAGTGTCTGTCTATTGGGCATTGCCATAAAAGAGGCTGCCTAGTATTTATTAGAACATCACCACCACCTCTCCCCACACCAACTCCAACAACCATTTATTCTCTCTGAGTTCAATGAACCTATTCTCTGTCACACAGTCATGGCCATTATCAGTTTGTAGGTCCAGATAATGGGAAGTGATTGTGAAACATGATCCTATTATTTCAATAAGGTCTACACTCATAATCAATGTTAACAATTGCACTATAGACACAATTCTAATGAGTAAATGAGAACCAACTGAACATGTATTTGTGGAGAAAATAATGATTAAGAACAAGATATACATCCTAGTATTCAGGCAACCAAATTTACAGTATTAGTGTAGTTTAACCCTGCCAGTGTTTCACCCAGGCCAATGACTTTTTGACCTCTACTCCAAGGGTAACCTGAGGTTGTTGACCTAAATAACGGTCACTTTACTCATGAATGACCACTGAACAATGCCTTATGACCTAAGTGTTCTGTGTTTGATCTAGTTTGTGGTGGTCTGACATGATGAAATGTTTTTCATGAGTTTTTCTTTGTTTAATAGAGGCTTGAGATTTAGGCGAGCATTTTTGTATTTAGCTTTTCTTCACATCTCCTCTGAGTTCTTGTATCTTTGGTCTCCTCTAGTTTGCCTAAATGAGATCATTGAAATGAACAAATAAGGCTTTGCTGAGGAACTATGTGGCATGTTGCTACACTAAAGCAGATTACCTCCCATTTTCTGGCATTTGGATTTTACTTTCATTTTTTTTTTTGGTTTATACTCAAATCATTTGTTCTTGCAAGTCACAGATATACGCTTATCTGCTTTAATCAGATTGTAACCATTAAAAATTCAAATGTTAAAATGATTTTATTTTACAATCTAAAATTTTTATTAGATATTAAAATCATACATTGCAGATACTAATTAGATCAATCAATTTAAAAAAAAAGAAATTCTAACAAGTGCTAATCTTGGTTCAGAATTGGGTACATTGGTGAAATGGAAATTGTCTCCCTTGTTAGTTAATGTCAGAGATATTCCAAACAGTAGGTAGGTCCTTTTAGTTGGAATTCTTGGAATTTATCGCCTGTTCTTTTGTGGATAATGCCATTACAAACAGTGAAATTTCTTACTTTTGCATATATATATATAAAAGCTAAAAATTAATATACATACTTGCAGAAATATGATATTTAAAAAAGAAAATAGAAGTGTTTCTTGATAATGGTTAACTTGGGTATCACAAGAAAGGCAGAACAGTCAACATGCACTCCATAGAGCACCAGTATAAAAATTGAGTAAAACAAATGGAAGGGCCTACTTGCATTTAGGGCAGACTATTCATTAATGTCTATCATTATGAGATAACTCACTTATGACAGACAGACAGGGGCCAGAAGGGAAAAAAAAAAAAAGGATTTATACAACATGATGATGCCAATGCCCCATTTAATCAGTACTATCAAAGCACCACCTTAACTACCCTTAGCTTATCTTAGTTTTGCAAACAGATATTTCCTATCTGAGAGATAGCTATTTTTAAACTAGGAAAACCACACGACAACTTACTTTTAGGATTGCATTATATTTAGGCAGTACACGCTAACAACAGTATCGATTTTTTAGCAGAGATCGCTTTCAAGCTTTTTTTATAAATTTGGAAAGACTAATCCTTTAGAGTGATTTTTTTCTATTGTACAATATAGGTTGTGTTTGAAGTCGTCTTTACTTTAACCAATCGGAATACCTCGAATAATTCACCAATCATCTCTCGGATGTATGTAGGCAGTCAGATCACCTTGGCCATTTCCCTAAATGGGGCTTCTTTTGTGACACATGTCAAAACAATGATTGCAGCCCGGATGACAGCTCACTACAGTATGATGCCTGTAAAACTTCAATTTGTGGCGGCTTCAAATTTAAATCATCCCACAACAGACACCCAGCTGCCAAATGATGGCATTGTTAATGTTTTATGCGAACTACATTTTTGGCATTTTACTTTCAGCAAACAAAACGATCATGATTTCAGTAAATGTCATTGCACCAGATACATCCGAGGATGATTGTCCCAAGGGCGGAATTACCCGAGGAGTTCCGATTGTACTTTAACTAAGGTATTGTATCAGTTAATGCATAAGTGGAGAAATATTGGTACGTGCATTTGTTATAGGTAAACTGTAGGTTACATTTAAACCTATCATGCAACATTTATTGCGCAAATATTTGCTTAAGACAGATTTCAAATAATACAACTCCTGATTAGATAGCTCTCTGCAGGACCAGATTAACCTGGCTCTAGAATATCTACCCAAGCCTGATCAGCAGACTAACCTGGCTCTAAAATATCTTCCCAAGCCTGATCAGCAGACTAACCTGGATCTAGAATATCTACCCAAGCCTGATCAGCAGACTAACCTGGCTCTAGACTATCTACCCAAGCCTAATCAGTTGACTAACCTGGCTCTAGAATATCTACCCAAGCCTGATCAGCAGATTAACCTGGCTCTAGAATATCTTCCCAAGCCTGATCAGCAGACTAACCTGGCTCTAGAATATCTACCCAAGCCTGATCAGCAGACTAACCTGGCTCTAGAATATCTTCCCAAGCCTGATCAGCAAACTAATCTGGATCTAGAATATCTACCTAATTCTGATCAGCAGACTTACCTGGCTCTAGACTATCTACATAATTCTGATCAGCAGATTAACCTGGCTCTAGACTATCTACCCAAGCCTGATCAGCAGACTAACCTGGCTCTAGACTATCTACCCAAGCCTAATCAGCTTGTGCTTAGAAAGTTTTATTTGGTTTTAGGCGACTGGGAACCAAATTCTTTCAGCTTTAATTAATCCCTCTCTACTGCCCACTTCTTCGAGTAGAACCTGTAATCATTTAGTAAACAATGTGCAATACTAAGCCTGGCTCAAGGACTCAAATCAAATTTTGTGGTTGGAAAAAGGGTTTGAACCTGGGACCCGCTGATCCAGAATCCAAAGTCTTTAATCCACTAGACCAAATAGACTAACAAGTATGACATGTAAATGGACACATACCTTGGTGGAGGTGCTGTTTATGATGTGTTCCCATGTCTCCACCTAGAGGGTCCGTCCCCATGTCTGGGTTCATTATAAGTGCCGTCATATAGTCCACCTTACAACATAGCTACCTGGAAATGAAGCGATACAAACATTTACAAATAAGTATTACATATAATTCCACATATCAAATTAACATCTTATATTACTACATGCTCATGGATATACTGATTACATGATTACAAATCTGGTAATCTTACAAATTTTATGCATGCAACATATCAATCTTACCTTAACTACCTGTAAAACTCAGTGATACAAATCTGTCAATTACATTACAAGTATGCCTCGACCTAGAAAATGTTGATACATCAATACAAATCTCTGTAACAAATAATGGAAAGTGTTATTGTGTATTTGGAAACATAATCATCATCAATTACTTGTTATATATAATATCTCTACCATATCACTTACTGGAATTATAATAACTGTAATTTTATAAGTAAATTAATTACAGGTAATAAGGTATACAGAATATCTAGTGTACATATGAAAATATAGGAGAAAATGTCATATACACCACTCTAGAACAAGCCTAGTACAGATCAAACAGGAAATGTACCGATTTATTTCCTTACAGTATTGGGGAAATGATTTTCTAACTTTTGTGTACTTGTTGTAAATAGTACATTAAGGTTATATACGTGACATAACTACGGCATAGATTATTTAAAGGTAGGTAAACCTGTGTGGAAAATCTGTGTTAGAAATGCTAATTGAGCATCTGTTGGTAAACTACCATCATTTATAGATTAACATCTTAAACGTGAATAAATTAGCCTAATTTACAACAATAGTACAGTTTAATGACTTCCAGGTATTTATCGAGGAAGGACACCACTTAAATAAATCCGTACAATTGTAGAACTGACATAATTAACTTTCACAACAGATAGGCCGGGATTGGATGGAATGGGGTTAGCCGGCATTTTTGCCGATACTGTGCAGCGACATTTCTATCATTATAGCACGAGGCACTTACGAGGTGCCCAGGCTCTGAAACAGGCCGGTCCATTATACTGACACCGACGAGTCAGGCGTAATGCTTTCCCCTTAGCCCCGAGCATTAGGAGGAAAGCCACTACTACTAACTTTAAAGTCTTTGGTTTGACCCAGTCGGGGTTTGAACCCACGACCTCCCGATCCACAAGCCGGCGCTCTACCACCTGAGTTATTGCGGCTGGTCAATTAGGCTGGTGTTAGGACGATGTGACTGGGTGTGGTATCATGCCAACTGTTAAAGGTTGTTTCTGACAGTTTACCTACACCAAATGCATGTAACAATATTTTCCCATGGTTTCTGGGAATGCATACATAATTTCTGCATTAACTGATACTTTAGTCTGAGAAAAGACGATTTTGAACACTACCTATATGTACGACAGTACACATTGCGAAAAAATAACTGTTAAGTGTACATTATTTTCAGATAAATAAATACATAAGTGATTTCTGATAAAAAAAACAACATCGATGTCAGCTAAGTTTAACCAGATGACGATATATAACATGACCTCAAAAGTAAGTTGTTACATGGTTTTCTTAATTTAAAAATAGTTATAGCGTGGCTCAGATAGGAAATACCTGATGGTAATGACGATTGGGGTGTAATGCTTCACTTTTCCCACAGACCTAGGGAATCAATGAATAGCAATTTGCCTGACATTTTCATGTTAATATGACTAATTTGGTTATTTGATAAAAATATATTTTGTCCAAACTGTTGGCTACCACCTTTAACAGTTTGCTATTCATAGTGAAGGCAGATCTATACACATGTATATATAGTACAAGTGAGCACCATCTCCAGATATCTTAAAGATTGTTGGTAAGGAAATGGACCCAACAAATAAACAAACAAACATCTTTGGGTAATTAGAAGAAATATTTACTTCAAAGCAAAAATTTATTCTGATTACTTGATATGTATGTAACCTGTTTAGTAAAGGTACTTCGCTGAGTGACTGTTCCAAGGCGGTACAGCTGGTTTTTCTTTTTGCTTTTTGTGTGTTATGTCTCTTTATGTTATGTCTCATCTCTGTGTTTATGTCACATTTACAATAACCCTGTTTGCCTTTGTCTAGAGGTAGTTAAGATTTAAATATCTGTGGTAATTTTGATAGGACCTTTTCTTATTAAACTACTGAATTATTGTTTTATTCACTGCACTTTTTCGTTTGTCCATTTTTCATTTCTGTAATAACAACCCTTCACTAATCCATGATTACCTAGAGTGTATATATAGAGCTGCCTTAAATGTCATACCAAGCAACATAGATAACCTGGCATGAAACATTGTCAGGCCCCGCTGGCAGATAGATTTCTCAGAATACACCTTATGGAAACATACAGTTACAATTCCTATATGGTATAAGCTATAAACCATGTAACATTAAGGTATAAATATATTACTGTGGTGTGCTGAAGATACTAATAAGTAAAACCTGAGCAGACAGATTTTAAGCTTGTGTTAAATCTCAGCTAGGGCAGGATTCTGCATGTGGGGCCAGTTTCTCACTCCCTTACATTTTACTGACACGACATAGATCAAATGTGGAACTGAACAATTATGTTAAGTGTTAATAAGAGAGCTATAGCACTACATTTTGCATGAGTGTTGAGCTGTTGTAGCCAGGTGTTGAACAAACAGCCTTTTTGTTCCTGAAACTGGCACCTTTTCATTATAATATTGTATTAAAGTGTAATATGCATAGGTCTAAACTTAAGCATCATTAAAATTGATTATCTTAAATGACACAAATGCTTAATGTATTTCAGTAAAACAAGAAATATCAAGAAAAATGTTGGACAAGAGTAAAGGGTTAAAAAAAATCAAGGGAAATAACTACATGTAAATGCCCAGTAAAGTCTTAGAAGTTACTTCCCCTTAAAAATTGTGGTGCCTAACACTTTAACTAGACTGGTCAGGCTACGGCAAACAGTTTCAGTCCAGATCAGCCAGCTAGCTTGGCGCAATCCTATACTAGCTATGGTTTTATTGACTAAAATATAATAAAATTACAAATAATAAGTTAAATATGTTCATCCATACATTGTTATTCCAACTGAAGGCAATAATTGTTCACACTAGGCAGTTTGATAATTATATTCTTATCCCTTATTAATCTAGTCTTGACACATGCTTAGTGATTGCATAACAACTAAAAAAAATAGCAACAAGAAAAATTACTAGAGACTGGACCTGCAACAAATGACACAGATTCTAACGAGACAGTTCCCAGGGGTCAGGCAAATCTGGATCAAAAGAATTATTTTTTTTGTTTATTAGGTTTATCGTCCCACCAACAGTATTTCAGTTATCTGGAGACGGTGTCTACTTGAATCAGATATAGTGCTGCCTTCACTGTGTATAGCATGCGGCGAACGCCTGGCATGATACCACACCCAGTCACATTATCCGGACACCGGGCCAACCAGTTGTGGAACTACCCTTATATTTGCTTGAGCGTTAGCAAGGGAGCTATACCACTACCATTTTTAACGACTTAGGTATGTCGCGGCCCGGGATTGAACCCGGGGCCTCCCCTACCTGGAGCCGACGCTCTACTGATCAAAAGAATTAGCCTAAGCCTGATCAATTTCTGTATGACAGGCTAAGACTATGCTAATTATGTTTGAAATGACTTTATCAAGCATTTAATAATTAATAACTTAAGTAAAAATAACATGCACCTGAGCCTTATGAATAAGTTAATATTGTACTATTTACTGGAATTTTAAGAGCTGCATTTATCAATCAATTGTTCAGGACATGAATTTTTGGACACAATGTCATCATCTACCATTTAACCTGCTGTTTCCATGAAAGATTTACTTTTCTAATATGAAAAATGGTCACTGGAGTTCAGGCCATGACTTGGGCTAAGTAATGGTTGATGAATACTAATATACTGTTACAAAATGCCATAAACTGACATAGAATATAATGATATGACTTGCAGTTAGCAATTGTTCTGAGCAAAGGCAGAGGAATAATATGTTAATACTCAGAAAGTGTGTCTCTACTTGATACTTGAGTCCGGACCTGATATTTGCATATTTATACGGCTTATGCAAAAAGTTTAGATCCAGAGCAGCCAGCTGGGAGCTGTCTGATCAGGATCTACACTATTTGCTGCTCAGTTTATATCAACCCTGACAAGTAACATATATAATATTAAAACAAAAAAATCCTGAGAATTTAACATGGGTTTTTAACAAAATGTAGCAAGCTAAGTGTTAATGGTCAAATAAAGCTACTAGTCAAAACACAGTTAGGAGGTTGAATAAGACATGTAGCACAAATTACATACATCTACATCTTAAGGTCTATCAAAGTTTGAAGAAGAAGAATTTAAAAAAAAAAAAAAAAAAAAAAAGAATAAAAGAAAAAAGAATACATCATAAAGGCTATCTAAGCCAAAATTCTATATTATAACGCCAAACACCGCTATTAGTAGCTTCTGATGCTACAATAATGGTCTGGTTATTCTGCAGGGATGGACTTGGACGGAGGGAAAATTGTTTGGTAATTTTATCTGAACATCTACTCAGCAGGGAAGATAATGTTTGACATTTTGGATTAAAATTGCTAATAAGCTGTCTTAGCTGGTCAAAAGTTCAGGAAGGCTTATCTCTACGGGCTGTCATTCTGGGACCTTTCCTGATGGATAGGGAATCTGTCCAAAGAACCAATTGATGATGATGGTTAGATTCTATGGAGTTTTAGTCTGAAGCAACAATATTTTCATGCTATTTATTAATTGGTAATACAAATCCAACATGATTCCTCTAAGAATTCCCTTATTAAGTTAATTTCAATTAGACCAAACACAACATCTTTGGTTGAGAATTGTAGGATATATATTGCTGCATAAATCAGGTTTATTCCCCTTATCTGGCCTTCTTTTAGTACTTGCCATCTGCTGATAAAACTTGGGACTAAGAGCCCAATTACCTGCTCTTGGCGAAGGTAAAAAATAAACAAGAGGGCCATGATGGAACTTAATCGCTCACCTGATGACACAGGCTTTTAGTAGGCTCAAATCTGGCATCAAGTAATTAACAGTTATTTACTCTAGAAATCTTTGGTGAAGATTGGACCATTAGTGTGGCCACTGGGTTGATTATATTTTCTAGTTTTCTAGAATTTTACCAAGTAACCTACTGAATTCACATGACTCACTTCAAAACATATGTAAGATTTCATACCGGCAAGCATGTTGGCCAAGTTTGGTTAAGATTGGGCCATCAATGTGGCCTCTTAAGTGTTTTCCCAAGCTTTTTCTAAGATTTGACCTAGTGACCTACTTTTTGACTCCATGTGACCCAATAATAAACTCATCCAAGATTTCATGCAGACAAATATTCTGACCAAGTTTGAAACATTATCTTAAAGGTGGTATCTGACAGTTTAGACCAAAATTTCTTTCTAAAAACCCCCAAATAAGTCATTGTTTCTTGAAAAGGTCCTGCTAAATGCTTTTCATTGATATCTTAGATCTGTGTGAACAGTCAAGCATACATTACCACTTGTCACTGCAAACAGGTATCTGAGCCACGCTGCACAGAAAGCTACTTTTAAACTTAGAAAACCATGTGACCACTTACTTTTGAAATCGCGTTATATATACAAGTAGTCAAACGGTTAATTCGCTTCGACATCGATATCTATTTTTAGCAGAGACCACTTATTGAGCTTTTTTATACTGCTGGAAAGAATACACATTCAGAGTGATTTTTTCAGGATTAGCTCGGTCTAGCAATTCAGTTTATGTTTAAAATCATAATTATTAAGAATGAAGTACAAAAATTATGCCCAAATTTCCCAGAGCAGTGGTTCGACATTGTTACATGTATTTGATATTTTGATATAAGCACTGTTCAAACCCCAGCTGAGTCAAACCAATGACTTGGTGGTAGTGGCCTTCCACCTAACGCTCTGAGCTAAGGGGACAGCATTACGCCTGACTAGGTGGTGTCAGTATAATGGACCTGCTGGGTTCAGTCCCTGGGCACCTCATAAGTGCCCCTGTGCTATAATGATAGAAATGTCGCTGCACAGTATCGGCAAAAATGCCGGCTAACCCCATCCCATCCAATCCCGGCCTATCTGTTGTGAAAGTTAATTATGTCAGACAAATCCCAATCCCAATCCCTAAGCAACTGTCCGATACCACTTTTAACCCTGTTCTAGGGGATTTCTACATAGTTATGACATTAACTTGTACTTAAAGTTTTAGTAAAGGCTGTTTATATCATTACTTCAATTGTGAGAAAATACAAATTGTGATATATATCGCTTAAAATGTCCATTATTTCTATACCTATGAATAAACATTATACAATTTTCAGCTTACAAAAAAAAATCAACGTCAGAGCTGATAACCCAGATGTTCTCAAAAGTATGCGGTCACAGGGTTTTCTTAGTAGTTTAAAAATAGCTAACTATGGAGTTTGGCTTGGACAGGAAATGCATTGATGAGTATGCTTTACTTTTCATATGGCTTTTGGGAATAAATAAACAGAATCTTTTCAAGTTACAATAATTTATGTTGCTGCATGTGAGAAAAAAAATTGACCCATTCGACTGGATACCACCCTTAAATCACCATAATTACCCTGGTGTGGTGAATTAAAAACAAATAATTACTGAACGGTTGTGTCAGATCCGAAATCTATATTAAGCATTAATCCTCAATGAGTCTAAAAATTGATAAGACAAAGAAAGTATGTAAGATTAAAAATTATTATAATATGATTTAGACTTAAAGGTATGATGAAAATTGTTTTAAAAGATTGTATTTCTTAAGTTATATTTTGTAAAAAGAGACAATTGTTTGCAATTGTAACATATGCAAATTAAATATACAGGCAAATTGTGAGATAGGATTTTAAAGGCATGATAATGATTGCATTGAACTGTGGTGAATGAAACACAAAACATACCTCTGGAGAAATTGTTGAACAACAACATACTGCAGGAAAACATACTCTCTGATCACTAGATTATATCTGAATAAGATGTCCTGCAAGTGTTGTCTTTTGGTTGAAAAAATCAAAAGTCATCAATTGCTTTTCAAACACAGGGAAGTTTTTAGGCATTTTTAAATCAACCCAGTGTACCTTACTGGTCGCAATAGCTCAGGTGGTAGAGTATATGCTTGCGGATTAGGAGGTCCTGGGTTCAAACCCCGGCCGGGTCAAACCAAAGACTTTAAAGTTGGTTAGAGTGGCTTCCCCCCCTAACGCTTGGGGCTAAGGGGACAGCATTACCCCAGACTCGTTGGTGTCAGTATAATGGATTGGCCGGGTTCAGTCCCTGGGCACCCCATAAGTGCCCCTGTGCTATAATGATAGAAATGTTGCTGCGCAATATCGGCAAAAATGTCGGCAAATCCCAATCCCTGTTCTATTTGTACACTATGAAAAGTCTCTGTATCATGCAGCGAGGAACAATTGCTGATAACGATCACACTAACACATTTCGTCCATTTTACGTATTATTTCCAGTATTTCTTTAGTTAATGCATGTAGTTTTACACGTGTACGTCATCTCAGTCACAAACATCAGAATGGCCCAACAATGCGGTAACAAATTAAATACATACAAGTTGCAGATTACATGGTTCTATGTGCCCTGTACCTACACAAAGATGTGGCTCTAGTTACAAAGTCATCCCTGATACCTTGGGTCAACAGTTTAGATTGTTCACTAAAACATCCATGAAGTAACTGTGTATTATCTTCTGTCATGCATCACATCACAAGGTGAATTTTAGTTTTTATGACCATAAGAAAAAAATCCCATTGAATGTAATAAACAAAGAGATGCAAGCAAACCCCTTAGTGTCAGATCATCAAATAAATTCCTCCTATGTTTTGTGTATTACAATGATTATGCCAAGAATACTACAGTTATTCCAGTAATAAATGCTTAGCTTTGAGTTAGGCCACAACTGTATTAATTTGCACAATTTCCAAACTATATATTTACCACTATGTTGAAGTACACTGCCTTTAAGGAGCTTACACTAAATCCATTAATATAACAGTAAATGTTGAAAACAATAGAAAAAATATATTCAAACATAAAAAACAATTTCAATATATGCTTTAACCAACATTTAAGAATTAACAAAACAAAAGAACATACTGCCAGGCTTAATAAAATCTTCACAGTAAAAGCTGCAGCTATCAAATTACAAAAAATACTGTCCAAACAAAACAATATTTTCTGACTGCATATATCACAGTTAATGCTGTTTTTAGCAAACATAATCTACAGGAACTACACTATTACTAAGCCCCATTGAGAGCAATACTGTGGTAAACAACCTAATCTGAGTTATAAGCAGTATAGAATAGACTATGCAGGCAATAATGAAATGACCAATCAAATGAATCATTAGTTTATACAACTTTATGTTAGCCTCATAGTGACCATAGTTTAGTTTCACCGTAGTAAATAATTGTCTGACAATGCTTAAAGCAACATAGCCACAGTTTAGTATATGTACATGTATATGATACAAAGACCAACAATGCATGCTCCACGCTCAACAATGGTGTTGGTGCCCACTCTATTCTTTGCATCATGTGCAGGGAATGGACACATAAAAGGTGCTGCAAGCTGGCAACCATGTAAATCGCAGTAGTTCAAGACTTCTGTTGCCTTGACTGTGTCTTTCCAAGTCCCTACATGCCATGCAAGTTCTTCAGCATGGAAGACATATCTAGGCCCTGTCATTGAAAGGCAGAGTAGGCTTTACATGTTGTTCATCCTTAAGAAAGTCAAAGATAAGAGGACAGGTATTCCAATCAAATGTTCCGTGTGTCCTATTGTTCTATTGTATAGTGTTCTATGCCACCAAGACTTGGACAAAGATGGCCATGGTTCCAAGACACATGGCATGCACAGACCATCAGATGCTGAGATCATGGCTTGCAATCCGGTTGAAGAAGCTGAGTGAAAATTCTGTGTCCCTTCTCTAGAAGGTGTAATCCATGAGAGAAAGTCATGGTTCACACCTACAGAGTAAATGCATGACCATTCCTTGCCGAGCCAAGTCAAATGTTTCCTGTTCAAGGCACGAAGGGCAGTGGAAGGCAGGAAAATTTCTGGAATGTTATTGGCTGTTTTTGACAGGTGCGTGCATTGTACGTGTACTGCCTTTGCATGTTGTTAAAAAATGCTACTGGTGTGAAATTAATTGTCTTCATGGCTAATTAGAAACTGCTGTTTATTTGTCACTTGTCTGATTGCCGATTTATGACTTGTCCAGGACTAATTCAATGACCAATGACCAGTTGCCCAAAACTGCATTTTGACTTGTCCGGGATGTCGGGCTACCGTATTTTTCCAGCCCTGCACTGTTGAGCCTATCGGTGTAATGTTTAAGAGTGATGTCTACAGAATGATGACAAAGACTTCCACATGCATAGTTCCTAGCTTTTAAAAGTTGCTGAGCTTAGTGAATTTAAAAGTGTTGCAATGCCTTTAATTTTTCCAACCTTAAACAACACAGTCTTACAAAGGACAGCATGTTCACATAGTATCATGTAGTCATTGGTACTATTTAATTAAATCCATTATTAAAGCACTCTTTAAAAGCATTTCACAACTTCTAGTTTTTTTTGTTTTAATCCAATTCAGTAAAATCTATGCCGCACAAAACATGATACAGCGGTATGTAAAAATAGCCAATCATAGTGGCAATTCATTTTGTTGTTTGCATCAAGCCATTGTTACAAGAAATGCAACCATGTAACTGAGAAGACAATTTCTGGGTTACAACATATAAAGCATCTAAAGAATTTAAAGTAAACACATAGACACACACAAATGTTACTTATGCAGTACAATGTAGATGCCAACATTCGTAGCAAAAACCATGTATTATCTATTAATGCCACATACACCAGATTCTGTAGTAGATACCTACGCCACAATCAACTATCTGTAACTTACACACTTAGTCAAAGATGCCACTTATAATTTCAGCAGCTCTCTTTGTACTTTCCCAACATACTAAAATAAGTGCAGTATAAGTTTATCAAACACAGGTAGACAAGACAGCAGGTTAGCAGCAAGAAGATAGAGGAAATCCTCTATTTGTGAAATGGAAGTAAAGCATAAGTTATCTCCCTTGTAGAAAGGTATTTCATAACTTTACAGATAAAAATGATCTTACTGATATTATAAGTTTCAATATTTAAAAAAAACACAACTGGTCTAGCAATATTATTAGTTACTTATTTATTTTTTACAGTCTCTGATTCTGAATCATAGTGAATATTATACCAAATTGAATATTTTATATTACAACAATATGAACAGGGGAGGTAACAAATAGATTTTGAGCAGATGAGAGTAATGTCCCCAAATAAATTACAAGAAAAATGTCAGATAAATCTACACTAGTACAAGCAAAGTTTAAGGCTTATAATATTCTGAACCCAAAAAATGATATTGGGGGAAACAGTAACTTTGTTGAAACAGTTGATTAAGCTCTATTTTATTAACTTCATTTTTGTACAAAGACCTGGTCAACTAACTAGGAAGCTTGAATACTTGGTGAAAAACTTGCTGACAACATCTACACTATAAAAATGACCACACTTACCTTAAGGTAGAACAGTCAGAATGTTTTTCTGCTAATTTAGCTCCAGTGCTGAGAGATGTTATTCCAAGTTTTCCAACAGATTTAAAAAGTAACACCACTTATTTTTCACACTTTGTTAATAGGCATTTTTATTTTGTTTTAAATAATTCCAGATTGTTTTCAAAATCTACTTGTCTTTTTCCCCCAAGTAATTTCTCAAACTCTCGACTCCTCTCACTATAAAAATATCTAAGAGAAAATCAATATTTATAAAGATTGCAATCACAAGTAATTATCAGTAAGCAGGTGTCTCTATCTGTTAATAAAAATAAAAATAAATCCTGGAAGCTTGTCTTTGTTCCACAAAGGAGAATGATTTCTGTGACTGGTGGAAATAACAGTCTCAAGATGTCTTGCTATCTATATGGCAGGCACTCCTTGTATATTTGACCAATCTGAAAATATAAAACACCATTCTAGAGACATTTGTGGACATTTGTGGAAAAGTGAACATAATAATTGAATCTTTGCATATATTAATAAGGGTCCATTTGAATTTTGCCAAACAATACCTGTTAATAAATAACAAGTAGGATTTTGTATCCCTCATAGTAGGAGAAAATTTTAATTAAGACCTGTACCATGCTGTCTGTTGGGGATAGGGGCACATATAAATGTAATAAAACACATAAACCATTATCATGCTATATTTGGTCCTGCTAAATTCTTAGTTCTTACGTTATATACTGTAAATATCACTGTAATAAACATGCTACAACAAGGAGACAAAGCAGCAAATAGTGTAGATCATGATCAGACAGCTGCCAGCAGAGAAATCGCTGACCTAGATCTACACTATTTGTCATAGCCATATAAATACATGATCAGCAGGCTTTAGAACTAACTCTATAACCTCATAGATTATATAACTTCTCCAATACTATGGTTGGCTATCTGATATCTGATATACTGATACCTGTTGTACTCCTCGCTGTTGAGTTGTTAACCATCAATCTCAACTTTGTTACTAATTTATTGTTTGTTTGTTTGTTTATTGGGTTTATCGTCCCACCAACAGTATTTCAGTTATCTGGAGACGGTGTCCACTTGAAGCAGATATAGTGCTGCCTTCACTGTGTATAGCATGCCGTGAACACCTGGCATGATACCACACCCAGTCACATTATCCTGACACCGGGCCAACCAGTCGTGGAACTACCCTTATATTTGCTTGAGCGTTAGCAAGGGAGCTATACCACTACCATTTTTAACGACTTTGGTCTGTCGCGGCCCGGAATCATCCTGGGGCCTCCCGTACCTGGAGCCAACGCTCTACCAATTGCACTACCAGGTCCGGTCTAATTTATTGTTATTCACTTACAACTACATGTATATGAAGCATGGTGACTCGGTGTTAGATAATCAGCAACAAAAATACATTCGACTCACTAGATTTGTATTGATATATGTTGATTAAAGGCTTAATAAAGGCAAATCAGTTTTTTTATTTGTCGTATTTCTTTGGTTGTACTCCCGTAGCAGAATCTTAAAATGTTAACATAAGTATGCCCAGCTCAAACAAGATGCAAATCAAATTGACAAGTAAACCATCCTATATATAGAGTACATGGAAATATGCAGAACATGGTAGTGTGATGTAACCAGTGACCACCTCTCTCACCACACTCGTTACACTCGTTAAGTTTCACTGTGTTGTGCTAATGTAATCTGACCCTAATAGGTGGTATCTTACAGTTTGCCTATGTCAAATGTGTTTCAAAATTTCTGACCTCTGTTTGGGGTATTTGTGCACAGATTCAAGATCAAACTTTGGTCTAAGCTTAGGCCATTTTCAACATTATTTCAATTTAAGGGCAGTTAATCAAAACGTGTTAATCAACAATAAAATGTTCATTCTTTTTAAATCTTTAAATAAGAACGATTGGGATTCCTGCTAAAAATAGACATTAACGTTAGAGCAGATGAAGTGAATGAGCTAAAACATGAGTGGTCATGTGGTTTTCTTAGTTAGTTAACTGTGCAGAGTGTCTCAGATAAGAAATATATCTTTGTAATGACGATTGTGTCGTTATGGTTAACTTTTCACACAGGTGTAGCACATCAATAAACATCATTTCACGAGATCTGTTCAGGTAACAATAGCTTATATGGTTGTTTAATGAAAAGAGTTTTGGTCGAAACTGTCGGATATCACCTTTAACCTTCTGGTTATGACTATGCCATTGAAGGCAGAGTAGTAGTATATGTTGAGAAGAGGCTGTTATCTTACACCAAATTAATTATGGCAGTTTGGGTTGGGATGGGATTTGCCGGCATTTTTGCCGATACCTTGCAGCGACATTTCTATCATTATAGACAGGGGTACTTATGAGGTGGCCAGGGACTGAACCCGGCCGGTACATTACACTGACACCGGCAAGTCAGACGTAATGTTGTCCCCTTAGTCCCGAGCGTTAGGAGGGAAGCCACTACTACCAACTTTAAAGTCTTTGGTTTGACCAGGCCTGGGTTTGAACCCGCGACCTACCGATCCGCAAGCCGACGCTCTATTAATTGAGCTATTGTGGCAGGTTTATGACAGTTTATCTTCATTAGATCTAATTGTCCTAATATATGACATTTTGTTTGAGCAGTAAATACCAAAGTGCTTGCAGTGCTTTCATTGCTGCATGGCACCAACATGAAAACGATCATATTGGAGAAGTTCAGCTAATTATTGGTGGGGGGGGGGGGGGTATGTGAAGATCCTAGACATAAGTCTGGGATGGACCACCAGCGCATTGCAGGTCACATAGAAGACCTCCTGCTCATTCAAGGGACTTTGACCCACAACTCTTCTGTGTCCAGTTTCATATTCATCAAGTCATCTGCTGAGTGGGCGCCTGTAGCGTAGTGATAGAGTTGCCGATTTGTAACTCCTCTGCCTGGTAAGCCTATCACTGTGTGGGTTCACGTCCCGATCGGGGCAAAGGACTTAATTTGGGAAGGTCTTCCAGCTGACTTGAAGAGCGTGAGTGGTTCTACCCAGACCTAAGTCTGGAGTTTTCCTCCCACAATTTGTTGGGCGACTATAATGATCATAAGTGGTCACTGTGATGTATTTAAAAAACAAAACAAAAAAAATCATCTGCAGTCTATACATGTATATTGTTGTATGGTCATCATTCAGTTTGACATTTCATCATAGATACTAAATAGTGTAGTCTTACCAACTGAGACTATAGCATGTGTGGCAGTGAGTATGAATACAAGCTTATATAACTCTTAACCTGCTTTGAAGGACATGACCAGGATAAAGTGAACTCATTATAGATAACATCATAAAGTTTATTATATGTCAAATTGCCAACATATGCCAAGTAATGGCAGTTCAGCACATTCCATGCTATTATATAATAGAGAGGTTATCTAGAGAACACTGTCCTCCAGGCCTGCTATATGTAGCTTAAGCCACTGCCTGACTACATTTATTCACAGTCATCTGTTGTTCCTTCACTTACAAATAAATGCAAAATATTTGTCATATTGCTAGAGACTTGGCAATAAAATGTGCAAATTTTGATGCGACACCTCACTGATTTGAAGTTACACTTTTTGCCGATAACTGATAAATATTTGCTCAGCAGGCTATTTGCCAGGTTTATTGAGCTACACTGTATATGCCTGGGGCAGGTGTGGTGTATACATATTGACCTATAGACCATCAAGGTGTGTAGTTCTGGAGTGACCATGACTATCATAGCATAGAGGCCAAATTAGAGGTGTATAAGAGTACATCAAGTACTATACAATGGTAACTGTTGATTTAATGGTGTGGGCCAAAATTTGGGAAGGAGGGATGGGATGGGATAAGCCGGCATTTTTGCTGATACTGCGCAGCGACATTTCTATCATTATAGCACAGGGGCACTTATGAGGTGCCCAGGGACTGAACCCGGCCGGTCCATTATACTGACACCGACGAGTCAGGCGTAATGCTGTCCCTTTAGCCCCAAGCGTTAGGAGGGAAGCCACTACTACCAACTTTAAAGTCTTTGGTTTGACCTGGCCGGGGTTCGAACCCACGACCTCCCGATCCACAAGCCGACGCTCTTGGGAAGGAGGTATCAAGTTTGTTTGTTGTTTGTTTGTAGTTGAAATACATTGCAGCTACCATTTATGAACATTTTAGCAACGGCCAGCTTTTTAGTGGAGGTAGACACCGGACAGATGTCCAGATAGAACCACAGGAGCACTGAAAGTCAGCTGGAAGACCCTGTCACATTAAATCCTTTGCCCCGATAGAGACTCAAACCCACCAGTGAGAGGCTAAGCAGACAGAAGTTACAAATTGGCAACTCTACCACTACGCAATGGGCGCCCCATGGCAGTATTAAGAAAATAAATGTGTGTAGCCCCAATCACTTGACAACATTTATCATGTACAACCTCTAATTTGTTCCTAGATCACTATCATATATCATGTACAGGCCCTAATTTTTTCCTAGATCACTATAATATCTCATGGATAGAGCCTTATTTTTTCCTAATCACCCTCATATATCAAGTACAGACCCTAATTTGTTCCTAATCACCCTCATATATCATGTACAGACCCTAATTTGTTCCTAGACCACCATCATATATCATGTACAGACCCTAATTTGTTCCTAGATCACCATCATATATCATGTACAGACCCTAATTTGTTCCTAATCACCCTCATATATCAAGTAAAGACCCTAATTTGTTCCTAGATCACCATCATATATCAAGTACAGACCCTAATTTGTTCCTAGATCACCATCATATATCATGTACAAACCCTAAATTTTTCCTTATCACCCTTATATATTAAGTACAGACCCTTATATTTTTTTTCCTAATCACCCTCATATATCAAGTACAGACCCTAATTTGTTCCCAGATCACCATCATATAGCATGTACAGACCCTAATTTGTTCCTTGATCACCATCCTATATCATGTACAGACCCTAATTTGTTCCTAGATCACCATCATATATCATGTACAGGCCCTTTTTGCTTTTCCCTAGATCACCATCAAATACAAATCTAAAAACTTTTTATAGTTTTCACAAGCAAACAAAAAGATCTGAACTAATGAGAATATAAACAAATTTTAAAACAGTTTTGTAATCACAGTGGTTACAAGCAATCTTTGCAAAATTTTATAAAACTGTAAAATAATGTTCTGCATTTGTTATACTTGACACTGTTTTGATTATAAACAGTTATTTAGACAATATTTTGTATGAAAAATAACTGATAAAGCTGAGAAAGGTTTGATTGTTTTCATCAAAATATTTTTATTCAAATATTTTTCAAATTTATCAAATATTTCAACTTAATAAATACTCTAAAATTGTTTTTTTTTTTAATTTTATTTATGACTGATTTCTTTTTATATGATTTGTAATAATTCAGTTTTTATTAACATCAATGGAATCAAAATCTACTCATTAAAAATTTCATATTATTTATAAGCACTGTTGCACCAAAATTGTAATAAATGTATAAACGGCATGTAGACAAAAAATTAAAATTTAAGGTAGATAATAATTCACAGAATTTTGAGAGATTATTTCGTGGTCAGTAGTGTTTGAGCGACATTTTTTACGTTCATTAATTAGACACTGCCATTATTGCTTGGTTCACTAGACACCAATCAGACAAGGATCTACAGTAATCATAGACACCCCTCAGGCAAGACAATATGCTATACTTAACTGATAAGCCAGTTTGACTATTATTGTCATAATGAGTGTAGGTAAGTCAAAAGTTCACCAACAATAGCCTGGTAAAGTTAAAATCTTCAATATAAACTACAAAATATAGAGCTCAGGTAATTTCCTTTGTGAAATATTAACCTTCAAACATGGTCAAAACACGGATGACTATGCAGTTTGCTTTGACATTGACTCTGGTATATATCATTACTATGATCGGCAATGATTTGACTATGGGCCTGACTGTGTTAAAAAGACGTGTTTTCTAGACCATAAAACACTGTCAATCTTAAACATTTACCACATTACTTAATAAACATTGGATTGTATAACTACTGTCTGGTTTTAACTTTATATGCAATAATTTTAGATTTTTTAAGCTGTTTGCCCTGGAATTTGTACACTTAAAAGATTGTCCAAGATTGACAATAATTCATGTTCACGAGTCTTTGATTGACCATGATCTGAGGTTAACAGTAATTTCTAGATCATGAATCACTGTCAATTATAAAAATTTTATAAATTTGATTTAAAAACAAGGTGGCTGTGTCTTATTCAAAATAACAGTACGTATATGCTTCCACTGATAGGTATAATACCACAGCAAAGTTAAACATTTATTCCTTTATTTATTTATTAGTACATGTGCAGTGTTCCTGCATAGCTAAATGTTTTTAAAAAGTAGCTGAATGTGTATATCTTTGTTTTAGGGATTGGGATTAGCCAGCATTTTTGCTTAAACTGTGCAGTGACATTTCTATCAATATAGCACAGGGGCACTTATGAGGTGCCCAGAGACTGAACCTGGCCGGTCTATTATACTGACACCGATGAGTCAGGTGTAATGCTGTCCCCTTTGCCCAGAGCGTAAGTTGGAAAGCCACTACTACCAACTTAAAAAGTCTTTGGTTTGACCCGGCCAGCGTTTGAATCAATTCGTTCTGCAAGCCGATGCCCTACCACCTGAGCTATTGAGGCCAGTCACTTTTGTTTTAATTTTTAGTGTTATATTGTTTTTATTAAATACATAGCAGCAAAACAATTATAATGATCATTATAGCGACGTCTTGCTTTTTATGGTGGAGGAAAAACCCAGACAAACATCTTGGTAGAACCACTGGTGCACCACAGGATAGCTTGAAGATGTTCCCACAGTAGGTTGTTCACCCTGAATGGGACCGAAACCCAGGCAGAGAGAGGCGAGCAGTCACTGGATTTACAAGTATGCCTGGAGTTACAAGTATGCCTGGAGTTACAAGTATGCATGGAGTTACAAGTATGCCTGGAGTTACAAGTATGCATGGAGTTACAAGTATGCCTGGAGTTACAAGTATGCAACACTACTGCTTGGCCATGGGTACAATTTAAAAAAAAAAATCTTACTTGTATTTTTGGTTTTATGGCACACCAACACTTAATAAGTCATGTGGCACCAAATACGATGAATATTTACATAAATAGTGTATAATCAGCTTAAAATTCAAATAGGTGAGAAGAAATATAAAAACCTATAACATTAAAATAATATGAATTATAAATAGTTTAAAATTTACAATGTAAGCATAATAAACAGCTTAAAACTTATAACAAAAATAAAACAGTTTAAAAATGTATAACTAATTAGGAATAATAATCTCGTTCAGGAGGCAAACAAGCTGAGAATTAATCAAGCGTAATTATATTTTTCCAAAAGAAACATGGCATAACAAACTCCTAGCTTGATTTTCAATCAATTAAGATCCATGATTGTCCTACACCATTAAGACAAAATGAGATCAGAACTTGACTGCCAAATGCAGCCTCCTTGATCGTAGGAGTAAGAGCATACAGAGATATCTCCTAAAAGTAGGTATCACCAGTTACAACGTTTTTTTCACCCAGAGTAAAATATCTACCATTACGCCTATTTTCACTTCTTAGTAAAACTCCCTTAAAGTGCCCTATAAATCAGGCAATAATTAATTCTCCTTGGCAATTAATGGAACTGCATTCACTGCCTCATCACTTCTCTCACTACATTTCCCATGGCCAATCCATCAATGTGTGTGGGAACGATAAATCAGCTGCAGCAAACTGACCACTGAAGTGGAAAAGTAAACACTCTGTCACTGTTTGGATAGTCAGCTAGAAATCATTATTTTTCATGGGGAAGAAACCATTACTGGCATTAGTCCAGACAAACGTATTTCTCCGGCTAAATTCTTTATTTGTCTTCTAAACACAGTTGTTAATAACTAGAATATTCTTAAATGAAAACTAAGACTACAGGTTTAGTTGGGAATTACTGGATATACTGTATCACCAAATCATATTTACTTTTCTGGAAATCTGCACTTTTATCATTGTATAAAGTAAAGCAGGGGAGAAATAATTTTTTGTGGTTGGAAAATATAGTTCCTTCGTCGTAAACGCTTTTTTACTTATCCTCTTCAGCACAAAATGATCAATCTCAGTTCCCACCTGATTGCCAGACATTTAGCCCAGTTGGCTATGCTTTTTGACGAATAAAATGCTTTTGAACAATCTTGATACAAGGCCACCAAAGCAATATATAAACCAAATATCAAAGCTATAGCTCTTTTAGCTTTTGACAAGAAGATTTTCAAAGTTTTCCTTAATAGCCTTATATGGAAAATGACCAAACCCCTGGTGGCCATGCTTTTTGACTGATCAGAATTATTTAAACAATCGTCATACAGACTCACCCAAAGAACATGTATACCATATATCAAGGCTCTAGCTATTGCAGTATCTATCTGACAAGACGCTTTTCTAAGTTTTCCTTAAATAATTGAAATACTGTTGGTGGAACAATAAACCCAACAAACAAATAAGAAGTGCATTTAGATTATAAATGAAGCTATGTGGTCATATATTTGCTCAATAAACCAATCCTAGAAACTTTTCAAGCCACCATATCTCTAACACATAACGTATGGCAAGAATGGCCAATTTTTCATTTCCGAGTAATTCCATTCAATAAATAACATGGTGATTTATAGACTATCAGCTTGGTCTGCTTTAATATCTTTCTGCAAGTTAAGATAAGAAATTACCTTCTTCCATCTCGATTTGGTGTTTGGCCAAGCCATATGGATCAGCTCAAAAGCTACCATATTAGCTTGATCCTAAATGTCAACATGCCAAAAGAATTGGAGCAAATGTAGATCAATCAACTTTCCTATGACTTGGAAATTTACTGACACAAATGTGGTCAGAAAAAAGTGGTTATGATTGCAGCATCGACCAAATATTGGTGTAGAGGCTATCCAGAGAAATACCCAGCGTAGAACTAAAGATCAAATACCTACAAAAAGTGGATGCTTTGTCAAACATCATGTAATTAGATATGAACCCCTACTATTATTATGTCACAACAGATGCTCTTAACAATTCAGTCACCCTGCTGTCCTACTGCTAAATAACAGTTGCAGGTGTCAACCTTAAAGGTAGTATTCGACAGTTTGGACCAAAAATATTTTAATAAAAGAGCATAATATTCCATTGTTACCCAAAGAGATCTCACAAAATACAGTTTATTGATGTCCTACACCTGTCTGGAAAGTGAACCATAACGTCACAATTATCATTTTAAACATGTTTTTCCTATCTGAGCCACACTGCACAGTTAGCTATTTTTAAACTAACAAACCCATGTGACCACTTATGTTTTAGGTCATCCATGTCATCCATTGCGACGTCAATGTCTATTTTTAGCAGGAATCCCAATAGTTCTTTTTTATAGATTTAAAAATAATGAACATTTAAATGTTGATTAACGAGTTTTACTGCCCTAAAATTAAGATACTGTTGAAAATCGTCAAAGCTCAGGGGAATGTATTTTTTTCTGCAGAAATTATGTACAGATACTCCAAACAAAGGTCTGATATTGTTACATATATAAGATATAGGCAATCTGTCGGATACCACCTTTAAAAATTGTTCTTTCGCCAATTTTTGTTATTTAAACAAGTTTTTGGCCCCATCAACAATAACTGAGATTGAGGTACACCAAAAGTGTATCCAAATGAAAAGAACAATGCTGACTTTACTGTGCTACCCTGACGAAAGCACCTGACATGATGCCGCAACGAGTTGTCACAAAACCTTGACATCTAGTCTTGGTACAATTAAAATTTTAATGACAAGCAAATGAATATAGAATAGACCGATATAAATACCATTTTCTAAACTTCTTTTTACAGTTTTACATTTCATTTTTTATTTGATTGCCAATTAAAATGAGCATGACATCATTAATATGTATTTGTATTGAAATTATAATGTAAATGTTATATAATGATTCACAACAGATATAATTTGAAATAAATATTTCTGAAAACAGTATCTTGTTTAGAAATTACTATCAAAAGAAAAATGTTAAAATTTATCAGTTACAGAAAGGTAACATTGATACGGTATTGATTCAATTCATTTCACTCAAAAAACTCAACATAGAATAACAAAATTTTATAAATACCAGGATTGTATTAATAACAGGATTGTATTACATTGCAACAATGAAAAGACAGTACACATGATTTCCCATTGTAAACTCAACTGATATATTTTGTTTACCTTTGGGAAAAGGTGACAGTGGCCTTTGTGAGGGAATTATTGAGTTGTTGAAAAGTATTTGTGGGATAATATTGACCCTTTAGTATACAAAACTAAGTATTTCCTCATTATTATTGCATAATATGTTTTAAACACTTTCTTAAAATGTTATTACTTTTCTGTTTAACTACAAATGATTTTAAAAAAAACAGCAACAAATAAATCTGTTAAAAACTTTACTGGATTTGAAGGGGATTTAAGGAAGTTAAACGGAAGGAGATTATTTTTTACTTTTCAGATGGGACTGGGACTAACTTTTGGCCCCAAATGAGCCCTCATTCTTTCTTGACATCTTTTCACACACTCAGAAATAGAAAATCAACTATCAGTGTTTGTATTACCAAGTCTTGACCGGTTTAACAAAAATTGATCATAATCAGAATTATGCAGATAGTGTAGATCCAGATATGGCAGTTCCAATCCGGTCTACGCTGTTGGCTACAATTTGCTGTCTATCAGTACTTCATGACGCCCATCCATGATATTGTGAGCAGAACACCAAAAACTGAATATGGACTGGGTTATTCAAAACATAGTACGACAAAGGTTGAATGATTGTGAGACCCACAGACACCTATAAAAACAGCTCAGAATACTGGGAACATATCAAGAGGATCACAGGGTGCCATTTGGCATGTTATGCTATGACGCCTCTGAAAGAACTACATCCAGTGAACAAACTCCCTAATTATGGTATTTGGTTCTATTCATGAACCCATCCTATGCCTGAACAATGTAAATGTCACACCTCCTAGGCAAAGTTTGTAGTTTAGCAACGCAGAAGACAAAATTAAAAGTCAATAAAAACAAGAGGGCCATGGTTGCCTTATATCGCTCACCTGAGTACACTACACGTTTAGTAATAGTAAGCAAGGAACATCAGCAATGTTTACACAGACCTGAATAATTTTTTTATTTATTTGGGTTTTACCGCACACCGACACTTAACAGGTCATACGGCACCAAATACAAAGAAGTTTAATGTGAATACAGAATAATCAGATATCAACTAAACTATGTTAGTAAAATATAAAAAAATACAAAAATCTATCAGGTTAAAATAATGTGAATTACAATCGAAAATAGGTTAAAATATTAATTGGTTCCTGAATAATTGTAATACAAAGCAAGGTTAGGTAAATTGTCACATTTGATACCGGGCCCAATGAAAACCTATACCAAATATGAACGTTCTAACTCTTGTAATTTCTGACAAAAAAAAATTCTGATATCTTTATTTAAAAACTGATCACAGGCTCTCCCAGCCTTTGTTTTTGACAGATCGAAGTTCTTTGAACAACTTTCTGTTTCCGCTGGCTGCTGAAGCACCTGTGAAAGTTTGCTGAAATTTGTGACGAAATTTCAGAGATGTCATTTTAAAAAAATGTTGATGGACCATGATGTGTGATGCCAGATAATCACAACAGCTTACCCTTAAGCTGACTAGACTGTGCCCAGATGGTGCTGGCTGATCTAGATCTATACTATTTGTCTAAACCTGATCGATTCATACCTTGCGGGCGGAAAGTTAATGTTTTTTTTAAATTTAAGCACAATTTTTATGACACAACTGACTCAGATTACTGGGTCTGTGGTTCAAACCTTGGACAGGATGCTGCCAATTATTGCAGCAAGATATTAAGCACAAATTGTCTCACTCCACACAGATGTATACATGGGTACCAGCGAGGGTATTTCAGGTCATTACCGGTAATATGGCTTCTCAGTACCACCTGTCACCAGCAATAATAGTTTTAATGTTAATGACTTAGAACCATTTTGTCATGTCCATTATAATCTTTCATAAGGGTAGTATACAGGTTTTAAAAATTTGAACAAATACTTAAATACTTAAACAAACCTAAAAGTCTTTACATTTAATGTTAAGGTACATTATAGTTACCACTTAAGTATCAAAGTCAATTTTTATAATACTCATACATTATAAACATCTTAGGACATTTGATACTATTAACCAAAAGCATTATCAAGTTAGTATTTTTCTTAATATGTTGTCTTTTATTGTTTTTATAACCTTTGTTCTACCTGTGTACTTTAAAACCATAAAATAGAAAAAAAAAATTGAATGCAAACAAGTGAGAAATTGAATATCCAATTAATTATTTCCATTTTTTTTCCGGTGTTGTCATGGTTTTGATAAATGTTAATTATTGGTTTATTTCCTTCAGAGTACGGTCTTCAACAAGGAAACACAAACCTGAGACAAAGTTCATTCCCCTTCAACAAGAACACCTCAGTACATGTATCTATTTTCTACTACGCAGACACAGGTGTTCTTAATTGGAAAAATTACCTGCAAAAATTGAGACCTTTGAGTTACTGAGTCAATAAATACAGTCTGGACTTTTCACCCCTGCTCATCTCTTTATTGTAGTAAGCGAATCTATAATTCTATGAGCTTTTCTTCCCTCTAAAAAAACCTAGTTATACTGCTGATGGACAATATATTTTAAAGAGTAAACACTCTTTCACGAAAAATATATGTATTCTAGATATATAAATATAATCAAATACATATTATATATTAGGTATTAGCAAAGGTTCGAACGATCATAAATTATGTTCGGATAGATACTGAACATTCGAATGTATTTTTAGCATTTGAACATCTGGTAAACAAGATAAGACTCTTGTTCCAAAAAAGCTTTAACAAATTTTGTTTGTCTAAACTGAAAATTATATAACAAAGCTACCAAGGCCATACTGTTTTGTTTGCTTTAAACAGTTATTGTTCCCACCATAACTGTTTTTTCCACTAAAGATTTCCATTCTTTGTCATCCATGAAGTGAATCATATGCTGAGCATAAATAGTTTTGCAGCCACTATGTTGAACAACACAGCTCTTGATTCATAAAAACAAAACATTTAAATGTGCCTTTAAAGACATAACTACTTATATTCAGAAAGAAATAATATCAAAACTTTCTGCCCTCAGAGTAATGGACAACCACCTATACAGAGTTATCCTTTGTTAATCACAATTGCACCGACAGTGTAAAAGAGTATAAACATTATTATTTTGGGTGAGACATTTTTATCCTGTAACTCTCAGAAAGCTTAGCAGCAAATCAAATAGTTAACAACCAGATCTGCCAGCTCCTGCTGAGAGGTGTCTGATCGGGATCCGCCCAATCTGGTGACGAATCTCAAGGAACGTCACTAGTTACCTTTGCACTGAGTCGATAGCAAAATAACTAAGAATTCATTATGGTTATTGATTAGACGTTAGCAGGAAAAGGGTCAAGGGACCATGACAGTGAACCCAGGTATTCAAAATCACACGCCATCTTACCCATCCAATTTAAAACACGACTGACCTCAGGGCATCTTCATCCACTCTGACCTGCCAGTGACCCACCCAGGGCCCATGGGCGACAACATGGGTTTCTTATTGCACCCGAGTCATGGTTAGGAGGACATATACATAAAATAAAATCTACCATTACTTAAATGGCCTACCCTCAGTCTAGAAAGTAGAGAATTCAGAGCCCATATATTATGGAGAAAAGACATAGAATAGCAGAGTTCATAACGTATATATATCACAATTTCTGGTAAATGGATAAAAGCAAATTTCTTAAGCAAACTTTTTTTCATCCCATTAGCTGGAACTATACTAACTATTGTTTAATAGTTAAAACCAAAAGTGCCTCGAAAAGAAACCTTTAATTGAATACGAAAATCTCATAACATGAAGACATTTCAACTATTAAATCTGTCTAACTAGCGCATGCAACTTTGTCTGTGGATACTGACTAAAATTGACTTTAATCAAACTATTATGATAAATAAAGCAACTGGTTTGATTAATGGCCAAACATAAATCCCGATTACACATCGTCTAGGCTGTTATTTTCACAATAATGTATAATGGCACCTGTGGCTAGGTGCTTGAGTCAGAGTCTCGTAACCCATCTGACTTAGCCTCTCAACCCGCGGGTTCAAGTCCAGTCAGGGTGAGGGACTTAATGCGGGAATGTCTTTCAGGTGACCTGTGGTGGACTGGTTTTTCTGCCCAGAGAACAGCTGGACCTAGCCATAGAAACAATAACTGACAATAACTGTGTCGCTGTGATATATTTCAAATTTCAAAAAGAAAGCAGAATATTATATACTTAAGATAACCTTCCTTAAGTTTTCTGTTCCTATACCAAACATGACATAAACCTACAGTGTTCTGCAAGAATGTTGGTACACCAAAGTTCAAACATGACCCAAACCTCAAGTTTTCTAGAAGACTGTTCCTATACTAAACATGACATAAACCTCAAGTTTTCTATAAGACTATTCCTATGCTAAACATGACACAAATCTCAAGTTTTCTATAAGACTATTCCTATACCAAACATGACACAAACCTCAAGTTTTCTATAAGACTATTCCTATACCAAACATGACACAAACCTCAAGTTTCCTATAAGACTGTTCCTATACCAAACATGACACAAACCTCAAGTTTCCTATAAGACTGTTCCTATACCAAACATAACACAAACCTCAAGTTTCCTATAAGACTGTTCCTATACCAAACATGACACAAACCTCAAGTTTCCTATAAGACTGTTCCTATACCACACACGACATAAACCTCAAGTTTTCTATAAGACTGTTCCTATACCAAACATAACACAAACCTCAAGTTTCCTATAAGACTGTTCCTATACCAAGCATGACATAAACCTCAAGTTTCCTATAAGACTGTTCCTATACCAAACATGACACAAACCTCAAGTTTCCCATAAGACTATTCCTATACCAAACATGACACAAACCTCAAGTTTTTTATAAGACTATTCCTATACCAAACATGACACTAACCTCAAGTTTTTTTTATAAGACTATTCCTATACCAAACATGACATCAACCTCAGGTTTTCTGTAAGACTGTTCCTATACCAAACATGACACAAACCTCAAGTTTGCTATAAGACTGTTCCTATACCAAACATGACACAAACCTTGAGTTTTCTATAAGACTATTCCTGTACCAAACATGACATCAACCTCAGGTTTTCAGTAAGTCTGTTCCTATACCAAACATGACATAAACCTCAATTTTTTTATAAGACTATTCCTATACCAAACATTACACAAACCTAGAGTTTTTTATAAGACTATTCCTATACCAAACATGACATCAACCTCAGGTTTTCTGTAAGACTGTTCCTATACCAAACATGACACAAACCTCAAGTTTTCTATAAGACTATTCCTATACCAAACATGACATCAATCTCAGGTTTTCAGTAAGACTGTTCCTATACCAAACATGACATCAACCTCAGGTTTTCTGTAAGACTATTCCTTTACCAAACATGACACAAACCTCAAGTTTTCTATAAAACTGTTTGTATACCGAACATGACATAAACCTCAAGTTTTCTATCAGACTATTCCTATACCAAACATGACATAAACCTCAAGTTTTCTATAAAACTGTTTGTATACCAAACATGACATAAACCTCAAGTTTTCTATCAGACTATTCCTATACCAAACATGACATAAACCTCAAGTTTTCTATAAAACTGTTTGTATACCAAACATGACATTAACCTCAAGTTTTCTATAAGACTGTTCCTATACCAAACATGACACAAACCTCAAGTTTTCTGTAAGACTATTCCTATACCAAACATGACACAAACCTCAAGTTTTCTATAAGACTGTTCCTATACCAAACATGACATAAACCTCAAGTTTTCTATAAGACTTTTCCGATACCAAACATGACATCAACCTCAGGTTTTCTGTAAGACTGTTCCTATACCAAACATGACATAAACCTACATTGTTTTTGCAAGGATGTACACCAAAGTTCAAACATTACATAAACATTAAGTCTTTCAAAACGTTGCATTAATGTAAGATATTAACCTAGGCAAGAACAATAGATAGTTTCCACATTAGTGAAGATCCCTTTTATCTTGGCAGCCATCTTTGATGTTAACTTCAAGGGATTTTCAATTCATATCAGATGCATTGTATAGAAGCGTAAATTTTATTTTCTTGTAATTTCTTCATTTACGGTCCAAAAATTAAAAGCTATACACCATTGGAAGGCTCTTGAAATTCATATTTTTAGAATACAACATTTTTAAAATTGATAAATGCACAAAGAATTATTACACAGAAATAAATAAAGTTATAGGATCATCCTTAAACAAAATGAACAGTGCATCTTTTTTGGTTGTACCTCGGTATTTTCTTTTTACCTTTTAAACTATCAAAATATAGTTTTGATACTTAAAATACTTCATAAAAGCTGTTTATTTTCATATAAAATTCAGTAAAAAAGACTGAAAAATAAAAACAGAGTAGTGAGTTTAGTACAGCATATATATTTTGGCCTGCATTAGCTTCTGCCTTCAAAGATAGCTGTAAATTGACATTTAATTGTCTTATCAGTGCCTATAACATCACATGGGAACTATCTATTAACAACTTTAAACTTATACTTGAAAGAGCATTTACTGGAGACTTAATACATTTTCTCAAAAAAGAAATTTAAACCAAACTTGCTGTCTCTGTGAAAATGAAAACCCACTTAGAGGTAATGTGTGAACCGAGCAGTACTTGACAATTTTTAATTAAGTTAACATTCTCACACAAAAAAACTGTCAGGAATTGACCACATTTCACACATTATCAGAATGACTTCACACAGTTCAAATAAGGTCAGAGTCCTTTTAAATATTTTAAAATTTCTTTAAAATTAACATGGTCAGCCATAATAAAATTGCTGCACAAACAAGGTAGTGGGTTCAGCTAACAAAATTTTGCAATTTTCCTTCAGTGTGTAACTATAGGAATATGAAATACTAATTCAAATCTGTGACTTAACAACTGAACTTCTTTTCTTAAATTTATACAGAAAAAAAAAATATAAAAAAGTTAATATAATTAATTAATTGTGCAAGCATCCATTATGAGCATATGTTATTGAATACAAAGCTTAAAATCTTTAAATGTTACAAAATAAATCGGTCACCCAAAAATAATCTTCAAATAACTCTTTTTATCCAAAAACTATGGAAGCTAAAAACTAATCTCAGCACTTGTACTCTAGGGTTGGATTTTTTGACCAAGAGTGTCCTTTATGTACGAGTAAACAGCTATCTTAACACTTGACTAATACTGTTCTGTCCACCATCTCTTCCACTGGCCTGTTCAAGTAACAAGGGTCATCCCTGGTCTCACATGGATGCACAAGAATGTTATGACCATAAGGCTTGGCCTGAGAGGCTAAACAGGGTTTCTGGTATATAGCTATAAATAAGAAGCATTAATCTAAATTTTAAAAATCAAGATATCTTGATATTATCACTTTAACCCTAAATTTTGGGTACACTGTTGAACAATCTTCTTGCACAATCCAAAGGAGCACCAACAAAATAGTGTATCTAAAAGAAACAGGCTGGCATACAAAATGTGAAAAAACTCCTTATTTCTGGAGGCATCATGATTCATTGTTGAACCTTATGCCCTCCCTCCCTCTCTCTCTGTCTGTCTCTCTGTCTGTTTGTCTGTCTGTCCCTCTCTGTCTCTCTCTCATGAAAATGGGAATATAAAATGCAATACAAAAATTATTCATAAATAAATTATTAGCTAGAGCACACAGAAACACAACATCCTATGAAACGGCCTACATGTTATGTAACCAGCACATGGAATAGAGATCTACACCAGATTTTCTTGTCCAAAAATGTGACTACTTTTCCGAAGTAGTGAATACATCTGTGCTTGCAGCGCTTTCATTTCTTTGTAACCCTCCCCCAAATGATAGTGTGACAGATACTATCCACACCTACACCAACAATTCAAATAAAAAAATAAAAGTTTTTGTATAAACATTACAATAATATCAACTTTTTCAAATAATCTGTGACCCCATCCTTCCATAATAAAGGCATTTAACTAAGATGGAGTCATGTGTCTACAAAGAAACAGTTAAATAAAGGTACATGTATCTTACTAGTTAAAAAGAAACACAACTTGAATTATTATTCTTTTCATCAGTTATTATTCATGAAACAAACATTTAACTCAATCTTGCATTTACGCATTTATTTGACTTTGGCAAGAACTGTAGATCCAGATCAGCCAGGTGCGATCAGCACTGTTCCTTCAAGAGTCTGTAGAAATAAATATATGCACCTATAAATGTCAATGTAAAAAGATGACTAAGAATTAGTCTTGTTAATTAACAAAGGTAGCAAGTAAGAGATTAAAAGCCATGGTTGACCATTCACTTTCTCAAAGCCTCTTGTCCACTTTTCTAAGCCCACATGTAACAAAACCATAGCAAACAGTTTAATCTCTAACAGGTGAAATAAAAAAATCAGTAAACTCAAATAATGAAAAGTGGCCAAAATCTACTGTGCGGACTAAAATACACAAAATGTGAAATAAGTAAACACCACATCAAAGCAACTATTTCAGAAGGTTTGTGTAATAACAGGACTAATATTTACTAATGCTAGAAATTCTTGAATAGTTGGACATTTAGCATTGATCCAACATTGACCACATATTTAGTAATGGGATTATTGCTAATGGCCGTCAGGTCAGTCACATTACGCAGGACATGTAGTTAGTCGGGTGTACATGAAAATTGTACTATGGTGTTCTGAGTTGACTGCCCTGTCGTGGGATTGACAGCACTAACAAACCAGGACGATCTGTGGTCAAAAAATCATTGTGCTAGATCTCAGACCATTCTGAAAAACCCTATCTGAGTACTGACTGGTCAGATTCATACATGTATTTGATTCTGGATTGGTCAGAATTCATGTAATTGTTGATTGGTCAAAATTCATATGTGATTCTTGATTGGTCAAAATTCATATGTGATTCTTGATTGGTCAAAATTCATATGTGATTCTTGATTGGTACAAATTTATATTTTATTCCTGATTGATCAAATTTTGTTCGAGTCCTCACTGAAAAGATTTTATTTGATTTGATTTAAAATAATTGCTCAGAATTATAAATTGAACCTTGTTATGTCTGAATTTTTATTTGATTTTTTGATTGGCCTGAAATCATATTTAATTTCTAACAAGCAAGAATTTGTATTTGAAACCTGTCGGGTTTTTCCTTCCAGAATTTATATTTGATTCCTGATAAGGCACAATTTCTATTTTATTACTGACTTGTGAGATTTCATTTTAGGTTCAGATCAATTCCATGAGATGACTTATGAGAATGCTCTCTGATCTAATTCAATTTTCAAGCACAGAATTTTGACACACTGTGACGTGGTCTAAATTTAAACAAGTTGAAAATTCAATTTTAAGTGTTGTACTGTTCAGATTTCAAATTTCACTCTATAACATCAGATGATTGTGAATTGTCTTGTGTCTTATTTCCAGGTGAGATATTCATAACCTTGATTCAGATCTTGGAAAGAACTGATAACTGAACGTTTTTGTCAATTTAGAATTATTGTTGGGTCATACTCACTTTTTGTCCCTTTTGGATTTTATATACAAACTTGGGAAAAGGTGTACTTTATCTGACTGAAAAACGACCACCAAAAAACCCAAAGAGAATAAACCATTTTAACATGAACTCATAAAATTCACACTTTTTGATATTCTGCTATATTGCTTGTACTATCAATAGAAGTCAGATAACCACTGGTCGTCAACCTTGCCATTGGCCATGTGATCTACAGAAAGGTGTTTCCAAATGTGCTGATATTAGCATATATCTAGTGACATGACCACAAGTAACTCACAGCCAGTTACATATAAATTTATAATGCCAAAGTCCCTGTTAAGTTGAAGACGCCATTAAGTCAAGGACACTATAAGGTCAATGACACCATTATGTCAAGGCCACCACTAGGTCAAGGACACCATTAGGTCAAGGAACCAATTAGGCCAAGGCATCCATTAACGGTGGTATCTGACATTTTGGACCGAAGATTTTTTTTCTCAAATAATCTAACCAGTCAATGGTACCTGTTCAGGTACTGCAAAATGATGTCCTTTGATGCCCTAGATTTTTGCGAACAGCAAAACATAAATCAAGAGTCATCATTGCAAACAGGTATTTATTATCTAAGTCATCCATGAAGTCCGTTCAGAAGTCAATATCCATTTTCAGCAGAGATCACTATCGTGCATATTTATAGATTTGGACAGAATGAATATTTGGTGCAATATATAGTAGCTTACAATACAGGTGTTTTCAGACTCATATTCACTTAGCCTAAAGTATGGGTTTATGCAGAAATTATGCCTTAATTCCCCAAAACAGTGGAAAAAAAAATATTGTAACATGCATTTGATGTAGGCAAACTGTCAGGCCCCATCATTAAGCCAAGGACTGCATTAGGTCAAGAACCCATTATGTCAAGGACCCCATTTGTTTGAGGACCCACCAGGTCAAGGACACCATTAGGTCAAGGACACCACTGGGTCATGGGCACCATTAGGTAAAGGACCTCATTAGGTCAAGGGCACCATTAAGTCAAAGATACAACTGGGTCAAGGGCACCATTAGGTAAAGAACCTCATTAGGTCAAGGACATCAGGAGGCGCCCGAGGCATAGTAGTAAAGTGGCCAACATATAACTCCTCTGGCTGCTTAGCCTCTCACAACATGGGTTCGAGTTCTATTCAAAGGAATGTGTGGGAAGGTCTTCTAGCTGGTCATGCAGTGTTTCTATGCAGACATTTGTTTGGGGTCTTCCTTTACCAAAATAGCTGGATGTTGCAATAATGATCATAACTGGTTGCTGGGATGTATTTAACAAAAAAAAAGACAAAAACATCGATGGCACCATAAGAAAAGGATACCATCAAAGGCTGCAACCCAGTGAACATATGCCACTGGGTCAAAATGTTAGCCTTACCAGATTTTATGGCTACACAAGTGTTTGTTCGGTTATCGAGTTCTTAGTATCTGCTTCTCTTTTTGTGAAATGCATCAATATTTTTTAACATTGGCAGCTTGTAATTAGCTGCAGTATAGACAGCATAAATCTATAATAGGTCAGACACATTTAACCATTTCCTCTTTTTGTAAATACTGCAATCACTAATGACACATGCAATGTGCAGTTACTTTTGGTGTTAAAGATTTCTCAATATACCACACACCTGTTGTAGTTGACAGATAAAACTGAATATTTTACAATTCCAGTCAGCTGCTGAATCATCAAAATGGCTACCACTTCCAATTTGAACACTTTGTAACGAAACTATTTTTTTAAATCATGTAGCAACTGTTTCCCTAGAATATAACATTACTAATATCCATCCTTATTCTGATATAATTGGTGTAATAGTTTTTGTTAGCTTGAATTGACTTGCTGCATAACAATAGGATCTTCCATTTCTCTCTCTCTCTCTCTCTCTCTCTCTCTCTCTCTCTCTCTCTCTCTCTCTCTCTCTCTCTCTCTCTCTCTCTCTTGAACAGATTGTAACAAAACATTCTACCAAAGTTTAAATTCTGAGATAGCTTACTATCAATGTTATTTTGTCAAGAATGGAAAAAATGTCTGAAATGATAGAACTTGTAAATCCTTTGACTCCATGGCCTATCACTGCATGTGTTTGACTCCCGTTCATGGAGAAGGACTTAATATGAAAGGGTCTTTCAGCTGAATAGGGTTGTGCCAGTAACTCTACCCAAATATTTGTTTGGGTTTCCTCCATCAAAGTAAATTGACATTGCTAGAACTATAATAACTATAATTGTGTTACTGCAATTTATTTCTAAAAACAAAACTATTTCTAACTACTTACATTTTGTCATATACCATTCAGAATATGTACTCTCTATATTTGTATATGTACTCTTCATATTTATGACATTTTGACAGGGCTTTGTGTACAATTATTTATAGTCCAGATATGCTGTCAAATTGATAAATAGACAGCTGACCACAGCTCCATATGCAACAAATATAGTTATTGTTCATTTACAATCTAAAAGAATACACCAAAAACTAAAATGGGAACGAAATAGAAATAAGAAATGGTTAAAATATAAATTGGTGTGTTAATAATGTAACCAGGTTTTTTAAATATACAAATACAGGTAAAAGGCTTAAGTATATTTATTAAGTATATTTGTGAAGTTTATAATCTAAATAAAAAGCTTACAGGGTAAATGGAGGGTGGGGCAGATCCTACAATTATTCAATAAAGTAATAAATTACATGCACGTGAGTCCTGAATGCATAACATTAGAGAAAATTAAGTAAACGCACTATAAAACGGCATAATTACAACAATGTATTCAGCAATTTTCAAAACAGCAACTTACTGCAAACTTGAGACTGCCCGAGTCTATTATGCAACAAAACTTCTGATTGGATAATCCAATGATATGTTTTGCGGCAACAGGCGCACGCAACATTGTGTAACAGTTAATTCCCATGACAGGTCATCGACAGCAGAGCTAAAAAATGAACTTACCTTCAACGGATTAAATCACACACACAAATTCCACTTGGAAGTCGCAAATATCCGTCTGTGTGTTACAGCTACGTCTAAGTAAGTAGTCCGATCACATATTTAACAACGTTAATTCCACAGTTTCACTTGACGTTGCAAGAACCAGTGTGGAGCAACTTCAACAAGTTGTCTAACTTTGTAAGAGAAATTAGAAATACTTTCCAACTAACTATTAAACTCCTTAAACTATCAAGTATGATAAAATGTAAGCTATGAACCGTGTATAAACACCCCGTGTTAGTCAGTTGTTATACTAGTGTGGCTATTTCACCGTTTCATCGCTGTAGTCGATCAATGGCCGAAGGGGGGTTTGGAGAGTATGGGGCCCCCGATGGGGAAAACTAAGTGGACATTTGCTATGATTTATTGGCAAGTTTATCGCACCACATGCTTGGCTTGTTTTTCATGTTATTAATTTACAATGTTTTGTTGTTAGCAAAGCATGGAATGTACGCTTATAAATATCCGTTTTTAAATGAAACATGAATAATTTCTTTGTCGTTTGTGGGTTAGCAATTAAAAATTAAGTGGACGTATAATGCTCTTGGTCAACGTTTGCGTAGATATATCATGTAACGATACAGGCGCATGGTAAAATTCGGATAATTTAATGTTTTTGTTTAAGTAGATACAGATGTATATATTTACACGGATTTATATCTTGACCCAACTTTTGCCCATTCTTCTTCATATCAAATGTCAATATACATTGCTTTAGTTTATATGAACAACAATGATATATTATATTCATTATTTATAAATTGATAAATTATCAATAAAACAGCAATTGAAATCGTGAATGTCAGTAAAGTGACCCCCTTTAAAACCAAGCAGTAGCCTACAATGTATAGCTTAACAAGAGATTTTCACAGCTGACATTCTATTCCGAATACAAGCCGCTTATTGATTCAACACTTTTGTGTGTAAGAAAACTGGAAAACACACACACAACAACAACAACAACAACAAAAATCAACAACAGCAACACCGTACCACTTCGAGAAAACCTATTTACAGGTAAATGACAAGCCTTTTAGAATTTGTAGATTACCTGGAAATCACAAGGGTAATGTTAACATCAACAACAAAACAACAATAACAGCAACAACATTAACAACCAAACACAAATCCTCTGCCACGCTTTTCAGTATCATTTTATTTTATATCGCAAATATTGCAGGCTTCTGTTTTCTATGGAAACGTCTTAATAAATAGTATCCGGCTAAGAAGTCCCCGCCTCACTTCAACCTGTTCTACTAAACTACCAAAATGGCAAGTCAAGCCAGAATGTGTGGATTGTTGCACATGACAGTTGAAAATAAAACCATTTAGTAACACAGATCAATTTATTTTGTTTATTGTAAAAAAGGTAAGGAGGTCTTTTGAAATAAATCATTGAGGAATTTGAATTTTCATAGTTTCTGATTGGCTACAAATGTAGGGCGACTTCTAAGCATAAATGCAATAGAATAAACCATTAAAATAGTTTATCTTTTGGTCCTGACACCTAACATATGTTACAGATGTCATGGAACACTTGGCATACCTTGATGCAAGTGTGTACATAATCCGACCTCTCCTTCCCCACCGTGGTTGTTGTTGTTTTGATTTTATTATTTTATGAATTGTTCTGTTAATTGTTTATGTTGTTTTTTTTTTGTTAATTAATATATTTTATGCAAGTACGATAGCTTTTTATTAATACCTCACAGTAAAAGGAGGTATCCGACAGTTTGTCTATATCACATGTTAAGCACAGTAGTACACCAGCGTTTAAGGTTAATTTTGCATTCTCAAATTTTGTCTGATATATATTTGTTATTATTTTGTTACGACATAGATTCATTAAAATAAAACATTGTTGTACTAGTTTGTTGCTGGCTTGTTCTTTCTGTAACATCATTCCGTCGTTTAGTAAACGTGCCATTTTATAAATAAATCTTAAATAGCGACACCGGTCGTAATACACATAAATGTAGCATGATCTTACCACAGTTATGTGGAATATGGGCATTATTTGTGCAAAAACTCAAACGTAAGTCTAAGAAAAGACGATTCTGATCTCTATCTATATTGTTAGACATTACAACTCACGAAAAAACACAATCTGTAAGGTCATTCTTTCAAAATCTGTAAATAAGCACGAAGTTGATCTCTGCTAAAAAGAAAAAAACAGATATCGACGTCAGAGCGGATTATTCGGATGACGATATAAAGCGTTCGCAAAGGCAAGTTGTCACGTGGATTTCTTAGTTTTAAAATAGCAATCTCTGCAGCGTAGCTCAGACAGGAAATACCTGTTTTTGCAGTGACCAGTGGGGCTTTATGCTTCACTGTTCAGACAGGTCTATGGCATCAATGACGAGCATTTTGAAGGACCTTACCAGGTAACAATGACTTACTTGGTTATTTGAGAAACAAAATTTCGCTCCAAACTGTTGGATACCACCTTTATCGTTACTCAGAGCTAGTGGAAATCGTGAATATAACGGGAAAGCTTGACTCGATAAAACAAAACACAAACAGTCTTCAACTACCAGTACGGAAAGGAACTAATTTGTACTAATTTGTTCAAAGGTTGTTGACTCCTTGTGAATTAAAAGTTGCCGCACCGGCAAACAATGTATATTTTTGTCGCATGACGTGTATACGCCAAGTATTCCATACTCCCACTCCCACTGTCACAGTGGGAGACCAAACGATACCTACCTGAAGTTGCTTATACAGTGCTGCCTCTTTGCCTTGGTAACTCCACTCCCTCAACACTTGTTGTATTCCTGATACCACACCATCACATATAATTCATGTAACTAATGGTACACACGTTCTATTACCAGTGTCAGTGACCCTTCTTTTTTCCTTCTTTTTCTACCTTTTCGTGTGTGAGAACAGCATGATCTTCTTCGTGTTTATTGCTATAAATCACACATTTAACGGCACCAATGGCACAATAGGTACGAAATTCGAAAGGTCGATAGTTTGATCCGATTAATAAGCGCTAAAATTCAAATATCTTTTCGAACTCTCACAACATATTATACTCAATCAAATTACCCCATTGACGCAATTACTGGAATAAATTAACACTTTGCAATATTGGTGTACAATGAGAATTATGGGATTTATTCCGGCACATCCCGAGTTTCAAGTTTGAAACATTCCTCATTATCTAACGCCACTTTGGCCCGCCAAGAAACCCTTCTCAAAAAAGTTAAACAGACGGACAGACAGGCAGATATTCAGACTTATGTATACATATTGTGATTAATTGTCACGAGATGCATAGTTTAATATCTCAAAATCAAATATTCAAATTCAGACCAAGTTTTTCTCGAAGACTGCTGTGCTGGACAACATTTGCAGTTGTTTCATTTGGGAGGCTATTCACACCGAACCTTAACCACCTGTGTACTACCGACCTGATTTGTACACCCCGTCGCGGGCCCCGTTCTATTGGCTAATGCTCAAGCCATTAAAGCCCACAGTAATGTGGAGCGGGTCAACTGGCCCGGACTGACCGACGAATGACCTTCCAATTACATCACAGACGGCGCTGTGCAACTGTTAAATTCATCGTTGCACCGAAGACGACGATCGTCGATTTCCGCAAGCGTACGGAAAATGACGGAAATTTAATGAATTAGTCCATGCGCTTTGAACTTCAGTTACGTGACCTTTTAATGCATGGTTTTATGATAATTGATCGTAATACCGTTCTGTTATTTACTTAATGTTTCTAACATACCGGGTAGTCTATAATTTCTTATTTTCCATAGTGTAGCGGTACCGAGTATGAATATCCAGCAATGAAAACTTGCAGAGTGAAGGTTTGACCAAAACGCCCAACCACTTGAAAGCCGCCTGAAACACTACGTGAAGTTGTGCACAATATACACAACCAAATCAAGGGAGAAAACGATTTTAATTTGGAAAGAGGGTGATTCGTGTTTCAAATATCAGCGGTGCGGAAGGAGTGCGTTTAGCGACATCTGGATATGAAATATTCATTTCAAATCGTACGTTATATATATATATATATATATATATATATATATATATATATATATATATATATATATATATATATAACCCGGCGTGTGCCGGGTGTGACTTTGTAAATGTCCTGATAATAGTACGTGTCTGGTGCATCATTGTTATTTGGTTAAAAGGGCAACAGCACGAGTATAAACTGCTATCAAAGATGGACTAAACATGCGTCGTTTTTATTGTGCTTTTAACTTATTGTAATGACAAACGCGGTAGATACTTGAAAGCAAAGAGTGCAGAGTCAAATCGGGCGATATCTGCTCATCTTTTGTGGTATGCTGTTTCGTCCTTAAAAAGAACTACGAACCTATGTAGTCCGGCTGTGTTATGATTTACGAGTGTCGGTCAAACAAACGCACACAAACAAAAGAGCGGCTGATAATTTACTGACCAACTTGCAAAATTGAGGTCAAATGTGTCAGAGTGTTGACCTAGGAATCCAGGCCATCGGTCAGTGGCTTGAAGAATGCATCTATAGACTCTAGACACACATGGTTGTGATGATGGTAGTGGATATGGTGGTTCTGCTGCTGCTGCTAATGCAAGCACTTTGTTCTAGAGTTAATTGGCTCCACCTCTTATGGAATGCATTTTTTATGGAGAAGAAAGTGTAGCCGTCAATAACATGATGTCGGAGGTGTTCTGTGAGACACGTTTAAGAGAAAAGTACCAAGTGTTCCGTTTTTAACAGGGTAGATTGCAACAATAAAGTGTAGCTGGCAATTATAAAATGTAGCATAAAACGTAGCTGTTTGGTGAATTTTGGTTTAACAAAGAAACCGTGTATACCGATGTTAGAAATGCATTTTGTAAATACAGATGTAGCAGAGAAAAATGAAAACAAAGTAGCAAAAATACTCTACTTCCCATCAGAGTTATGGTCCGTTACTGTCAAATGTTCATGTAATCAACCTTGTACGCGAATGTTTAGTTCCCAGGATAGTCATATTCTCGTTTAAAGCGCGTGGTGTCTACGGCGCCTTGGATGTCTCACATTCTGGCTCTTTCTTGTTGTATAGATTGTACAGATTTTTATGAAAACCTAATAACCTTCGAAACTACATATTGTTTTACATTCTCCATAAACGCTTTTAAACCTGCGACCGACTTATCGAAATAACGTGAAAGAAAATGCAAATAACGTATGGCTTATTTGAAACGTCCTTTTAAAAGGCTTCTTGTTGACGTGCGGGGGTTGCACTGTAACACAACACATGTTGTTTCAACGGGGATGAATTTGGTTTGTGGTCAAATGTATAGCTATTATTCGGCCATAGTTTTATCTGATTTTTTCAACTTAAATAATAGTGGAGTGAACAGATGTCAACATCTAGTGAGCCAACTTTCCCGAATGTGAGATCATGAGGATATTTAAACTAATTGTGCATAAACGACTATTAAATGGACAAGTCGACGTTCAAGAAGCAGAAGAAATATACAAATATTTAAAATAAAGTCCGGCTTTCGCAACTTGTCTTAGGTATTAAGACAGGTCAACAAAAATGACTCGATTGGAACATCTATATGATGACGTAAAACCCGAGGAGCTACCATTGTTTGTGGGACTATCCGAAATGTAGGCTCCCGGAAATCTTCGGTCATTTTCGCTTGTACTCCTGGCCGGTTCGGATACCGCCGAGTATTTACAATTGAGAATTTTGCAGTCATAATCATAACAAGTAGCACACATATGTTCGTAGTACTTTTATCCACTAAGAGCATTAGCCAAGACCGATTAGCAAGGAATCAATGGGTTTATTACCTACCCTTTAAACTTAATCCCGCACCGGAACCAAATACATGTACTATCCATTGAGAGTACTGAAACGGAAACTATTTGTTGTCCAGTGAACTTAATAGGCTGAATTGAATACATGATTGACAAGTTTAAAAATATATATATTACTACATCCCTACCGGTACTGGAGACGCAGCTGTTAGAGTGGACCCCTTGCAATGAAAGTCTCAAATCAATCCAAGACATCGAAATATTTTAAGAAGGACATTTTCAGGAACTACTTTTTCTGGTGCGATCATGATGTGAAGTGGTGTGATATCGTACCAGGAGCGACCAGATTAAACTATTGTTGGTTGGAAATTAAGCAAAGAACTAAATAATTGGCTCATTTTATGCTGTATTATGCGCATATTCATTCTGTTGGCAGCTTAAAGCTTGTGTTGTTGTTTTTTAAAAGTAAAGTAAAACAAAATTAAAGCATCCCCTTCGCATTAAGAACAATTACAAGTATACAAACAGTAAAGTAGACAAAAAGAATAAACTTGTTGTTTTTCGCCTATGGTATTGCTACAGTGTATGGTACTGACAGCTGATTACGAGCGTACAAGGTGCAACGAGCAATTTAAACACACTTCTCTCATTGAAGCATCCCAATGTATACAGCTGATTGTGTGAATTCAAAAATTTATAAAGCACGCATATTGCAACCACAAGATCAAATATTTAGACCATGCAGAAAACAGCAAAAAATATCGACCAAGAACGGACAGAGCGGAGTTCTATATCTGCCTTATACCAAATGCATGAATCGTATTTGACTCATTTGATATTCAACGAGGTTTATGGAAATGACAAAATTCTGTACGGTGTCCTCAGAGGAACCCTATTAACTCACCACACCGCCATTTAATCGCGACCACGTGGACACTTGGAAGTATCAATTAACCATCGGTGCATTTCCAACTAGCCAGCTTCAGGGGCAGCATTTTCCACCTTCCAGCATCTTCTTAGAATTTTCAACTGTGATTTTATTTATATTTGTTATCAATTGTGATATGATTTCTTCGAAAAAAACATTGACCGCTTCCTTGTCACGTTAATTGCAATGTTCACCTATCCCTTTTGGGGATTTTCATGTTTGTCTTATATCACGTTTTATTTTCATTTTACAATGGGCTTTTATTGATGTAAATGCTTACAAGAAAGATCACGGACATGCGACACCCATTGCCCACAGAGCATGTGTTAAAACTTGAAAGCAAGAAGATGAATATGCTTTTAAACAGACCTACTGCTGCATTTATTGGCGCCGCTTTTGAAAGCGGTGCCTCTTATGGAATGCATTTTTTTATGGGGACGATAGTGTAGCTGACAATAACACGATGTCGGAGGTGTTCTGTGAGACACTTTCAGCGAAAAGAACCAAGTGTTCCGATTTTTAACAAGGTAGCTTGCAACAATAAGGCGTAGCTGGCAATTATAAAAAGGAGCATAAAAACGTAGCCGTTTAACACAAGAAACCGAGTATACAGAGGTTAGAAATGCAGCTTGTAAATAAATACAGATGTAGCAGAGAACAAGGAAAACAAACAAAGTAGCAAAAATACACCACTTCCTATCAGAGTTATGGTTTGTTACTGTCAAATGTTTCTGTAATTAATCAACAGTGTAAGAGAGTATTTAGTTCCCAGGATAGTTATCATCTTGTTTAAAGCGCACGCTCTCTACGATGCCTCACATCCTGGCTCTTTCTTGTAATTGTTTTTGAACATGCATATAGTATGGGTTGACGTCACAGCTTTTAAGAAGCGACCGAATTTTTTAATCGGAAATTATTATCCAATTTCAGCTGTTAAAACACATGTTACATTTTTATTCAAGTGTTCTATTTCCTTTTTTGTGTCTTCTAAAAAACTACTTCATAAACAAAAATAAACTAAGGAACTATAAAACAATAACAAGTAAACTTTTACGCAAATCGATTGCCAAATTCTTATTTTCAAAGTGCAGGACTGCACTAATTCTGCCACAATCTCTTCAGTGCCATATTCATGGTTTCCATTTCTTCGTATAAAAGATTTATTGTTTTCTTTTTAAGTAATCAGTAATCGCAGTTAAGGTCCTTAATTACATCCCAACAAAGAGCTTTTAGGCGCGAATCGCACAATAACAGCTCGGTGAATATTACAACAATCAGTGGTGGTGTGTTTGGTTTAAATTTGGACAGACTGCACCAATTACCAAGCACATTTGCTGGAACACTTTTGTTACATTTGATCGGTATTAAAGATTTGATAGGATTTAAACTTCATAGTTTTACTTTGCATTAAAGAATATTACTTTTGGAGACATGTTATGAAAGAAAGATAGGTCATATACACTCAATGTTTTAGTTGCTAAGGCGGATGTTGGTGACTTCGTTCCATTTCAAAGTCGTACCGCGATTATATTTTTGAGATGGCATTTTTGAGTAGGTGTTATTCACAGATGTTGTTGTGTTGCCCTAGGGATTACAAAGTAGTCACACTTACACATTTACTCAGTGAACAGCATAACCTTTTTGAAACGCAATATATATATAAAAGCAACTGAAAGTGGTGCTAACTGCTACAATACTAAATAGTAAATATGCGTTTCGGACTACTTTAATGCCCTGCATCAACTTTTTCTTGTTGTCTGCTACATCAAGGTTATTGCAAGCTATACTGATATTCTCGGCACATTTCTTGGAATAGGATATCACCAAAACAGCAGCGAATTTCTGTTACTGCCTGCTGCATTTTTGCCACCATCAATTTTCAGATAAGTGGCACGGCCCTCCTTGACAAACATTTTCAAGCGATCTTGGTAGTGCAGTTGTAAACTGTTTATCACATACTGTAGAAGAGTTAAAGAGAAGATAAGACTGTCCACCGGAAGTGGAGCGCCTGACATAAAGTCTTTTTATTTTTTAACGTAGATTATTTTGCTTTGAGACAGTATTTACTACTATCTAGACAATCTTATGCAATTTGGTACAAAAAAAAGGCTGAATCATTGTTGAGTTATGAAAAAGCAAAATAACTGCTTCCCCCCACCCCACCCCCCGCCATGCTCAATAATGGACTGACCCATTTAGATCGGAAATGGTCATTTCATGTAAATTTTCAAGTGAGGATATTCGGGAAGTTATAACCTTATTTTAACCGGAACTACTTGGCGATGACGGCTGACTGTGTTGTATATTAACGTAACATGCGCTTGTATCATGTCGTGATGTGAGGCACAATTGTAAGCTGGAAGTAGAACCATTGACATCAGCATGAATTGCTTTTAAACAAAAAGAATGTTTTATTTCCTCAAAATGTACGTCCCTTGCTGCCGAATTCAAATGAGACCACGTAAAAGTTACTAAAAATCCCACTAAACGCTACAACTGAAGATTATTTTTTTACCGGAAGTGCAAATGTACAAGCTCGGGTTGAGGTCAGTAAGGTCGTACGAAAGTTACATAATCATGTTGTATTTTTAACTACATACACTATCTTAGGTAATTTATTCCCTATTCAAAAAAGCTTAAATCGTGTACACGTATCTTTCCGTCATTTATGACGTAGCTGCCAAAAGATGAACGAAATATCCGAAGAGTACAAGTCAATTCCCAACTGCGAACGTTGATCCGTCTGAACAGCTGTAAAGAAATGGGGAACGAACAGATTGATCTTGCTGGCTAACCGCTTGATGAACTTTCTTTGGGAATAATTAAGTTTTGATAGTCTATCCAATGATAATGAGGTCTACATGGTGGGTGATTGTGGATTAATCAATCCGTTCTCCTGTAAGATGTTTACATTCGTATCATCTTAGGCACTTTCCGTACACGTTCGAAAAAGGACTTCGAAAGTAATAAAACTGATACACCGGAAAACTTGGTAGTGCTTAGGAAGTAAGGTTGTCAATTAAAAATAACGCAATAAAGCGATCAAAATGGCGTGTTTAGTACTGTTTTGAATATCCGCATCAGTGTTTAATTATAACGCTAGTTTTCAGCTCAAATCAGGGCTACAACATACAAATCGGTAAAGTAAGGTCCGCGGATTTCTAAATATAGCATTTACATATCAAAATCAAAGCTAATACAAAAGTGGGTGTGTGTGTGGGTGTGTGTGTGTGTGGGGGGGGGGTATAATTACGCTTTTAAAAATCCACCCAACCAAATTCGCAGGGTTGTTCTGCATATCATCACGTACATGTATGTGTACATGTATTGAACCAGACAAGGGGGTGGACCGGACCTGGTAGCGGACATACCAAAGTCGTTAAAATGGTAGTGGTATAGCTCCCTTGCTAACGCTCAAGCAAATATAAGGGTAGTTCCACGACTGGTTGGCCCGGTGTCAGGATAATGTGACTGGGTGTGGTATCATGCCAGGTGTTCACGGCATGCTATACACAGTGAAGGCAGCACTATATCTGCTTCAAGTAGACACCGTCTCCAGATAACTGAAATACTGTTGGTGGGACGATAAACCCAATAAACAAACAAGGGGGTGGTTAAATTCTGTAAATGTCGGTCAAATACGACCACATATCGAGAAGCTGGGTAAAAATTAGGAGTCATTGAAGGTTAGTATTGTAATAGTAATAGTTTCTGCATAAATTTTGCTTAAAAGTGCATTGACTTTAATATCAGTTAAAAATTGTTTTTATAGTGTAAAACCGCGCATTCTATTTCGTTAACATTTACTTCATGAAAAAATGACAACAATTTATATATTTTTTTTTCTCTATTTATGTCTTTCTTTCTATGTCTGTCTGTCTGTCTCTGTCTTTCTCTGTGTCTCTGTCTGTCTGTGTCTCTCTCTCTGTCTGTCTGTCTGTCTGTCTGTCTGTCTGTCTGTCTGTTTGTCTCTGTGTCCCTCTGTGTGTGTGTGTGTGTCTCTGTGTGTCTCTGTCTCAATACATACATATATATATATATATATATATATATATATATATATATATATATATATATATATATATATATATATATCGTCGGTTAAACGCCAAAAGGGCTCAACAACATTTTTGGTCAAATATGACATTTTTATATTTTTTACATGTTTTTTATATGATCTTTGTGTTGGAAACTTATTGAGCATCAGTTCCTATATTTTGGTCAAAATACATGACTTGAAAATTTTGTACAATATAGTATTTGCACTTTTGTGTACTGCCAAAAGGACTCATCAACAATTTTCTTCTGCCAGAAGGGCTCATCAGTGCTGATAAGCCCTTCTTGGATTTCTTGGATTAATGTGATAATGTTTGTTTGTAAACCCATTAGGCAGATACTATGGTGTGAAAGTGTTTATATTACAGCAATTAGTGGGGTCCAGCAGCAGATAAATATTCATTCTGAAGCCAGATTTTGTATTGGAGTTATGAAGATTTTGGTCTTTTTATTGTGCATAGTTTTCAATATTTGTGTGAAAATAGCATCAGGTAAGTGCCTTTTATGTTTTCTATATCTTGAATATAATAATACAGTTAAAACTGAGTTATATTTCTCCAAAGTCAAATTTACAAAGGAGGTGAGACAAGCAATAATTTATACATATTATGACGGAAACATGGCTTATGAAAGATAGAGACTTCATACGCCAGCATATTGATGTCCGCCCAACTAGCAATAAGTACAATAGGTACAATACCAAACTTACAAACATAACAGCAGAACATATTTCTTGACCTAAAAACAAACACAACTGACGTACATGGGAACAGGGTTAAATGGCAAAAGGTTAAAGTGCTGAAAGTAACGAAGTAATATCCAGAAGAGATTCAAATTAAATACGAGTATGACAAAGAGTTCAGAAAATAAATGTGACCAGATCAGTACAAGCACGCCTGTCTGCTATTGCGGGTGACCTCATGAAAGTATGATGGGAAATTACTGATTTCCGAAGAAAAGAATGACTTGTTAGATCTTTGGGATTCGTTAGTCATTCCTGCGATATACAGAGGATTTTATGAATCCTTACAAACAAGCAAATCTGCTTCAGACCAGTTAGCACTACAAGACATTAATGATGAAGACTCAGACAGGTCTGTGGGCGATTAGACAAGGCCAAAAACATAGAAGATGGTTACAAATGGTTTCAAAAAGACTTCGAAACTGACATGTACCTTAACAACAGCAGTTATAAACATCTAACTGTATTAATAGACTTAACACATTTATCTGCAGCGTGATTTAGATCTGATGAGCCCTTTTGGCTTTATTAAATTTCTCTCTGAAAGTTAAATATTTCTTTCTGCCAAAAGGACTCATCAACAAAATGCCCATTTTTGGCAATGTTTGTGTGTTTCTTATATTTTGCTTTGTGTGAATAAACATATAATGAATTACTACTGACATGTGCAAAATATAAATTCATTATCACCAAAAGTGGATTTTTAAGATGCATCTAAACTTTAAACCTGTTTTTCTCCATAATGTGAAAAATACTGTTGAGCCCTTTTGGCTTTTAACCGACGATATATATATATATATATATATCTTTAAATTCGTATCTGAGACAGGAAAAACTATACAAATACCCGATATCACCCACCACCCAACTCGCAAAGGCGATCCATAATTTACAAGTATTTTGGTTTCAGCCAATAAGATAAGTTGTAGCATTTTGGGACAGTAAGTAAGTTAATGTTAGCGATTTTGTCCAATTGCCGATTTGGGTCGTGCTGTGTCTGTTTAGGTACCAGAAACATGAGCAAAATATTGAAAATGACCCCAGTAAGCATCTAGTGATTTATACTAATAATTTAACTTTGTAGTTTTTAATCAAACCTGGAGTGGTGCAACCTTATCTAGTGCTCAGTCTCCAGTTTGTATATGACATGGTGAAGTCCTTGCACGTTGTCACCTTGCCCGGTAATAAAGTCACTGTCGGTTAGAACTCAGCGCACAATAATAGCAGTGTTGCTTCATGTAATAGAGCCGGGGCATCTTGTTAAATTACTGCTGGTCAAAAAGAACAGGACATAAAGGAGGTGAAGAAATCTTATTTATGAGGGTCAGTTCGCGGTCAGACTAAAATGACCAGTCAAAAAGTCCAGGTAGTTTAATGAGAAAGGATGGTACGCAATTACTGTTTTTGTTAGGAGTACGAAACTATTGTTGTCTGGTACAAAGGATACCAGCCTCGCTCGAGACATGCAGCCGGAACTCTTTGGTCATTTTGGTATAAACAAGTACATTTGTATATCTCCGAGAAGTTTCGATTCGGGAAAGGAAGAGGCCATTTGAGTAATCGTTTATATTTATTTGCAAAACTTTTTTTATCCACTGCCTTTTCTTGTTTGATTTCTTGTGCGTGTGTGTTGAGGTCACAAACTTAATGAAATATTATAAAACGAATTTCGAATATCCTCTGATTAGACGGCCCATATTTGTGAGAATATCTGACTCTGTTCTTCGTTGTAATCATAACACCACAAAGAAACAATAATTAAAAATGAGTCTACAAATTAACTGTCAGTCATAATAAGAAAAGGTAAAATAAACTTAATAACAACAAATAGACCACCTGGACATTACTTTTCTTCAGTTTAATGTAATGTACAAGAGCTTCTCTAAAATGCCACTGACGAATCTTTTTTTTTCAAATCAACACAGAGGACATTAACGAAGTGTAGGGTGCTCGTTAATTCGGTGCTAAAATTCTTTAGCAATAGGTGCATGGTGACCTTTTGAACCTCGCAGGTAATACCACACCGAGACTGGGTCAGACGTGGGTCAATGGTGTAATACATTGGGGCAGGAAAACAGTTCCCATTAGAATACGAAAGGCAACATGACTGTGTCGGCGTAAGAATGCCAACCATCCAGGTCCGTGTCTGATTGCTGCCCATACTAACTGCGCATGCGCGAATGATGCTCCGACGCATGCGCAGATTTGCTCCCATTAACACATGTCAATAATTTTAGGCGCAATTCCCACGAGAACTTCTAATGAATAACATCGGTGCAATAAGATTTATTAATTTTACATGCCGTATCAAGGACCGAGTCCAATCGTGTTTATCTCGGCCCATGGGAATTGTGTATGGCCGGACTCTAACGGCCAAAACATTGACCGGAAATGGCACTCATTCTTGACAATCTATAAGCAACACACAGTGGGTGTCACTCACTATTTCCCGTTTTATTATATGATAAAAAGAACAGCATTTGTATTAAAATAGTCAGAGGAAAAAATGTTGGAGAATTGATTTGTATATTCATTTTTATTATTTATCCTCCTGCTGTAACTACATTTCGTTAATTTTTTCATGAATGTTTTCATATGTCTGCGTACATGTATTTGTCCCTATTCTCTGTTTTATTCTTTAAACTTTAATTGTAACTCTTTTTTCACTCTTGTAGTTCTTTGCATAAAAAGGTATAATTTCTAATAGTGAAGATGGACAACGTCAGGAGACACACACACACACACACAAGAGCCTCATACGGATTTAACTTATTTTAATTAAGGATTAATTAATGACGGATTTATAAAGTTAAGGAAATCACATACGACAAACAGGCACTGGTGAAAAATAGGGAGTCTTAACGTCGTTGAAACTTACACAATACACCAAAGTCTGCCTGATTAGGTTCAGAACTATTTGCCTAAACCTGCATCAGAATGTTTATATACCATAAACAAAGAAACTTGTCTAGGCTATAAACCGATGTACTAGTTTGAAGGATATGTTCGTATATACTAAATATTTCTTAATTTAAAAGTTAGCCAACAATTAATACCCGCGGTTGCAACAATTTAGAACACTGACTTTTGATTTACACTCGTGCAGAAGAAATTAACGTAGCGTTAATAATGTCAAGAATATGAGTACTGATAGTACTAGATCTAGTACACTAGATCTAGTACGTACACATACACTGTTTTTTATGATTGATGTGGATTTATAATGGTTGTATCTGACACAGTCTGTATCATGTATATGTAAAGATAACGCGTTTGTTTGTGCATTCGTCTGTTTGTGCATTCTTCGGTTTTTCTGCATTCGTCTGTTTTGGCATTCGTCTCTTTGGGCATTCGTCTGTTTGTGGTGTATTGGAAATGTTCTCTGGGCGTACTCGTATTCGTTTCTTAATTTAAAGCGATGATATATCTACTTTTATGGTAGGACAGTGTAAAACTTATGGAAATAAATAAGTTGTTTCTAAAAATAGCCAACTATCATGAGCAAACAACGATAGGGTTAATCATTTTGTGACATACTTTTTACCCAAGTTTCAAACATATTCATGGCATTAATAAAAAAGCCGTTTACAAAGCACTTTAACCATGGAATTTTTTCCTTTTAGATTATTTTGCACAATCTGTGTAATACAAACTTTAAACATCATATATGTTGCCGTCTTTCTCGCCGCCTATCAGCGTGTCTTTTCGAGGTTTTGTTGACCTGTCCTTTTGCTTCTGCGTCTGTTTATTTAAACGTGCATTGGCTTGGAGTAGATGAATGACATTTTTGCAATTTTCGTTTGTATTAATTAGTTCTTGTTGACTCTTTGTCCGTCTGTTACACATCTGCATTTTTCATTCTGTTTGCTGAATACTTTGTCCCAACCCTCATCCGACCGAAACCCAGAAATCCCCCGCCTTCTAAAATGTTGTGACCTTAATGACTCCATCAATGCGATTTAATGTCATGTCCCTGTAAGGTCACTGTATTGCCGCCACGACCTCGATACCTTTAAGGTCAACTTATACAAGAATAACCTTTGACCTTTAAGGTGACGCTGATCAAGGCGATCGGTAATAATGTCTCGGGACCTTTCTGTAGTTAATTGATATGTTGCCACTTTGCTGTGGGTTCCCGCGCTTTTCTCCGGCGAGAACCTGGCCGAAATTGTTTTTTTTTACGCATCGTGTCTTTCTTAGTCCTAAAACGAGGTGCCTTTTTGTTCCATAATGTTATTAAAGCAGCAATATGTATATGCTGTCTTACAGCGGACAATGAACTGTCACCACTGTTAAAACATGCCGCCAAGTAAAACTACACCATGCCGCACTAAGCCACAAAGCTAGACAATGTTTACTCAAGCGATTTTCACCATTATAAGTGAAGATGTGTTAGAATTTGCGAAGGTCTCACCGCATTATTTCTAAAAGGCCGGTTATTTTTGGTGCCCTACATCAATGTGATGACTGAACCATAACTTTACATTTGTCATAACAATAATCTACTTCATAACTGAGCCGTGCTGCACAATTGGCTATATTAAAAACCACGTGATTACGTACTTTACATAAGATTACGTTGTATAATTATCCAGAAAAACCCCCACCTGATATCGGTATACATGTTTAGCTTTTTAAATCTGCATTATGATTATTTATAGATTTTGAAATAATGGGCATTTAAGAATAGGATAGAGTTTATTAAGACGTTTCTATAGAAAACAGAAGCCGAAACGAGCGCGGCGAGTGCAGGCTTCTATTTTCTATGGAAACGTCTTAATAGATTCTATCCTACTTAGATGTCCCGGCCTCTCTTCTACCTGTTCTACCAAAAAGATATGTAATCCGCCCCATAAAACTGTCGATCGAAAGGTTTGTTGCACATGCGCAGTTGAAAATAAAACCATTTTATAAAATAGATCGCTCTATTTTGTTCAATGTAAAATAGAAAATAGAAAGGAGTATTATTTAAAATACATCGCTATTGAATTTGAATTTTCATAGCATCTGATTGGCTACCAATGTAGGGCGACTTATTAAGCGACATACTTTGGTATTCGTACTGTCTTAAACTGAGGTTATGTTATAAAGAGTCTTTACGTAAATTAAAGTATACGTTTATACAGAAGTTATCAGGCGCGTAGCTTCCAGAACGCACAATACGCAGCTGCGTACACATTGTCTCCAAAGAATAAAAAAAATAAAGAAAAAAATCTTGCGCTAGAAGTGGGGTGTGTATATTTATTGCAATCAAACGGTACCGCTATTTTGACCATGAAAAATATGTAATATTGCTAAAGCGAATTAATATCTTTTCTGTAGCTCCTGATATGGGACAAATTTAGTACTCTTATATTTCAAATCGGAACTTTTCAGATAATTCCGTCCTCAAGATGATCACATATTATATTTTATTTATAATCTAGTTATATCTTGATACCAAAAAACTCCCGAGAAGACACCATGCACGATCTTAAAAAACCCAAAGTTTTCCAGGGGCGCATGCTCCTAGACCCCTCTAGCGACCATGCGTACACCTCATATCCTGCCTAGCTACGCCCTTGGTTAAGCACAAATTGTTCCAGAACATGGTAAGATCTTGTTTAAAGTATTAGGATATAGGAAAACTGCTGCATACAACAATTAAGGTCTTGTATGTCGGTTGTTTCACAAGCTACCCAATAAGAAATAAAATATAAAACAATAAAACATACATATGTTCTTGTACTACCGTAATATCTGCTTTAAAACGGACGCTTTCCGTAACATTCTAATCATCGTTCTTTACGTCATTAAAGCCTTTTCACGATCAAAATCTACCCGGTTAGGAATCAAATAAAAATAAGAAAATAAACAAACCCCATCGCGATCTCATAAGTCAAATCTTACAAAATGTAAGATACAATACATGCAAATGATAAGCATGACCAAGGTGCAATTATATGCTAAATGAACAATACAATACTGTTCGTTCATCATATAGCTGTACTAGTCATCAGTACATGCGTATTAACATGCGTATTCTTTCAGTGTATATACCATCAACACTAACCTACATGCTCATACGTTCCCGTTTATGACATTCAGCGAAATAAATTCCTTAAACAATTTCGCATATCTACAAATAAGACAATCGTTATATCGACTATCTGATCATAAAAACTTCGGTAAGTATTAGTTTAACAGGTTTATGGCAAACAAAAGAGGTGACCTACCACGAGGTCATTGACCCGCTTTTGTTCAGTAGTCATCGCATTCATAACTATTGGGGGTGGGGGTGGGGGGGGGGGGGGGTTATCCTCAATCGGAACTCCTCGGGTTAATTTCGTCCTCGGGACAATCATCCCTCGGATGTATCTGGTGCAATGATACTTAAAGAAATCACGATCGTTTTGTTCGCCGGAAGTCGAAAGAATATGCCTTAAATGTAGTTCGCACAAAACATAAACAATGGCGTCGTTTGACAGCTGTTTTGTTTGCTGCGCTTTGTGAATTAAACTTGAATGATTTAAATTTGAAGCAGCCACAAATTGAAGTTTAACAGGCATCGTACTATAGTGAGCTGTCATCCGAGCTACCATCTTTATTTTGACCTCTCATAAAATAAGTCCCATTTAGGGAAATGGCCGAGGTGTTCCGAGTGGTATCCGCCATTGTTCGTGCCGTCTTTACCTTGATATAAGTTTTTACACAGACATGGTCGGTTCGAAATACTGGATGACACAAACCAGATACCTAGCTGAGCCATGACAAAGTGTCATAGCTAGTTAAAATGACTAGCCAAGACAAAAACAGCATCAGAAACTGCAACAACTTATCTTGCTGAAGCCAAACTTATATAAATATTGTCCCGGAACTGGTTAAGTAAGGTTCAGGTAGGTTTACTTCTAATAGGATGTCTTCGGACAAGACAGTCCTTGCCATGATCAGTCAGGACATTGAACTCCACCGTTCCACGTGGTTTCTGGACTCTTGGACTGAAGCCAAATAACGATGCCATCCTCGTTGTGTGTGTTGTTTATCTTAAGGGATTGGGAATTGCCGGAATATTTGCCGATACTGTGCAGCGACATTTCTATCATTATAGCACAGGAGCACTTATGAGGGGCCCAGGGACTGAACCGGCCGGTCCATTATACTGACACCGACGAGTCAGGCGTAATGCTGTCCCCTTAGCCCCGAGCGTTAGGAGGGAAGCCACTACTACCAACTTTAAAGTCTTTGGCTTGACCAGGTCGGGGTTTGAACCCGCGACCTCCCGATCCGCAAGCCGGCGCTCTAACACATGAGCAATTGCGGCCGGTGTGTGTTCATCTTAAAGGAACTCGTCATGCCATATTAAGTTGCTCTTTCAGTTAAAAGTTTAACAGGAATGGCTATGACTTCTATTGAACTAAAATTTATGTTGTCATTGTGCTATTGGTATATACACATATTACACATAATTGACATTTTCAAGTTTTTCTTGTAACAGAAAATCGAACCAAAAAATGTCCACTAGAAATAATTATTTTGCGGCCTTTTCGAAGTTAATATACAATCTCATATACTTATTTAATGCATTGGTGGTAATACAGGTTGTTCAATCTTGCTGTAAGTTGTATTGGTGAAAATCTGTAAATAAACAAACTAAATATAACCATAAGTGGTCCAGATGTAATTATTGAGGTATGGTCGGATGTCGTTTTTTATACTAATCTGTGATAATATATTGACCAGGTCAATATGACATCGAAGTCCCTCTCTTAATTTTAAAATTGTATACGAATCATTGTTCTAACAGACGGAGTCGCTTGGACAATTGTGAAGTACAGACGAAGTTGCTCCATTGAAAATAGCATGCACAGAGTTGCTCCATGTAAAATAACATGAACGGAGTACGGACTTGCTCCATGTAAAATAACATGAACGGAGTACGGACTTGCTCCATGGAAAATAACATGAACGGAGTACGGAGTTGCTCCGTGGAAAATTACATGTACGGAGTTGCTCCATGGAAAATTAAATGAACGGAGTATGGAGTTGCTCCGTGGAAAATTACATGTACGGAGTATGGAGTTGCTCCGTGGAAAATTACATGTACGGAGTTGCTCCATGGAAAATTAAATGAACGGAGTATGGAGTTGCTCCGTGGAAAATTACATGTACGGAGTTGCTCCATGGAAAATTAAATGAACGGAGTATGGAGTTGCTCCGTGGAAAATTACATGTACGGAGTTGCTCTGACTGCATTAGGTTATCTTAGTCATTCATTGTAAACAGTTTCTGGCGTGGAATCATTCGTGTCTTATTCAAACAAAAATAAGACTTAAGTCCGTACAACAATATTTTCGAGGAACGAGGAAAAATGTAAAGTATTCCTTTGGAAGGAGTGAAAATAAGCAGAAGACAACAGTCCAGGGCTCCCGCTGCCATGCGCCAAATGCGCCATTGGCGCAAAAACAAAAAAAGTGGCGCATCATTATGGCGCAGGATTTTTTCGGCATTATTTTTTTTCTTTTCATTCTCAGTTCAATGTACAAAAACAATATTAAAATAAAAAGAATTGCGTGTTAACAAACATACATATACATACTACAAAAATAACATCAATTTTACGCGTAAATTTGGCTCATAAAAATGGCTCATGAAATAAAAAAGTAGCGCATAATTTTCAAATCTGGCTCATTGGTTGGCTCGGACCAAAAAAAAACCCCAGGGGGAGCCCTGAACACGTGAACAACAACAAACACTGAAAACAGAACACCATAAATAACAAAACAATGGCAAAAGCGTGACTATGTAAAAAATAGCAAACAACTGCTCTATTAAAACATGACAATACCAGGGATAGATCCGGGGATGGGGGTTGGGGTGGGGCGGGGTGATGCCCCCCCCCCCCCCCACACACACTAACCAGGTAAAATAGTAGAATTGTGAAAAGTAAGCTTAAAAATACAATGCTTTTAAAGTAAATGTCTGCTGACTGCTTCGGTCGAAGTAAGGGTCTCTTGCTGTGTATGTCCAGTATTTACTACGATAAAGTTGAATGGATCTTGATTCATACACCCCTCCCACCCACCCACCCCACCCCCCGCGCCACCACCACCACCATTACAACATTTTTCTGCTAGGTCAGTAATAATTAATTCACTTATGCAGACGAGATTAAGTTCAGGAGAGTAATCCATCCTTCCTACCCGTAGGAAAATGTTCTCTATACTATTCCGGGGCCCTTTAAAATTTCCACTGCATAAAAAAATTCCTCCATCAAGTGGATCTTAAGTTTACACCCCATCCCATCAATAAACTCGTCTTTAGTTCGTCTTTGGTTTAATTTCAAATTTTGGAGGTCGTATTGTTTTGGACTACGTTGTACTTTGACCAAAGCGGAAATAATCAAACCTGACCAGTCTTGACATCTGATTGAAGACAAATATACCCTCACACTAACTGTGTCCCAGGTCATTGTTTTAGGGCTGTCAATGACCTCTGAGGTTCAGAGAACATGTCAGTGGGTACCTACCCCCCAACCACCACACACTGAAAGGTCGTCAACCTTTCAATACAGTTCTTCACACAGTTTATATATAAACTTTTCGACACCGCGCACACGCCAGCAGTCTGGCACTTCGTCATTGATCCTCCTCCTCATCATCTTTATTTACAAATTTTATATATTAATGTCAACTCAAGTTAATACAGCTCTTTTAAATATTGCTACTTTTATAAAGCAAGCCTTTAATATAAGAAAAAAAATACTTAACTATGTAAATGCTGTTTTTCTTTTATAAAGATAGTATCAACTTTACACTGATATTTATGATTTACTCTCCAAAAGTTCTATGTTCAATGTTATATTTGTAAAATTGGGATTGTATCACGTGACTGTTGTATTTTATTGTGTAAATCTATGTTTGTATCAGATGATGTGCGTATGTACAAATCTCAATAAACGATATTCTGTTCTGTTCTGTTATTTTCTATATTAATTGGGTTGCCCAGAATTATTTTAATTGGTTTTGAAAATGCCTATGGGGTGACGTCACAGCTTAAATGAAGATACGGAACTTATTCTATTTCAGCTGTTAATAATACAGTGTTACATTTATACTAAAGTGTTCTATTTCTTTTGTTCCGTCTTCTAATGAACTACTACATAAACAATGATACAAACGTAGGAACTATGAAAAAGTAGCAAGTAAACTTTTACGCATTGACAAATTCTTATTTTCAAATTGCAGGACTGCACTATTTCTACCACAATCTCTTCAGTGCCATATTTATGGTTTAAAAATTTCTTTTTATAAAAGATGTTGTTTTTTTAAAACCATTCGATGTAAAACATCATTCGGATCCCCTCAGCTCTTTTATGGTTCGAGTGGTAAAACATGTACAAAAATGTCAGTGAGCATTTCAAATATAATATCAAAAAAGAGCTAGGATGTGAGACATCCAAGCGCCGTAGAATGCATGCGCATTAAACAAGAAGGTGACTATCCTGGGAACTAAATACTCTCTTACTTTGTTGATTAATTACATAAACATTTGACAATAACGAACCATAACTCTGATGGGAAGTAGAGTATTTGCTACTTTGTTTCCCTTGTTCTCTGCTACATCTGAATTTGCAAGCTACATTGCAAACATCGGAATATTCGGTTTCTTGTGTTAAACACTACTCAGCCAAACAGCTGCCAATTCCTATAAATGCTAGCTACTTTTTTATAATTGCAAGATACACACTATTGCTTGAAGAAGGTAGCACAGAAGAGCTGCGATTTCCCTTTTTTTCCCAGCTACACTATCGCCCCCTTAAAACATACATTCCATTAGAGGCACCTGTTTTCAGAGGGGCGCCAGTAAGCACTGCGCGCCCATTACGAGCAAAATCCAAAAGCGAAACTTAAAATCGCCTAAATCTGTGTATGTGTACTTGTTTTTATTTTAATCGGTAAGAAAATATTTATCTTTTGACAAGTGAATAGGCACGTGATAATAATGATTAGATGGTATATTGGTAGAAACTCTGGTCTTGACAATTCTATGCTAGTGCAGAGAGTTGATCGATAATTCCGAGTAATTACGAAGAATTCCGGTTATAGAAATACATGAACACGTAAAGATTACTGAATTACCCGAGAAGATTTTATCCAGCGCCCTGAGACACCAGATCGGTTCCGATTACTGAGTGCTATAACTTAACTCTGGACATTGGACTGGTCGGAACGCAGAACTACTGCTCAGGGCTAGATCGAGGCCCGATGTGATAGTAAATGGCGGAATTTACCGACGAGCTCCGAATGGGTACAGGTGAAAAACCATCGACCCCGCCGTTTGACCGGGAATGACCTCTGTACGAACATTCATGGGCAGCGCTCTCTGATCCAGGGCGGTCAAGATGATGACCTTGGTATGTTTTACATACATCTGTCACAGCCAACGTGACTGAAGGGTCTGAGTGTCTAAATTCGGAGTTTAAACGCCCCATAAACGGTGGGTTTTAAAGTGGTTCGTTCCAAATTATAATGTTTACTAGATGGTAAAATGGTCTGTTCGCTGTGCCACTGAATAAATCTAATACAAAGACAACTTTCTTCTTAGACACCTACTGTGGCATTTACTTTGGAAATAAAAAATACTCTCAGCATCACGCTGCCAAATCCAAGACTGGTAGACCTAAGTTTACATGAGCATCATCTTCGGTCTTTTCCGTAAACGTTCGGAAGAACACGCAGGTACTGGTATAAATACACCGGGATCTTCGGTGTGAGCTACATCATTAAGTAGCTCCGGCAATGAAAAAATAAGGCAAACATCCAAAATGGCTTATTTTTTCACAATGCGTTGAATATTTGCATTAGAATCTGTTGGTTGTTCTGTAAATAAGATAAGTGCTGCGCTTTCATGAATTGAATTTCGGTTATTAATAAACTTTTGTGAATACCATGTATGTTATATTGTAATGTACATATTGCTACATCATGACCTGTCTCTTGAAATTGTTAATGTTGCATATGTGTATGCATGATTTGTTTAAGTTATATTGCACTTGTTACGACGATATTCTATGTACAAGTTAAATGTTATACTCTTTCTGGTTTTAATATTTTCCCATGCGTCCAAAGACAATTCGTTACTGTATTAAAAATTGACGGCATTGTAATTTTTTAATAACAACAAGGTTTTACTCTTTCTTGGTCGGTTTGTTGTTAGGCGAAATTGTTCCGTTGTTGAACAGGACCTCGACTGCGACCTTTGATGCTTTGCTTCAATGCTCTCTTGTTTTTTAATTGAAATGCATTATGACTCAAAACCAAAATTTGTGTTCAAGCTTCACTGGCATAATACCAGTTACAAAATAAGTAGATACTAGAACTTTAATATTTTAACCCTTTTCATCCTTGAAGCCATACTTTACCCCCCCCCCCCCCCCCCCACCACCCCCACCCCCCAACAACAACTACAACAAGAACAGCAACAAAAAACAACAACATAAAAACAACAACAAACAACAACAAACAAATAACAATACACACGAAAACACCAATGTAATATAAACAAAACAATTTCAAGTAAGAAGAAATTGGAAGAGAAGACAGAAATACACAAGCCCTTTCAGCGAAAAATTATTAAATTTACAGAAATAATCTTACTGCTGGTAGGAACATTGGGTTTGTAATCTTGAAATTGAACTTTTCTGTCATACTAAATAAATGGAGCTCACGTTTGCACAACCACATAGATTTTCATTTATCAACATTAATGTGCCCAAAAGAACTTCATCTATTCGAGGCTGTTTGTGATCTTAATATCAATACTTTTTGGCTCAATCACTATTAGCGGTATGATTGCTTTAAGCCTTAAAATAAGGGTTGGAAATGAGACGGCTCATGAAAAAATGCATCACTTGTTATGCCATATAAGTACAACTTTAACACTGCCATGTTTATAGTCTTCTTCCTAAATTTGCATGCAAATGTGCGCCAGATAATGCAGATCCTGCTCAGAGAGACTTAAAGTGACTGGTCTGGATCTTTCCCTAGCTTTCCTAAGCCTGGTTTGTTCTTGGTTAGCAGGCTTAGAGTTAAGGTAGAGCAAATCTAATGCTGCACCTCCAATTGAAGAGTATCAAAATTAGGGTTAAAATGCTTTAAACTGGGGGTTGCTGGTTCGAATCCCGGTATGGGCACGAATGGTCAACTTTTTTTCTTTTTCATTCTTACAATTATTTCTGCATCAGCCTATCAGATAAAGAGAGAAACGTGTATAGTTTTTAATATTATTTTTGTAAATGAATTTTAATTGTATGATTTGTGCTAAATTTGATTACAGGTTCATTACTTGGTATATTCAAAGTCTAAATAAATCAAAACCATGTAGTGGTAGTGATTTTTTCCCTTATTTTGCAGCATCAGCCAAAATACTTTATAGAACATTGTGGGCAAGACGGAAATAAATCGTGTGGCTATGGAGAGCTCGGTGATTTTTGCAATAAAAATACAATAAGCAGTTAAATGTGAAATCAGTCTTAAACGCATTGGTTTTTTTTTTAAACAATTAATTACATATTTTGGGATATTTTGAGTCAAACCAATCAAGTAACATGTTTGGTTGGTTTGTCTAATGCTATATCTTGTCTACATATGAGACTCAATGGAAAAACACTTCTCCTAAAAAGTATACATCATAATATTTGGAGTTTTCTTATTGCTGAATAGGAAACACATTTAATACCAACTTTAGAAGACAAAAATATCCTTAAATTCAAAACTGGATGGAGAATATTCTTAAAATTTGGCATACATCTCTACATTAAAGTGTCAACTCATCCCTTGTGTTAACTTTCAAATTTTATCTATTTTCTATTACACTTGCTTTACCTTAAGGTCGCAATCTTTCCCATTCAGGTAAAGTGATATTAACTTGCCCAGCTGGAGCGAAAAAGTGTGTTATGCCCTAAAACTCAGGTAAAGGTTAACAAACTCGTTCAAGTACTTATCATTTACAAGCCCCGATGAGCAGTAGGAGAGACAAGGAATTCGGTTACACTGTGCTTAGAGCGAGAGTTATTTGCTTTGTTTTGTCAGAGTACTGATAAAAGAACTAAAGCAGACGCCTTGCTCATGTGTCTATCTTTGTTCTACTGTTTGAGCCACATTTCCGGACGGCAGGACCGGCTGCAATAGATCAAGTGGTAGAACGTCGGCTTGCGGATCGGGAGGCAGATAATAGTGCTGCATTCACTGTGTATAGCATACTATGAACACCTGCCATAATACCAATCCAGCCAACTTCTCCTGACACCAGCCGAATAGTAATGGAACAGCAGGCCGGACAGTTTGTTGTCCATGCACAGGCTAAGGCAAAATGACAACGTTGAAAAGATATGCGCTGGTCGCCAAGGCCTGAAAATGACAACACGTACTTCAATGGATAGCAGCGAGTAATGCAGATAGGTGGTACATAGGAAAATCTAAGGTCACCAGTAACAATAGGAAGCCAGAGCGGTTGAGCTTGGGAAACGAGGAGCGTGGCAGGAAGGAAAGGGATACTTTATAACGTCAGCTATGGTCAAGGGGAGAAACTCTTACAAGCCCAAAAGATAAGTCGAAAGAGTAACCTAATCTTGCCTATGCAGAAGAGCAAGAATAAGTTACTCTTGCGAGTATTTATGGAAACGTTTGTAAGAGTTATGTCCCTTTGACCAAAGATTTATGTCCATTGATTTTTTTATTAACATCTTTATTCTTTTATTGAAGTAATTTAAAAGCGCACCGAGAGCACACAATTAAAAAAATTGTAAATGCCATTTTGTAATCTAAATGCCCAGAATCATGCTATAATTAATGACATATTTTTTACGACTTTATGTGTTACTTCCCTTTCTGCCGCAAACTTTTTGTTGTCGTCCGTCACTGTTGATATTTTTGCATCGGTAAGGAAAAAAGAAGTTTAATAGTTTAAATGTCAACAGTATTCCTTCAAGTTGGACAATGCGGAAACCAAGTTGGAAGGAGTTTGTGGAAACGTTTTTCAAACGACGAAGACACAGTAAAAAGGTTTGACATTTGTTAAATCCAAGCGTTAGGGCTTCCGTTATTTTGTACCCTAGATGTTTCGTACCCTCCAATCGACCGGTGATTTCGTACTTTTGAGCAGACGTCTCACGCCCTTCAGTCAGTCATCTGATAACCTCTATAAAAATGTTTAATAAATATGTTTAAAGGAATTATTTAGATCTACAATGAAATTGACTACGTTTTCTTTGTCTGATTTGTTAGACATTGTAGTCGTAGATGATTGCAATAATGAATTATTTCCAGCATCATTCTAGTGAAAATGCCTGACTACAAAAATGTTCACTTATGTCCATTAATTTAAGTACATAAATCATGTAAATATGTAGAACAATGGACATGCATGTACTACAATACAGGGAACAGGACTCATTCTCAAAAGTTTACCAAATGTACTGCGTAAGTGCCTTACAAAGAAAAGAATAAAATTGTAATAATTATATGTCTGACATCATTGCATCAAAGTGGCTCTTTGTTGATTGCAGCCTTTGTTGAAATTGATAAGCAAATATGTGTGCACATAAAACTTACTTTAGTATCGATTTGGTTTTAACTAGTTTACGAGACTAAATCGTTTTCTTTGAAATATTGCTTGCAAGAGAAGTTGTTTGGTAGCATTGTCATTGTAATGCAATAAAAGAAAATTTTCTAATGAATAATATTTTACCATTATAGGGTAAAGTGATTGCAATTATGTGAAAAATAACTGTTTTTTGGTATTTTAATCATTTGGTCACATACTTTGTAATCAGCTGACTTGTAGGCTGTAGAAAAGATTCAAATCACGCTAATTATCATGCTCATTTGTGAATCAGGATAGTTTGCATGAATAGGTGATCAAGATTAAAGGTGCCACTTAAGAAACGTGTGAAATAACAAGTACACATGTACCAATTTTAACAGTTTGCCAGATTAGGTCATCAGCGTTGAATTGGCAGAGGGTATAAAAATCAAATGAAATGTCTAGAATGTCACTATCAAAACAATGACTGTTTGACAGTATACCCATGTCTCTTGTGTACAAAGCATGTTCTTCATCACCACTAAGCTGTTACATGCCATGTCTGTCATAGAGGCTGTGGCAATACAGTTATACTGAATATAAAGAATATGATGACCTCGAAATTGAAAAATCATCCACATCACATTCAATGTAAACTAATTTTATTTTTATCCTCAACCTAATGTAAAACGTTCATTTTTAACTATGTTTGATTTATTAATTATTTATTTACACCACAATGTAAGCATGTCCATTTTTAACTATTTTTGAAATTATGTTAAATCCTATGTATGTTCTTAATATTCAGTGAATAAATGTGCTGCATTCACATTATCTTAACTACACTATTCAAGGACAGCACTATTTTTTTTTTTTAATGTTGTTTCTGGCTTTTTTCCTATTTTTTCACCATTTTCTTATTAAAACTAATTATAAAAAACATGTTTGAATTACCAGTTGCAAGTAAATTTTATTTGTTAAATGTATATGTGATTTAACTATTATTTGATGAATAAATAAATAAAAATGTGTCTATAAAGATACATAACTTAAGCATAACTAACTCAAAATCACCAAACCAATTTCAATTTCAAAACTTAGGATCACAAAGTGATTTCATTCATCAAAGGATAGGTTTACAACTGTTTAGTCCTAATTATCTTGTTAATCCTCTTTATAAATTATCGCTCTATCATATCAATGAAACCTTAGCTATTGGGGATCTACGAGATGACTGACAAGATACAGGGTACAAGATGTATGCTCGAGGGTATGAAACATTTAGTCCATTGGAAGGTGCTTAACATTTAGGGTATGGAATAGCTGGCTCCCATTATTAGTCATATTACACCGTATGGCCTTTTAAATCATTTAAGATAGCTTTTTAAGCTAATGCTTTTTTGTTTAAAGGTGGTACCCGACAGTTTGGACCAAAATATTTTCATTAAATATCGTAATAAACCATCGTTACTTGAATGGGTCTAGCAAAATGTTGTTTATTGATATCCTACATGTGTCTGAAAAATGAACTGTAATGCCACAATCGTCATTAAAAACATGTATTTCCTATCTGAGCTATGCTGCACAGTTAGCTATTTTTAAACTAAGAAAAACCACGTGATCACTTATCTTTAAGCTTATCCACGTCATCCGCTTTGAAGTTGATCTCTATTTTAAGCAGAAATCCCAATCGCTCTTTTTTATAGATTTGAAAAAAATGAACATTTTACGTATTGATTATCGAGTTTAACTGCAATAAAATTGAGATACTGCTGAAAATCATCAAAGCATAGATTAAAGCATGATCTTTTTCTGAAGAAATTATGCACAAATACCCCATACAAAGTTCAGATATTGAAACACATAATAGATATAGGCAAACTGTCGGATACCATCTTGAATGTAATTAAATGACATGTATATATATTAAGAATGTGATTATGTCGATCACCCTTGCATTTTTTGTTACAAGTCCTGTTATATTGGTTTATGGAATATATGTTCTTAATGCATGATCTTTTTATCTGAACTGGCCGCAATAGCTCAGGTGGTAGAGCGTTGCCTTGCGGATTGGAAGGTCGTCGGTTCAAACCCCAGCCGGGTCAGACCAAAGACTTAAAAGTTGGTAGTAGTGGCTTCCCTCCTAATGCTCGGGACTAAGGGGACAGCATTACGCCTGGCTTGATGGTGTCAGTATAATGGACCGGCACAGGTCCCTGTGCTATAATGTGAGAAATATTGCTGCACAGTATCGGCAAAAATGCCGGCTAATCCCTAATCCCTCTTTTCTTTAATCCTGTGCCAGTTATTCCCAGATTTTGAAATGAAAGACATATGTAAGTTATTTCCCTTGTAAGGAGTTATTTTCATACACTTAATATAAGAAATAATTCTTAATCAAATGTTTAATTTGCTTTGTTGTTACAACAGTGCTCAAGCACTATAACAAATTATTTTCTTAATCAAAAAGTTACAATTTTATGAGGATATTACAGTCATTACTGTTAAAAGAAAGTTTGAAAAGTTGAAAAATTCTCTTTTCCTATTTAGTAACTATATACCAAAAAACCTTCTTAAAAGGGAGGTAAGAAGGTGGAATTTAAATAGTGAAATGTCCCTTTATAAAAGAAATGAGGGAATATAATCCTTGATAAAAAGAAGTTCTTTGAATAAGGAATCAGTGTAATTTCTACTATGCACATCCATCTAGCAACTTGTATTTAATATTTTGCTAGACTCTTGGACTCTAGGGATTGGGATTTGATGGCATTTATGCTGATACTGTGCAGCAATATTTCTATCATTATAGCACAGGGGCACTTATGAGGTGCCCTGGGACTGAACCCGGACAGTCCATTATACTTACACCGATGAATCAGGCGTAATGCTTTTTCCCATTAGCCCCGAGCATTAGGAAGGAAGCCACTACTACCAACTTTAAAGTCTTTAGTGTGACCTAGCCAGGGTTTGGACCCATGACCTCCCGATCCGCAAGCCAACACTCTACCACCTGAGCTATTGCGGACGGTCTCGGACTCTAGATTCCTGGCATGCTAACAGCAGTAGATCACAGGCTCAAACCCTATCCTGGGTAAATAGTTTCTGCAGTTTGGTTCTGGCATGAATATGCTTTCCTTAGAGCTGTCTGCCCTGCTTGAAACCCTAACCTGGTGTATTGGTGCAGCTCAGATTCTAACGCTGCCCTGAATATTGAGCTATAAAAAGTTCCTCGAATAACACATCATATTTGTTGATATACCTGTTTGAAGAAAAATATTCAGGATTAATTTATAAGTACTCAGTGACTGAAAGTGAATTTGAAAATATGTTATTGTCATGTGTTTTCATTTTACCTCTTGTCAAAATTTAGGGACTTAAGTGTCTTTCTTAACTGTTTCCACCACTAGGCACTTACCTGTTGATATTAAATGGCAAGTGAAACCATTCTAGTTTTTCTGTGTGTGTTTTCTCTCCAGTTACAGTTTCTTTGATCATGAAGGCAAGTACAGGGCTGTGGCAGTAGATAGTGAGCCCAAGGTGATCAGGAAAATATCCAAGGGAGCTAACTTTAGGTAAGTCGACTCTTGCTCAGAATTGTGACAGTAAGATCTGAGTAAGATTTAAACTTTCACTAATCAGCTTATCCAAGCGAGAGAAAAATATCTCATGTTCATTTAAGAAACACACAACTAATCCGCCCTTTCCCTTGTTATTATCTTATGCAAAGTGTGACAGCTCTAATTGTTTCCCAATGGTCTTAATGTATATGTATATATATATATATATATATCTAGAGAACATAAGTTGAATAGGCCCATCTAGGGCTCTAGGAGCTGTTTCATCATAAGTCAGAGGAACAGGAATACCTTATAAGTCATACAGCAAAAAAGACCATGTTTATTAATTTATAATTGGCTTGAAGGTTAACTCATGTGGTAGAACATTGTTTCTTAATTTATTATTGACTTGAAAGTTAACTCATGTCCTAGAACATTGTGTCTTAATTTATAATTGACATGAAGGCTAACTCATGTGGTAGAACATTGTTTCTTAATTTATTATTGACTTGAAAGTTAACTCATGTCCTAGAACATTGTGTCTTAATTTATAATTGACTTGAAGGTTAACTCATGTTGTAGAACATTGTTTCTTAATTTATAATTGACTTAAAGGTTAACTCATGTCCTAGAACATTGTTTCTTAATTTATCATTGACATGAAGGCTAACTCATGTCGTAGAACATTGTTTCTTAATTTATCATTGACTTGAAGGTTAACTCATGTTGTAGAACATTGTTTCTTAATTTATAATTGGCTTGAAGGCTAACTCATGTTGTAGAACATTGTTTCTTAATTTATAATTGACATGAAGGTTAACTCATGTTGTAGAACATTGTTTCTTAATTTATAATTGACATGAAGGCTAACTCATGTCGTAGAACATTGTTTCTTAATTTATAATTGACATGAAGGCTAACTCATGTCGTAGAACATTGTTTCTTAATTTATAATTGACATGAAGGCTAACTCATGTTGTAGGACATTGTTTCTTAATTTATAATTGACATGAAGGCTAACTCATGTCGTAGAACATTGTTTCTTAATTTATAATTGACATGAAGGCTAACTCATGTCGTAGAACATTGTTTCTTTATTTATAATTGGCTTGAAGGTTAACTCATGTTGTAGAACCATCTTTCTTTATTTATAATTGACATGAAGGCTAACTCATGTTGTAGAACATTGTTTCTTAATTAATTATTGACATGAAGGTTAACTCATGTCGTAGAACATTGTTTCTTTATTTATAATTGGCTTGAATGTTAACTCATGTTGTAGAACCATCTTTCTTTATTTATAATTGACATGAAGGCTAACTCATGTTGTAGAACATTGTTTCTTAATTAATTATTGACATGAAGGTTAACTCATGTCGTAGAACATTGTTTCTTAATTTATAATTGACATGAAGGCTAACTCATGTTGTAGAACCATCTTTCTTTATAATTGACATGGAGGCTAACTCATGTTGTAGAACCATCTTTCTTTATTTATAATTGACATGGAGGCTCACTCATGTTGTAGAACCATCTTTCTTTATTTATAATTGACATGAAGGTTAACTCATGTCCAGGAACCTCTATTGAATGCTTTTAAAAGCAAATTGCTCACATGATGCATATACACGTAACCACACATGCGGTACTTCATATTTTTATTTTAATTATTACATCACTATTTAACCATGGGCATGTTTATGTCTTATATGTAAAGATGACATATACACTGCAAATATAACACAGACTTTTCTAGGTTGCTAGTTAAACTTCAAATAACACAAATTACAAAAACAAATATTTCAACAAAGTATTGCCCTATTGAGCAAAAAAAAGATACAAATTTTTATGCTGTGACAAAATTGCTTCAGAGTAAGCTAATATGACTTGTGATAGAATTGCCCCCTGGAACAAATGTATTTCCTTTCAGGCCGAAGTCTATCATCACAGGCAAGAGGGGCAGAGGCACCAACTGGGCATTAGGTAATATTCGCAACTTTGTTTTTAATAAAGTCTGATTAAATAAGCTTTAAATTTAATTTATGTTTGAATTGTTTGTATTTACATCCTGCAACTTTGAAGGTGGTATCCTACAATTTGAGAATATCAGATATATGTAACAATATCTGACCTTTGTTTCGGGTATTTGTTATACTTTCTGCAGAAAGATCATACTTTAGACTAAGCTTAAACAATTTCCAACAGTACCTCAATTTTAAGGCAGTAAAACTCGTTAATCAACACTAAATATGTTCACTCTATTTAAATCTTATTAATAACAATGCATGGGATTTCTGCTATAAATAGACATCAACGTTATGGTTGACCTTTCACACAGATGTAGGACTTCAATAAACAGCATTTTGCGAGATCTGTTCAGGTAACAATAATTTATTTGGTTGTTTGATGAAAATATTTTTGGTCCAAACTGTTGGATGCCACCTTTGAGTTCAATGGCAGTTTTTATATCAAAGATCCTAATAAAACAGTTAAAGAGACATACAACTTAAGCTGTTTATGAAACTAAGCAACACGCAAGTGCCCACTAGAAATTTTCATTGTTTACAAATATGAAAAATTCTTCACATCCTAGGTTACTATGGTTTACAGACAACAGGAGATGAAACATTATTGGACGACACTCTTGATGCAGTTCGAGGTGAGATTGAAAGGTAGGATTTCAGCCTTTTGTGTAGACATAGGTCTAGGTACTCAAAACATTTTAACATATAATTAAAAGAAATAAAGACTGGACCAGGCAGTTTACAGATAGCCCTGTAACTTTAGTGAATTACAATTGCATTGTATTACTAATACTATTATAAGTGCCAATGATAAATGGTCTCTTCCACCAGGCAATTGACTGGCCGCAATAGCTCAAGAAGTAGAGCATTGACTTGCTAATCGAGAGGTCGCTGGTTCAAACCTGGCCGGGTCAATCCAAAGACTTTAAAGTTGGTAGTAGTAGCTTCGCTCCTAACGCTCGGGGCTAAGGGTCCAGCATTACCATCCTGACCCATTGGTGTCAGTATACTGGACCAGCCGGGCTCAGTCCCTGGGCATCTCATAAGTGCCCCTGTGCTATGATGATAGAAATGTCACTGCACAGTATTGGCAAAAGTGCCGGCAAATCCCAAATCTAAATCCACCACACAATACATTTATTACAATTATAATACTCTTGTTAAAGGTCATGCCCATTGGGTTATCCTAACTTTGTAACATTTACTTAAAAAGCATAACTGCAATGAATTAAAATCATATTAAGAAAATATCTATTTTAAATGAAAAGAATTAACAGACAATAAAATTTAAAAAAAATCAATAAGTGGATTTTGAATCACGGTACCTGAAGTATGAGAGCCTAGCACAGAACAGCTGAACAATCCAAACAAATGCTAATTATAATTGCCATTCATAAATATTGTTGGTTAAATTGACTAAATTGAAATATCTCTACTATTTTCAATGAAGGAACTGTCAAAGAATCTACTTTACAACTTAACTGCATTACTCACAGTATAGAATTTGATTATGGAGATGAAAAGTTCGCCAGGCATAAAGTTAAATCTTATCACAATACATCGTCGGTTATCCCCCGTTACATTACTCCGCTATGCTGCGTTATGTACCATGGGACAATTGGCTAAGAAAATGTCGTAGTCATGAATAATTAATGAGGCAGTTTCATTGGTGCCATAAGGAAACCACCACGGACAACTAGCCAATGAAATTACGTTTTATGACTAAGATTCGGTTTACCGTTCAAAATGGCGACCTCCATGAGTAAACATGTGCGTTGGTTTCTATTTTTAGTAAGAAAATCCCAGTATGACGTCATTGAGATTGAAGAGTATTTTATTGTAACATGCGATTTCATTGGAAGAAGATTGGTCTCCCCTGGCTCGTGCATTTTCATGAAAACGAGATTTTGCTAGTCAAATTTCCCACGGTATGTATGGAGTGTAACGGAAGAAAATACTGTGGTTGCCGACGATGATCACAATACTAATGATGGTACAAGGTCTCATTTCAATTTCCCTTTGCTTTGACTCATGAACCAACTGGCAGACAGGAACTTTATGAAATGTAAACATCAATCTGGTGGCTTTTAACTCAGTTTGCATCTATGTTTCAGATGTGATCGATTTACAGGGATAATACTCCTCCATAGTCTCAGCGGGGGCACAGGTTCTGGTCTTGGTTCTCGGATTGTCGAACAACTGCGTGATGAGTTTCCCATGCACCATCTAATGTCGTGCGCCTTTGCTCCATGTGTGGCTGGTGAGAGTCCATTACAGCAATACAACTCACTGCTGACGCTGGCTACACTGCAAAGGTTGTATTGGTTTGTTTGGTTTAAACCTTTATTTGGTGTACCAGGCCTGGTATTGCAATCTGTAGAACTATGCTCTGTTCGTTCTAAGGTCGCAATACACTGCAATAAGTTGTTACAAATGGTATTGGTATACCTCCCTGGCTAACAAATAAAAGGGTAGTTCCATATCTGGTTGGCCCGGTGTCAGGATAATGTGACTGGGTGTGGTATCATGCCAGGTGTTCACGGCATTGTATACACAGTGAAGGCAGCACTATATTTGCATCAAGTGGACAACTTCTCCAAAAAGCTGAAATTCTGTTCTTGAGGCAATAAACCCAACAGTCAAGCTGAAATTTTTTGGTGTTAGTTTACTGGGAAACAATTTTTAACATTATTTAATTCCTTAATACTGCTCACTCTCTGGGAAGAACCAGTTCTCAGAAAATAACTAAACAAGGCAATGCATAGAAAATAACCATGCTCAATGACCAGCATTGTGTGGTTAATCTAGAGGACAATCTCAAATCCAGTGATCTTTTTCAAAGGAAACGACATTCTTTTTCTGTGGTTGTATATCCTTCTTGCTTTTAATCAGGTGAAGATGTTTAAAAACATAACCCGTTTTCATTAAAATGTTGTATTTGTAAATAATCCATATTCTTTTGCCAATAAGTTCCTGCAAAGGTAGGAGATGCTGGTACACTGCTGTCTGCTAACAGTGCAGGTCATGATTGCCCTATTTCCAGACACACAGACTGTATAGTGTTGACTCACAATGACGAGGTATTAGCTCGGGTTCAAAAGAAGAAAGGAGAACAGAGCGTGTCCTTCAGTAATATGAATGACGCCATCTCCAGTCAACTGGCTGGGGTATTCCTGCCCACAGACTCATTGAGGTCTAAGAGGTAGTTAAACTCAGTTTTTAACAAAGTATGCAGAATAATTGATTTTATTGTTTGTGTTAATATGCAGCCTCCATATATTTTCTGCCACTTTTCAACCTTCATGCAATATCGTCTTGTTGTTGTATATACATGTATAAAAGTTTAAGGTGAGGCAAATAAATTTCCAAAAACTGGAACAGTCTTAAGTAAAAAAACAACCTTATTACTGGTATCTGGTTCTTGTCAATTTGATATTGATTAAAACTTATTTAAGAATTGGGATGAAGCTCACTAAAGTAAAAGGGATATAATTTGGAGGCTTTACCTACTAATAAATATACCTCCCATAAATTTATTATTTTCTAAAAAGGTTTTCTGTCATTGTTGTATTTTTTTAACCATTTCTAATGGCTTTGAGACCCCTAGGGCCTTTATCAATGCCAAAGGTAAAAGGTAAGGGCAAAAAAAAACCATTTGGCTGGTCGTTCTTTATCATCCAGCTGACTTGCGGTGTTCCTGTGGTTCTACCCACACATGTGTCTGGGATCCTTCTCCACCAAAAAAGCTTGATGTTCCTATAATGATCATAAGTGATCGCTGCAATGTATTTCAAAAACAAAACAAACTTTATCAGCTGGCCTTCCATACACCTGTGGTTTTACCCAAAAACTAGCCGGATATCACAACAAGGACCATAATTACAAGACCCATTTAATAAGTCTTAACATTTTTCGAATATAATCTTCATATTGCTCTCTTTAGTCAGTTAATTTAAGTTGTTTAAGCACTGGACCTGATAGTGCAATCGATAGAGCATTGACTCCAGGTACGGATGGCCCCAGGTTCGATCCCGGGCCGCGACGTAACAAGTCGTTAAAAATGGTAGTGGTATAGCTCCCTTGCTAATGCCCAAGCAAATATAAGGGTAGTTCCATTAGACTGGTTGGCCCGGTGTCAGGATGATGTGACTGGGTGTGGTATTATGCCATATGTTCACGGCATGCTATACACAGTGAAGGCAGCACTATATCTGCTTTCAAGTGAAAATCATCTCCAGATAACTGAAATACTATCGGTGGAATGATAAACCCAATAAACAAACAAAAGGATGTGTAAATTATCATGCTAACATGTGAAGGTTACACTATACATTCTTTTCTGAATGCTGTGTTTGATGTTTGCAGCCAATTCAGCGTTGGTCTTGAACCCTGGGAGATGGTCCGATCAATCACTCCAGTACCCAGCCTCAAATTTGTCCAGCTTTCACAGGTTGCTAGCAGGTAACCAGACAGTTTAGTATACCCATTTTATAAATACTCGCCATGAACACCTTGATTTAAAACTGCCAGAATGGAATAAATAAGGATCCAGGTGATAAAAAAGGTAATGTGTAAGTGGCTATGTTAACCAAGTTATTAGAGCATATACCTTGATAGCCAAGGTCCCAGGTATGAGCTTCAGACTGGTCATACATATACTCTGTATAAACTGCTCAACAACTTAAATCATCTTCTTGTTATTCTTTTATATCTTGAATATGGGATGGGATGGGATCAGCCGGCATTTTTGCTGATACTGCGCAGCGACATTTCTATCATTATAGCACAGGGGCATTTATGAGGTGCCCAGGGACTGAAACTGGCCGGTCCATTATACTGACACCGACGAGTCAGGCGTAATGCTGTTCCCTTAGCCCAGAGCGTTAGGACGGAAGCCACTACTACCAACTTTAAAGTCTTTGGTTTGACCCGGTCAGGGTTTGAACCCACGACCTCCCAATCCACAAGCTGACGCTTTACCATCTGAGCTAATGTGGCCAATCCCTTGAAGATGAACTAGTCTGTTTAAATTAGTTGATGAAAGGGCATTCTGTATGACATTTTTGTCCAAACCTTTATAATATGTGTAATAGGTATGCAAATTATGAAGGTGCTCTCTCTGTTAGTGATGGATGAGTTTATAATGATGGAATCATCAGTGACCACAGCCCCACTTTCATATGGTGAATTGTCCTGTTTTACAGCAAACTAGGCTGGGAAGGTATGCTTGGACAGTTGACTGGGTCTTTGAAGAAGTTTGATAGCGATGGACAGGCTGTATCCTTTCTTTATGTATGAAATAAATACTGAAGTTTCTGAATGAAGTAAAATTATAAAAAAAACAACAACATAACTAGACTTCTTTAATAGCTTTTAATCATAAGTGGCTCACATTTTTTTTATAATAAATTTTCAAAAAATTGTTTTTGTATTCTTTTATAAAATATTTTTATATAAATCTGCTACGCACTAAATAATAAGACTTATGTAAATAAGGAAGACCCAGATTAGCCAGCTCTTCTTCTATCTGGCCAGGTTCTACATTACTAAAGTCTCATTACCTTAGAACTAGTATTGGTTGGTAACAAATGTTGTTGGTTCAGTTAAATCGGTGATTTGAACCCCGGTCAGGTTGCCACTGTATCACTGAAAAAGTGGTATTAAAAGGTATGTATATATATATTGTAGAGGTGCGTGCATTGTACATGTACCGCCTTTACATGTTGTTGATAAAATGCTTCTGGCGTGAAATTGATTGTCTTCATCGCTAATTGGAAACTGCTGTTTATTTGTCACTTGTCTGACTGCTGATTTATGACTTGTCCGGGCCTAATTTAATGACCAATGACCAGTAGCCCGAAATTGCATTTTGACTTTTCTAGGACGTAGGCTACTTTATTTTTCCAGCTCTTGCACATAGATCGTCAGATTTTCGTGAGCATCCAATAGACTTGTGGTTAAGATTAATCTGTTCAAGTAAAGAGGTCTATCAAGCACCTTGCTTATTTATAATTTGTTTAACTCAATGCTTCAGTCATATTTAATGAAGCCCTATAATAAAAACCAAAACAAACCCTGATCTGTGTTATTGACTCCCTAACCCATAGTGCAGTATTCTAGCCTTGGTACAGTAGTTGTAGCCAGGGGTGACTCTTCTGGAGGCTTCCACCTACACACTGGTTCCCTGGACACCAAGATCCGGAAGGCCTTCAACTGTGTCAGCTGGAACGCATACCCTGTCGACTATTGGTCTGGTAGGTTATCTGGGATCATATTCATAAAGAATCTTAGGTATTTTCTCTGAAATTTACTTAAATCTTTAATTTTTTCCTTAGATGTAAGAAAATATCTCAAATTTCCTTCATAAAAATATATAATAAATAAGAAATTTCTTAGTATTTGTCCAAATTTAAGGCCAGTTCTTAGTTTAACTAAGAAAACAATACCAAGGTTCATTATGAAAACGACCACAGATGAACATGTTCTATCTAGAATTGGGGACGGTCAGTGTTATTCCTTTAATCTTCTACTACATAAGTCCCTTACAATAGATTCTGCCTCAGTCTGACAAAATTTAGGGTGGCCACATAATTTATTGATCATTAAGTGATGTATTGGTTTAATCTACAGTACCTAATCTCCTGACCAGCCGCAATAGCTCATTTGGTAGAGCGTCGGCTTGTGGATTGAGAGGTCGCGGGTTCAAACCCCGGCCGGGTCAAACCAAAGACTCTAAAGTTGGTAGTAGTGGCTTTCCTCGTAATGCTCGGGGCTAAGGGGACAGCATGACGCCTGACTCGTTGGTGTCAGTATAATGGACCGGCCGGGTTCAGTCTCTGGGCACCTCATAAGTGCCCCTGTGCTATAATTTTCGAAATGTCACTGCACAGTATTGGTAGAAATGCCGGCAAATCCCAATTCCCTAGCCTCCTCCCTCATATTTAGATAACAGGTTACTGAAATGTTGATACATCCCTGTTTACAGGTGTATGTTCAGCAAATAAATAATCACAAATGTAGTTTATAAAGATCCACTCTAGCTCTCTAGATTCATTTTTATCTTTGAAGAAAGACCTTTACACTGTTTGTATTGGTTTGTGTTTCAAATAAAACTGATTTTTGAAGTTGGTTATATTGTGAATAAAGAGAAAAAAGCAACTTCAGAAAAATAATTGGCTTAAAGTTTTAATTGGATTTCCTTTCAACACATTCTTATAAGGAACATTAGCCTTGTTAATAAAAAGATTATTTTAATATGTGTAGATAAACAGCCCAGCCAAGTAGACAGGTTTCTTCCTTCCAGCCTCCAGTAACAGCAGTTGTTCAGGGTCCGTCAGCCTGACTATAGCATCAAACAGTTCCTCTGCCTTGGACCTATTGGAGGGGGTGGTAAAAACAGCCAGGGTTAAATACACTGCCGGAGCTTACCTGCACTGGTACAGACGATATGGAGCTACCGATGTGAGTTGATAATGCTTAACAACTTGCCAATATTGGACTTCCACAATGTAAAAAGTTCTGCATTTACATTGAGATAATATTTTCTTTTTACAACTGAAGGGAGGAGCTTAAGGTGAGTCCTATTGAAAGATTCAAAGGAAGAAGCTCTGAGGGTTCTTATTGAAAGTATAAATGGGAGGAGCTTCAGGTAGGTACTTACTAAAAGTATCAAATGGATGAGACTGGTTATTGAAAATATCCAAGGGAGGAGCTTCAGGTGCAAAATCAAAAGGATGAGGTTTGGGTGGTTACTAATTGAAAGTATCAAAGGGAGGTGTTTTGGGTGGGATTTTTTTTAAAATCAAAAGGATGGGCTATGGGTGGGTACTAATTGAAAGTATCAAAGGGAGATGCTTCAGGTGGGATTTTATTGAAAATCAAAAGGATAGGCTATGGGTGGGTACTAATTGCAAGTATCATAGGGAGGAGATTCAGGTAAGAGCTTACTGAAAAACAAAAGGATGAGCTATGGGTGGGTACTAATTGAAAGTATCAAAGGGAGGAGCTTCAGGTGGGATTTTATTGAAAAACAAAAGGATGAGCTTTGGGTGGGTACTAATTAAAAGTATAAAAAGAAAGTATTAAAAAGAGGACCTTCAAGTAAGTATTCCTTGAAAATATCAAAGGGACAAGCTTCAGGTAGTACTTATTGAATAAAACAAACGGAGAAGCTTCAGGTTTATTGAAAGTGTCAAAAGGAGGATGTTCAGTTTATTTGTCACTTGAGTGATGTCCAGCTACATGCAGTGGTTGGATAGAACCATCCATGCATCAAAGGTCAGTTTGGAGACCTGCTGATATTAACTGAAGCATTGCAATCATACTGGAAAGTTTACTTGCTTACCAATTATTGGTCCTTATAAATGTGAAGAATGCTTTTTTGACAACAAAGAAATAAAAACTTTTTAAAATTATTTCTCTGTTTAAGTAATGTGTGTTTTAAGTCATTTAAGCAACATACAATTCATATGTTACAGGATCAGTTTGAGGAGGCATTTGAAGACCTGCAGGCCACTGTAGACGATTACAAGGCATCTGTGAAATGAGTATGATGAACACTAGCAGAGGAGAAAAAATAACTAGATGATAGATAGATACACACTTATTGACGTAGTAGCTGTCTCTAAGTGTGTATACACAGTGTAACAAACCTGTGTACAGCTGAAGAAGCAAGGTATGGAGGGGGTGTAATAATGTCAACAATGTAGGCAGTGTGAAATGTTGGAAGTGATCAGCAAGCTGTTATGGTGACTTTGAGATAATGTTGATAGTAGGTGTCTATGTGAAAGGACAGATGCTCCTATATTATAAGACCATGTGAAATAGTTCTAACTGTGGTGAAAGGACAGGCTCCTGTAAGAACATGAAATAGTTTCAACTGTGGTGAAAGGACAGGCGCCTGTAAGAACATGAAATAGTTTCAACTGTGGTGAAAGGACAGGCGCCTGTAAGAACATGAAATAGTTTCAACTGTGGTGAAAGGACAGGCGCCTGTAAGACCATGAAATAGTTTCAACTATGGTGAAAGGACAGGTGCCCGTATGAACATGAAATAAATTCAACTCTGGTGAAAGGACAGGCGCCTGTAAGAACATGAAATAGTTTCAACTGTGGTAAAAGGACAGGTGCCCGTATGAACATGAAAAAGTTTCAACTGTGGTGAAAGGACAGGTGCATGTAAGAACATGTGAAATATTTTCACTTGTGAAAGGACAAGCGCTCGTAAGAACATAAGAAATAGTTCAACTATGGTGAAAGGACAGGCACTTGTAAGAACGTGAAATAGTTAAACTATTGTGAAAGGACAGGCACCCGTAAGAACTCGTGAAATACTTCAAGTATGGTGAAAGGACAGGTGCCTGTAAGAACATGAGAAATAGTTTGAAATGTGGTGAAGGACAGGCGCCTGTAGGAACATGTGAAATAGTTTTAACTGTGGTGAAAGGACAGGTGCCCATAAAAACATGTGAATTAGTTAAACTGTATTAAAAGGACAGGACAGCCGCCCGTAAGAACGTGAAATAGTTTCAACTTTGGTGAAAGGACAGGTGAATGTAAGAACATGTGAAATAGTTTTACCTGTGGTGAAAGGAAAAATGCCCGTAAGAACATGTGAAGAAGTTCAACTTGGTGAAGGAACTGGCGCCCATAAGAACATGAGAAATAGTTCAACTGTAATAAAAGGACAGGACAGGCGCCCATAAGAATGTGAAATAGTTTCAACTTTAGTGAAAGGACAGCAGCCAATAAAAACATATGAAATAGTTTAAATTGTGGTGAAAGGACAGCAGCCTGTAGAACATGAGAAATCTTTTAACTTTGGTGAAAGGACAGGCACCTGTAGTAACATGTGAAATAGTTTCAACTACATAAGGCAAGCTGTCACCATAAAGGTAGCAGCAACTCTCTATATTTGTTCAAGAGAATAGTGCCTTCAGTTTCCAGTCTTCTGTCTATAGCAGTCATCAGCCCAAATGGAAAGTGAAGTCCCTTTGTGTCAATATTGTACAACTTCTAATACCTTCTAACCTTCTACGTGTTCATACATGATTTGAATGTATTTATGTGTGGGCATTGTGTTTATGAATCCTCTTACAAACAATAGATTGTGTATATCCTGAATGTGGTTGTTCTGTGGATCAACATGATGGTTCAATGGAAAGTCATTGTGAAATACAAGCATTTTAGATTGCATTTCATGGTATCTCAGTACCATCTAAGCCTTTATATTGCCTTATACTTATAACTTAATAGTATGACATTATAAACAAAACTGCATGAAATTATGTTTAAATTCAGTGATCAACCATTTCAATGTATTTAGTTGTTGACCCCTGACTCTCCATTAAGACGCTTCACAACTTGCTGAATTTGGGGGTTTGTGCTTCCCAAATGTAAAATATTTCCTCTTATAAATAACAAAGATATTATTTATATTATTTTTTACATACTTGTATTAACATTTATAAAAAGCATGTAAAGTGTGTTATGTACACACATCCATCATAGTCTTGGTGTAAAATGTTTTATTGTCAGAAATGTTTGAAAGTAGTTCATAATCATAATCCATTTAACAGTTTAAATGTTCACCAACTGAAATCTCTTTCCAAGGCTTACCCATATGTTGAAGTTGATTTCTATGCAAGCACCTAATTAGCTCATTGAAAATTTGTAATGCTGTTCTTTATGTTTTACTACTGTACTTTTTTTTTGTAATGCGGTATTTTGTATTGCACTTAAATAGATTAAAATTTAAGTCTTTACTTTTATGTTTGCATTCTTTTCCCCCAGTGTGTATGTTTGTTAATAATTAACCAAAATGTAAACATATTTTATTGATCGATTTTTTAAAGGAAATAAGCCTGTAACAAGTAAGACTCCAAAAGATAAAACATTAATAATTTTTACACAGTATACCTATAGCTGATTTAAATGGAAATAATTTATCCATTTTGTAAATTATAAACCGTACGTTGTATATAACCCACAAAATAAAGTTTGTCAGTACATGTATACTAGATTTTTTTCATAGCTTATTTAAAGCGATAAATTGTCTTATCATTTTAGATAAGACAATTTATCGCTTTTAATCGAAATATGCTTTATTATATGATCAAAGCAAAAATGTTGCAATACATTATATTTCTTATTACCCAGCGAAGATATATTCCTATCGTGTTTAATCCATGCAATCTAAAGTGTTTATGTTACATAGCCTACCAATGCATTGGAATTGTTAAGCTATTAAAACGCAGGCCGGCGCTCCCCAAAGGTCTCCATCCACATACCAGCCAAGGTAACCGTTGTCAACCGAGCAACTTTGGAAGCCGCATAAACCACGTCGCTAAAAAGTTATGGCAGCAGCGAGGCTGGTTTGAAGCGCTTATATTTCTACCTCTGTAGTCGTTACTTGCAGTCGTTACACTATCATTGCCGAGAAGTTCCGCATGCTGGTCCATGAAGACACTCGGAACTCCTCGGGTAATTCCGTCAACGCCGAGTAGGTACGATTGCCATGAAGAAAGCGTAGCCGACACTGGATGCGCAAGACTTAACATACAGTGTGCATATGTCGTTTGTTAATTGGCATGTTTCTTATTTAGATGAGTATAATGATGCAATCGGTATAAACCGGGCTTGCATTTGTGTCAGCATCTCATAAGTACGTCAAAAGTAAGGTTAGGCAGCAACGCCAAACAGCAACTACGTATTTTAAGTTTAAACATTCCAATTCAATATCACAGTTCTATAGTTATGTAAATAGCGAGACTTTGGACACAAATTGCATCATGGTCCAGTAATTATTGACACTCAAACATACATAGGTGGAATTAGTTTTTATGTATATGTTTAACATATAGTCCCAATACATGTAACTGGTAAATTCTGTACCTTGTAAGCAGGTTCTGCTTCGTTGAAAACAAACCCGTCCATTTGCTGAAACCAACAAATTAGAATGAAACACTTGCTTTTGACATGACACTGCACGGTGAAAACAATGTTTTCATTTAAAATATAAAATAGTTAGCCCAATATTAATAGTACGCAAATATAACTAGGCTTTTTATGCAAAAGGTGTACATATACTTTGTTGATAAATTAATTTTATCTTAGGCAAAACGTGCTGCCATTATCTTATGAAGTTGAACAATAGACGATATGGGTCACATTACTGAAAAAGAGAATTATATTAAGTAGGCGCATTTCGCATTCGGGAGAAATAACAAGTTTCAAGCTAAAAATAATCTTGGTAATTGCAACACTCAGTGCAATACCAGGACATTGCATGAGAAGAAAGTGATTTATAATGTACATTTATCAAATTTGAAGCAATCGAGTCTATATATCTGCAAATGATTTATATCTATATATTAAATACTTTTCCACATTTTCTCTTCTCAAACGAGAACAATCAACGACCTCCTTATATTGACATTCAAAATGCATGTTAAGTTGAATATACTTAAATACAACATACGAATGATAAATTACTATCATCACAAATATAATGAGGGCTAGCACTTGAAAACTCTATCACTCTGTCTCTTAGAAATCTATCTGTCTTTCTGTCTATCACTCTGTTTGTCGGTCTGTCTGTGTGTCTGTCTTTCTGTCTGTCACTCTGATTGTCTGTCTGTCCGCGTGTTTTTCACTGTGTTTATCGATTATTGCGCCTTTTCTTTTCAGGACTTTTTCTGCTGTTTTTTCATGTGTCCTTATATTTAACCGCATTATATAAAAGAATTTACAAATCATCGTCTCGGGGACGGAATTACCCGAGGAGTTCCGACTGTATTGTTCTGAGGACGGAATTACCCGATGAGTTCCGATTGCCTCAATTTTGACCTTTGGTCAATTCGCAACTAAACTTTAAAACGAAAGTAAAATTCTTTATTTTATGAAGCTATGCTAGAATACGCGTATTTTTAAAGCAGTGGACAACATTATACATTTATGATATTACTGGTACATAACATGGAAAACACCATTAAATACTTTATGTTCACTAAATTTCATTATTTGACTGAAGAGTAAAGTATTTTTATTTAATATATAATTATGTCGAAGTACGAAACTACGCATAATGCAACATTGTTGACGTATCAACATGTACATGGCAGGGACGTTATGGAAATGGACTAATTACATTAACGGTATAATTGTCACATTATATTTCTCATAATTCAGGCTTTATAAGCATTTGATAAAACGTTTATTAAAATGTCGTTGGAATTTCGTGAGTTAGATACGCGAAAATTATAGGCATTTGTAGGTTTGCACCGTGCACAGGAAGTAAACTTCTGACAGCCTGATGTAAACATACGGGTCCGTAGCTCTGTCGACAGATGGCCTATTGATAAATTATTCATCATAACCAAGTTACAATGTTTATAAGAATTTATTGAATTTAATAGAAAATAAACATAAAGCTGATTGGAAATATACAGTTTATTGATTTTATTTAAATATTTTATATTAAATAATGGTTTTGAGGAATTTTAAAATGATATTCAAGTTCAAGACAACCCAGTTCCCACTCAGACTGATACACTCCTTACTAACTAATAAATTTTAGACTTATATCTCTGCCAGCAATATCAAACAGCAATTTATATCAGCCCAAACCTTACACCTTTGCCTTGATATTGACAATTGAAAAAAATAAATACAGTTGAGTCTCACTCGAGCAAGATAGCAAGGGACCACCAAAAAAGCTTGTTATAACAAGTTCCTCGCGATTCTGTTTTCCTGCATGATTGTGTCATATTTGATTCTCAATTGCTCTAAACCTGCACTGTTAATAATATATATATATATATATATATATATATATATATATCACAATAAAAATCACCTTATACATATAGGTAAGCGACGTGTTCAAAGGGATACCCAATTAAGACAAAGAATAGTGGTGGTGTTATTTTTTTTCATGTAATACATCAAACAAACATACATACATGCATATAATCACTTAATTGCTCTACACCTGAACTTGCCCCAGAATAAACTGGCGTAGGCCGTATGTAATATTCAGCTGACGTCACATGTTCAGCGATGGCGATCAGTTATTCTGTCCGAACTTATATACTGATGTCTGCATATGACATTTAACCACTCAAAGGATATTCCATAAGGTTTGAAAAGCACTGACTTGCTCACTAATACGTGTCTCCAATCAACTAATAATTGGCTCTCGGGACGGAAGAAGTTGTTTGATATACTGAATCTCTTGTTATATCCTTCCTTGATAAAATTAATCTTTTTTTTACATTAGATAAAGAACAAATTCTGACAGGACCTGCGAACTTCCAAGCATTACACCATTCTCTCATTCTTTCGAAGCTTGCTCAAGTGAGATTTCATTGTAAAAATATAGTATGGTTCTATGTATCATTTAGTATTGTAGTACAGATTTCACAACTTACCAGAGACTTACCTAGATTAAACATACCTAGTTTAGCATTCTAGCTATACAAAGTTAATCACCAGGATACATGTGATCTGTACTGTTTGTTGACGAGTCTCATTTCTAATGCATCTTTTTGTAAATAAGGTTTCTTTTGCTTATGATGGTATAATATGATAAGGGTTTATAGGATTTCAAGAATTTTGACTGTTTAATGAAAAGTTATTATTGTTTTAGTGTACTGGTTGTCATTTCAATAAGTAATAAAACTTAAGGCTTTGTTAGAGATTTGTGGAAGGAAATACTATAAGACTAACTTTTTGAGGTAAATGGAGCCATTGTCCTGACACTCTCATCAGGGTCATTTGGTTCATTTGTTAAGGCACATTTCTCAAAACCAATAAAAATATTCACTTAAAATTTGGGATTCTAATTCACTATTAAAATGGAGAATACATATTAAAGAGCAGGTTACCCTTCACTTAATTTTGGCACAGTTATGCCAATAGTTAGACAAAGTGTACAACTTTCCACTCAACAGGATGAAACATACCACCAATATGTTATATATGCAAATAAAGACTTTAATTCAGCATTGTTGGCACTAATTATAGACAATTACTTATCTAATGATGTATAAATCAGGTAAAAAAAAAATAAAAATTTCACTTAAAGTATGACACTTATGCAACTTTATGTTAAGGCAGTGGTACACATCGTCCATTATGCACTTCAAGGTCTAGTGAGAGATCTTGCTTATATTATAGTTCGGATCTGTTTAATTCACCTCATTCTAAAGCTGAGCATATATTTTGAAACCCATGAAAAAGGACATTCAGACTAAACATGTATAGATAGTTTTCATGTGATGTCATAGGCACTGATAAGACAGCTTAAGGCAGCCATCTTTGAAGGCAGAAGCTAATGCAGGCCAAAATCTGGAAATATGTGCTGCATTAAACTCACCACTATGATTTTATTGGTCAGTCTATTTTACTGAATTTTATATCAAATTTAACAGCTTTTATAATGTATTTTAAATTCCAAAACTATATTTTGATAGTTAAAAAGGTAAAAGAAATACAACCAAAAAAGTTACACTGTTCATTTTGTTTAAAAATGAGCCAATAATTTTATTTATTTCTGTGTATTAATTCTTTATTTATCAATTTTAAAAATATTGCATTCTAGAAATATGAATTTCAAGAGCATTCCAATAGTGTATAGCTTATACTTTTTGGACCACCAATGAAGAAATTACAAGAAATAAAAATTTATGCTTCTATACAATTCATCTGAAAATCACATGAAGTTGCCTTCAAAGATGACTGTCAAGATAGGGGATCTTCACTGATGTGGAAACTATGTCTGCTTGTTGACTAGGTTGTTTTGTGCATTCATTTTGAGAGTGCAGAATACAGAATAGAGAACTAAATGTTAATTTAAGATATATTTACACAACCACTGTTTGGTACACAAGATTTTTTTTTTCATAGTCTAGTTATCGAAAATCTGTAATAGGTAAATAAGAAAAGGTCCTATCAAAATTTCCACAGACATTTAAATTTAATCTACCTCTAAACAAAGGCAAACATGGTAAATATAAATGTGACAAAAACACAGTGACGAGACATAACATACAAAAAGAAAAAACATCAGTTGCCGCTCCATCCTCGTACTTCCTGAAGGTTTTTCTATCAAACAAACAGTGTAAATAAAAATATTCCATCAAAGTGAAACAACTAACAGTAAGCACCTTCATCGGGAGTAAAAACAGATACAATGAACTTATATACATGCATAATATCTAGCAATAAAATAAACTATCAACATATGTACAGTAGATAAAAGCCCCAGCAACCTAAAAATTTCAAATGAGAGAGTAGTTTGAAATAAAACAGCCCAAGAGCTGATATTTAATAAGAACAAATAAAACAGCCCAAGTGCTGATATATAATAAGAACAATTCCATGATGTCATACAATGCCATGACATCATATGCCAAAAGTGTCAAAAGTGAAATGTAAAAAATACGAAAAAAAATAATCGAACTTTAGAAATCCACCTACACCAACAAAATAAAATGTAGTATAAATTGGGTGTAATGTAAAGTTCAATCATAGGTTCAGAGTGCAGACAAAGATGGTCCTGCCTGTCAAAATATATAGTCACTTGTATAATATTATTTTGCAGGTTGCAGACTTGCAGCTCCTCAGTTTCTGTCTCCACATGGGTTTGAGTCTCAGTCGGGGACAAGAACTTCATGTGGGGAGGTTTCCCAGCTTAACCTGCAGTGTTCTAGTTGTCCTACTAAGACATAAGTCTGGGGTCTTTCCCCATCGATGATTAGCTGGACATCACTAATATGATTAAAATTGTGATGGTGCAACTGAATGTAAAAGAATCAAAACTTAACAAACATATTTTGCAGGTTGGCAGGAAAGATGGTTTGTACTTGATAATGGGATCCTGTCCTATTATAAGTCACAGGATGATGTCAACTCAGGGTGTAAAGGCTCCCTCAAAATGTCTGTCTGCGACATCGTGGGTAAGCACTGAAATATTTAAAAAAAAAATTAAATTCATTTTTACGGTTTTTGCTTAAAATCTTTGTTAAACCACAATTTTTTTTTATAAATAATGCATGTGAATATTAACTCTGGCCACAAAATCCTATATAAACAAGCTTCAAAAGATGGGTTGTTTTCATGTTGTAGCTATTTTCTCCACATGGAGCTCACTAATCTTAACTCAGATATGATAAAATACTGCATGGATTTGATTTATAGTTAGGTTGATAACTTAAAGCTGGTCTTAGCCAGCTATGTTCATTCTAACCTGTGATGTGCCGGTGGTTTGACCCAGTCATAAGTCTGGGGTCTCTTCTTCCACCAACAGTAGCTCGAATCTATGTTGGTAATATGTCCTTAAGTTGTGTCAGCTCAATGTATTTAAAAACAAATAAAAACAATTTGTATCTAGTACATGCCTCGGACACTACACGCCTTGACTTAATCATCCCTGGGGAGCAGCATTACTATGTGAAAGCCTCCAGTCCCCAGGAGAGACAAGAATGGCTTGTAGCTCTCGGAACATCTAAGGCTTCCAAGGGAAAAATACTTGACCAACATGGTAAGCTCATCCTAATATAATTTACTACTGTTTTCATGCATCAGTTGTAAAGAAGCAATACAAATTCTGATTAATTTACTAACGACTACATACATGGCAAAGGTTATTAAAATCGGACATGCATCTGTAGAGCCTTGGCCCCGGGTTTGATCCCTGGCGGCGACTTTCCAAATTCATTAAAAATGGTAGTGGTATAGCTCCCTTGCTAATGCCCAAGCAAATATAAGGGCAGTTCCACAATGGGTTGGCTGGTGTTAGGATAATGTGACTGTGAGTGGTATCATGCCAGGTGGTCACGGCATGCTATACACAGTGAAGGCAGCACTGTATCTGATTCAAGTGGACACCGTCCCCAGATAACTGAAATGCTGTGGGTGGGACGATAAACCCAATAAACAAAACAAACAGGTTACTAGTTATATTTCTACAAGTCTCTGCTTTAAATAGTGCAAGTCCTGATTGGACAACTCCCAGTGTTTATTTATTAATTAATTGATTAATTTGGATGTACACTCTTTGTTTAAACCTGATGCTGTCAGGTCCAAAATTAATACTTGGGTCTTTAGAATATTTTTGCATTGTCCATAGATTTATAGAATCTCAATGCTTTCCGAGTATTTTTTAAAGTTGTCTTTAGATAAACAGCCTATTTATTCTCAGAACAGCACATGCAATGATATACACCATGTTTGTGTGTCAGTCATTAATGTGCTGATTGGCTCTGCAGGCCTTCAACATTTTAAATACATATGAAGTATGGTTCTATGTGTTCAGTATATCATATCTAAATGACACAGACATCACATCATCACTGTGGGATTTGTATTATAAATTTAGGTACCATTTCTTTATAATGACTGTAATTTCAAGTGATTTACTGCAGACACTTGCAGCTATAATAGTCGGATTCCAATGAAATAAATTATAACTTCATAAGTACTTTTCATTTTTATTATGAAGTTGCAGACAAAATGTCATATTTTATGTGTTTAAAAAATTCATTTTATTTGTATAGAGAATCTTGTACAATGAGATAGACTGTGATTTAATCTTCAACCTGCTAAATTCATTTTAAAACAAAGGGTTAATTTTTTACAACTGCATGCATAGGTAACAAGAAACAATTTTTCACATTTTAGCGGAGGCTGGAGATAGCTAATCTTGGTCTACACTATTCACCTAAACCCAATCTGTGCATGATAAGTTGGTTAAGAGTTAATTAGTTTGCCAATGGTTTGACTTTTTCAGAAATCCCTCCCTTGGATGTGATGCGTACAAAAAGGTCAGAACTACGACTGTATTGTGACCTACTAATGCAGCAGGTTCACATGGTCAAGTCTGTGGTGACTGAAGGGCAACACCCAGACATACAGGTACTTACATACCAAGACATACAGGGACTAACACACCCATACATAAAGGTACTTACACACCCAGACATACAGGGACTAACACACCCATACATACAGGTACTAACACACCCATACATACAGGTACTAACATACCCATACATAGAGGTACTTACACACCCAGCATACAGGTACTTACATACCCAGACATAAAGGTACTTACACACCCAGACATACAGGTACCTACACACCCAGACATACAGGTACTAACATACCCATACATAGAGGTACTTACACACCCAGCATACAGGTACTTACATACCCAGACATAAAGGTACTTACACACCCAGACATACAGGTACCTACATACCCAGACATACAGGTACTTACATATCTCTATGATAGTTACTAACATGTCCAGATGTACGGGTACTTACACACCCAGACATACAGGTACTTACACACCCAGACAAACAGGTACTTACATATCCAGACATACAGGTACAGACAAACATATTCTTACACACCCAGACATGTAGGTACATACACACCCAGACATACACATACTTACACACCCAGACATGTAGGTACAGACACACCCAGACATACACATACTTACACACCCAGACGTGCAGGTACATACACACCCAGACATACAGGTACCTACACACCCAGACATGTAGGTACAGACACACCCAGACACACATACTTACACACCCAGACATGTAGGTACAGACACACCCAGACATACACATACTTACACACCCAGACATGTAGGTACAGACACACCCAGACATACACATACTTACACACCCAGACATGTAGGTACAGACACACCCAGACATACACATACTTACACACCCAGACATGTAGGTACAGACACACCCAGACATACACATACTTACACACCCAGACATGTAGGTACAGACACACCCAGACATACACATACTTACACACCCAGACGTGCAGGTACATACACACCCAGACATACAGGTACCTACACACCCAGACATACAGGTACTTACACACCCAGACATGTAGGTACATACACACCCAGACATACACATACTTACACACCCAGACATGTAGGTACTTACACACCCAGACATACAGGTACTTACACACCCAGACATACAGGTACTTACACACCCAGACATACATGTACTTACACACCCTGACAAACAGGTACTTACATATCCAGACAAACAGGTACAGACATACACATACTTACACACCCAGACATGTAGGTACATACACACCCAGACATACACATACTTACACACCCAGACATACAGGAACTTACATATCCAGACATACAGGTACAGACATACATGTACTTACACACCCAGACATACATGTACTTACACACCCAGACATACAGGTACATACATATCCAGACATACACATACTTACACACCCAGATATACATGTACTTACACATCCAGACATACATGTACTTACACACCCAGACATACAGGTACATACATATCCAGACATACACATACTTACACACCCAGACATACAGGAACTTACATATCCAGACATACAGGTACAGACATACACATACTTACACACCCAGACAAACAGGTACTTACATATCCAGACATACAGGTACAGACATACAGGTACTTACACATCCAGACAAACAGGTACTTACATATCCAGACATACAGGTACAGACATACAGGTACTTACACATCCAGACATACAGGTACTTACACATCCAGACATACATGTACTTACAAACCCAGACATACAGGAACTTACACACCCAGACATACAGGTACAGACATACACATACTTACACACCCAGACAAACAGGTACTTACACACCCAGACATACAGGTACAGACATACACATACTTACACACCCAGACAAACAGGTACTTACACACCCAGACATACAGGTACAGACATACACATACTTACACACCCAGACAAACAGGTACTTACACATCCAGACATACAGGTACAGACATACACATACTTACACACCCAGACAAACAGGTACTTACACACCCAGACATACAGGTACAGACATACACATACTTACAAACCCAGACATACAGGTACTTACACACCCAGACATACATGTACTTACAAACCCAGACATACAGGTACTTACACACCCAGACATACACATACTTACAAACCCAGACATACAGGTACTTACACACCCAGACATACAGGTACAGACATACACATACTTACACACCCAGACAAACAGGTACTTACACACCCAGACATACAGGTACAGACATACATGTACTTACACACCCAGACATACAGGTACAGACATACACATACTTACACACCCAGACAAACAGGTACTTACACACCCAGACATACAGGTACAGACATACACATACTTACACACCCAGACAAACAGGTACTTACACACCCAGACATACAGGTACAGACATACACATACTTACACACCCAGACAAACAGGTACTTACACACCCAGACATACAGGTACAGACATACAGGTACTTACACATCCAGACATACAGGTACAGACATACACATACTTACACACCCAGACAAACAGGTACTTACACACCCAGACATACAGGTACAGACATACACATACTTACACACCCAGACAAACAGGTACTTACACACCCAGACATACAGGTACAGATATACACATACTTACACACCCAGACAAACAGGTACTTACACACCCAGACATACAGGTACAGACATACACATACGTACACACCCAGACAAACAGGTACTTACATATCCAGACATACAGGTACAGACATACAGGTACTTACACATCCAGACATACAGGTACTTACACATCCAGACATACATGTACTTACAAACCCAGACATACAGGAACTTACACATCCAGACATACAGGTACTTACACATCCAGACATACAGGTACTTACACACCCAGACATACAGGAACTTACACATCCAGACATACAGGTACTTACACATCCAGACATACAGGTACTTACAAACCCAGACATACAGGTACTTACATATCCAGACATATAGGTACGTACACATCCAGACATACATGTACTTACATATCCAGACATACAGGTACTTACACATCCAGACATACAGGTACATACACATCCAGACATACATGTACTTACACATCCAGACATACATGTACTTACATGTCCAGACATACAGGTACTTACACATCCAGACATACAGGTACTTACACATCCAGACATACATGTACTTACATATCCAGACATACATGTACTTACACATCCAGACATACATGTACTTACACATCCAGACATACATGTACTTACATGTCCAGACATACAGGTACTTACACATCCAGACATACATGTACTTACACACCCAGACATACATGTACTTACACATCCAGACATACATGTACTTACACATCCAGACATACAGGTACTTACACACCCAGACATACATGTACTTACACATCCAGGCATACAGGTACTTACACACCCAGACATACATGTACTTACACATCCAGACATACAGGTACATACACATCCAGACATACATGTACTTACACATCCAGACATACATGTACTTACACATCCAGACATACATGTACTTACACATCCAGACATACATGTACTTACACATCCAGACATACAGGTACGTACACATCCAGACATACAGGTACATACACATCCAGACATACATGTACATACACATCCAGACATACAGGTACATACACATCCAGACATACAGGTACTTACACACCCAGACATACATGTACTTACACATCCAGACATACAGGTACATACACATCCAGACATACATGTACTTACACATCCAGACATACATGTACTTACACACCCAGACATACATGTACTTACACATCCAGACATACATGTACTTACACATCCAGACATACAGGTACTTACACACCCAGACATACATGTACTTACACATCCAGACATACAGGTACTTACACACCCAGACATACATGTACTTACACATCCAGACATACAGGTACATACACATCCAGACATACATGTACTTACACATCCAGACATACATGTACTTACACATCCAGACATACATGTACTTACACATCCAGACATACATGTACTTACACACCCAGACATACATGTACTTACACATCCAGACATACAGGTACATACACATCCAGACATACATGTACTTACACATCCAGACATACATGTACTTACACATCCAGACATACAGGTACATACACATCCAGACATACATGTACATACACACCCAGACATACATGTACATACACATCCAGACATACAGGTACATACACATCCAGACATACATGTACTTACACATCCAGACATACATGTACTTACACATCCAGACATACATGTACTTACACACCCAGACATACATGTACTTACACATCCAGACATACAGGTACTTACACACCCAGACATACATGTACTTACACATCCAGACACATGTACTTACACATCCAGACATACAGGTACGTACACATCCAGACATACAGGTACTTACACATCCAGACATACACATACTTACATAACCAGACATAAATGTTCTAACACACAGAGACATCCAGATACTGACATATCAAGCAAATAATGGGTTAACCTTCTCCAAGAGGTTGTTTGGGATACATATATGTTTCATGTAGTTTTGCTATACATTATGACTGGCACAATGTTTCCAAACATTATCCTACATAACTTGTGTTAAGATTTCGAAGAGGTTTGAAGAAGCTTTTATTTTTTTATTAAGATTAAAAGTGAGCCAAAAGAGGAGTCAATTGGTACTGTTTTGGTCAGTCTTTTTAACCATATGCTTCTTGTTGTCATTTTTTTTTGTAACCCAAAACATTGCGTCATAGGAATTCATATGTCCTTAATAAAGCCTACATTGTAGCAACTTTCTTTAATTGTCTCTTTGAGACTTTTCTATCAAGAATCAGGGAAAATATCACATAAGACATCAAATTGCACTCGCTGTAAGCACATAGATTTTCAGTAATTTTTTCCGTCTAAATAATTGTGGGTATAATTATTTAAATGTCAATAATTTTAAGAATGAACATTCTGAATGTCTGTTGCTGTTGATGGATATGAAGAAAAGAAAGACAACACAAACGAAGGAAGATAACTGGTTAACAGTTTGTAAATATTTGTATTGGAGTAAGGGAACCTTCAATATGGACATGTCCATAGGTAACACATTTCTTTTAAAATTTATTTACATTCTTGCATTGAGTAACAGCATATAGACTAAATAAACCAGAATAGGAAAAACCTTCAATTCAACTTCACCATCTCACTGACATACATTTGACATTGCCTCGTGAATAGCATTTGCAAAACGATAGGTCATTGGAAGTTTATTCTAACTGAAATCAAAGGCAAAACTATTCTTGAAAATGCAAAAAAGTGCATCTATTTAATAAAGATGAAATAAATATACATGTTTATAAAAAATGCAAGTAAAATGTTCTTTATAATGCATGTACAAAAAAAAGAAGAAATTTTTAGGTTTACTAATAATCTTTTATTTTTTTTTTTTCATTCTTCTGTTAAAATAATGAAGACCTAGTTAGAATAGTATTTTGTTGACCCAACGAAACGCAACCCTCAAGTTCAAGGTCATATTAGGGTCATTCTCTTAAAATGGGTATTTAAGCAATAGGTTCAGCAAGGTTATAAGTAGCCATCATATATTTTATTCCATCCTTCATTATCCGACTCACTTTTGTTAACAAATTTGATCGTTTTGTAGATGTTAGACCTTATAAAATGCCCTTCTTGATTTGTCATAATTTCTGTGTAAGAAAGCTATGGTTACCTTTATCAAAAAATGATTCTGAAATGGCGCCGTGGCATTTTGGTATAGACACACACTTTTAACTCCTCTGGCTACTTTGTTTCTTGCTGCTGGGATACAATTCCCATTTGAGGGTGAAGGACTTATGTGGGAAGGTCTTCCAGCTGACTTGCAGGCACTGGTTTTTCTACCCAGATATCTGTTTGGTGTCTTCCGTTTCCCCAAAATAGCCAATGTTCTTAATTGGTCGATGCAAATGTATTTCAAAAACAAAAACAACATTGATTTTTTTATTGTAGAAGTTGGATGAAGCCACATCATTGATCAGCCCGACATGTGACACTTTTATCAAGACGCTGGAGGAATGTATGGCCCTGATACAGTCATATGTGCCGCTTGAGGCACCACATTCACCCATCACTGACGCTGCCCTGCCAAGTTCACCAATGCGGCACCAGCATAAAAAGGTAGTTGCTTGCTGTTTTACCCATATTTAAGGTTAGCATATAGGAGGACTGTTTAGAAAATTTAGATTAATTGTTAAATTTTCCAGTCATGTTGAATATTGATTTTTAAGAGACACAATTGTCAAAATATCAGCAAGATTAGTTACTCACCTTTTTTATACTCCCACCACAAAATGTTGGGGGGCTATAATGGATTCGCTTTGTCCGTCCGTCCGTCTGTCGGTCCGTCCGTCTATCCGTCAGTCTGTCTCCATAATCATGTCCACTCTATAAATCCTATACCAATTGAAGGATTTTCTTCAAACTTGGCTGTAATGTTCACTTCAACAAGGGGATGTGCAGAACCCATGTTGCCCATGTGTCAGCTCAAGGTCAAGGTCACAATTGAAGGTCAAATATCAAACAATCAAATAATAGACATTATGTAGTGTCCGCTCTGTAAGTCCTACACTAATTGAGAGATTTTCTTTAATCTTGGCTCAAATGTTCACCTCAACAAGGGGATGTGCAGAACCCATGTGACTCTTTTGCCGGCTTAAGGTCAAGGTCACACTTGAAGGTCAAAAATTGACTTAGAAAATATTCTTAAATGTTAACATGTATTTGAATATTTCTTAAACTAGAAAAAGTATTTGCTTAAAACTTAAAATATATATGAAGTGTCACAATTAGGATATGCAGGTCAAGTTTCATAACTCTGTATTGCATTTTGACAAAGTTATGCCCCTTTTTAAGTCTTTTAATTTACTTACAATCAATACTAGACAATATGTCCGGTCCGCTCTATAAATTATATACTAATGGAAGGATTTTCTTCAAACTTGACTCAAATGTTCACCCCAACTGGGCAATGTGCAGAACCCATCTTACCCGTGTACCAGCTTGGTCAAGGACATTGGTGGGGGTATGAAACACATTCAGCGATAGTTCTTGTTTAGTGAGCATGTATGGAGGGGTAGAGGTGAAAGCTGGGATTTTTATTCTCATGAGCTGTTGTAGTTAGTTAGATGTTACATTGGCATTGGTGTCTAGCAAAGTAATCTTAGTGATTGTTGAAAGAGTTCCAGACAACCCCTCTACATGATATTGCTTCCTAAGAGTGTGCCTGTACATTTTTTTTACTTTATTTATTGACTCATAAAATAAAAAGAAAATTGCACTTTTACATTATAGACATTCACAATATACTTTGCCCATTGTTATCTAAGCAAGCTGCCTAATTGTCAATTTTCTGAATGTCGTAATAGATAGTTTCCATGTGATATCTGTCACTGATAAGACAGTTTAAGGCAGCCATCATTGAAGGCAGAAGCTCATGCAGGTTGAAATCTGGAAATATGTGCTGTATTAAACTCACTACTGTGTTTTTATTTTTCAGTCTATTTTACTGATTTTTTTATCAAATTTAATAGCATTTATGAAGTATTTTAAATATCAAAACTATATTTTGATAGTTTATAAGGTAAAAAAGTACAACCAAAAAGATACACTGTTTTGATTAAGGGTGAGCCAATAATATTATTTATTAATGTGTATTAATTTAATTGTAAATTTATCAATTTTAAAGAATATTGTATTCTAAAAATATGAATTCCAAGAGCTTTCCAATGGTGTTAAGCTTTTTAATTTTTGAACCACAAATAAGGAAATTACAAGAAAATAAAATTTACGCTTCTATACAATTCATCTATCGGCGCTGTATGACCTACCAAGTGTCGGTGTGCCGTAAAACCCAAAAAAAACAAAACCAAAAAACCCTAACCCCCACCCCCAAAAACACAAAACAATTCATCTGAAAATCCCTTGAAGTTACCATCAAAGATGGCTGCCTAGAAAAGGGATCTTCACTGATGTGGGAACAATCTGACGATTATCATCATTTACTATCAAATTCTCCAGTCATAGCTTGTGAATGAACAAGTATCCCTGCTGGACTTCAAGACATTGTCGTAGTGTTTTTGTTATCTTAATTGAAATTAAAACTAATTTAACCTTAAGTGTTAAAGAACAACATGTGTTTTTTAGAAGGAGCTCACTAGATTCACCATTTTTCTCTTTTCAGGGAAAAAATGTACAAAGACAAAATTCAGTTGACAGGTAAGAAAGAAAAATTAAATACTTATAATTAATACTTATTACTTATATTAATAAAATGATAATGCTAATTTGTGGTTATCTGCCAGCAGTTAAATACAATACAATACAATACAATTTTTTATTGCATTAAAAAATACATGTTTTATAGCAAGGCATTATAAACATACATGTAATTGTGACAAATGATAGGATACATGGGTTAGAGACATAAGTTTATCTGAAGAGCAACATAAAGATATAAGTTTCTCAAATTGTTTGCAAAGTATATAAATTTTGAAACGTTTCTAATAATATTCTTTGATCTTGTTTTCATTAATAAAACAAATTTATGTTTAGTTGGCCATGTATAATAGTATCTTTCAAGTAAAGGGAGCATAGTTGAGAAAATTTTGGACAAATTAGTGAAAAGTGGTATTCTGTTTCGATTTGGTTCATATTACAATTTTTACATAATCGTTCACTTCTTACTATGACGACCCTTTTTTTATGGCAAGTTGATGCGACAAAACTCTAAACTTTGTTACCACAACTCTATATCTTGGTTGGGTTATTCATCTAAATATGTTTCAAAGGTTAACATCATTTTGAAAAGACTGTATGCGTGTAATCAATTTGAATTATTTATCACAGATATCCAATTTTGTGTGAAAATGTCAATTCTTTGCTGTTTTATAAAATCATAATTAATTGAGATGTTCAATTGATTTTCCCAGATATACGATAGGCCTGAAGTATCTAACTCGTATTTTATTTGGTACGCCCAATTATTTTCACTGTATGTGTTTCCCGTGTTTGCATCATTTTTTAGCATGTTGTAAGTTTTAAACTAAATAGTGCTTTCCTCGGATTGAATCAGCTGAATCCAATATTTGATCAATATTAATTTTCTATGTATTTAAAGTGAGGTACGACCTAATTCACTGTAGAGTGCATCTAAGTTTGTTGATGTTTTAACACATAACACTTTTTTTGCAAAATTTTGAGTATATTTTCTCTGTCAGGAGCATTATGGAAACCCCATAAGTTAGCAGAACAATGAAGTATTGGAGTAATAAGCGTATCAAATAATTTAATCTTTTGTGGATTGGAAGATCTACTTGATTGTAGATTGTGAATAAATTGTGAAGAGCTCTAGACGCATGTTTTGCTATAGTGCCTTGTGTACGTGTCCACTTACCATTTTTAAATAGATGGACACCCGGGTATTTGAAGGAGTTCACAATTTCTAGCTAAATGCTAAGGTTACAAGACTTCTGCTAAAAACTAAGTGTCTAACAGGACCACTTGTTTTAAATATCAAGTTTTTTCTTCATTTTGGTTAATCAGCTCCTATCCTTGGTATATTTTTAAGTAGAAATCTATAGTTATTATTTGGAAAGAATGAACATTAAGAGCAATTTAAGTGTACTGGAGCAAAATGTGCTCAAGGTGAGCTGTTCTCATACCCCTTCCACTGTCATCTATTGTGTGTTGTGCAGCAACAATTTGCTTGTGAACACTATGGAGGCTACAGATTATATCCAATCTTTACCAAACGTGGCCAGAATGGTTGTCTGCAAGAAATATGGGATTAGTTGAAACCTGGGTCTTGTGGGTTCAAAAATTAGGTCACTAGGTCAAACTTATGGCATTTATTGCGGTGCAGCCATATATCCAACAACAGATATATTTAGCTATTATGGCAATTGTGGTGGAGTGGCCATGTATCCAACAACAGATATCTTTAGCTATTATGGCAATTGTTGTGGAGTGGCCATGTATCCAACAACAGATATCTTTAGCTATCATGGCCATTGTTGTGGAGTGACCATGTATCCAACAACATATATCTTTAGCTATTATGGCCATTGTTGTGGAGTGGCCATGTATCCAACAACAGATGCCTTAAGCTATTATGGCAATTGTTGTGGAGCGGCCATGTATCCAACAACAGATATCTTTAGCTATTATGGCCATTGTTGTGGAGTGACCATGTATCCAACAACATATATTTTTAGCTGTTATAGCAATTGTGGTGGAGTGGCCATGTATCCAACAACAGATATCTTTAGCTATTATGGCAATTGTTGTGGAGTGGCCATGTATCTAACAACAGATATCTTTAGCTATCATGGCACTTGTTGTGGAGCGGCCATGTGTCCAACAACAGATATCTTTAGCTGTTATAGCAATTGTTGTGGAGCGGCCATGTGTCCAACAACAGATATCTTTAGCTATCATGGCAATTGTTGTGGAGCAGCCATGTATCCAACAACAGATATCTTTAGCTGTTATGGCAGCTGTTGTGGAGTGGCCACGTATCCAACAACAGATATCTTTAGCTATTATGGCAATTGTTGTGGAGCTGCCATGTATCCAACAACAGATATCTTTAGCTATCATGGCAATTGTTGTGGAGCTGCCATGTATCCAACAACAGATATCTTTAGCTATTATGGCAATTGTTGTGGAGTGGCCATGTATCCAACAACAGATATCTTTAGCTATTATGGCAATTGTTGTGGAGTGGCCATGTATCCAACAACAGATATCTTTAGCTATTATGGCAATTGTTGTGGAGCGGCTATGTATCCAACAACAGATACCTTTAGCTATTATGGCAATTGTTGTGGAGCAGCCATGTATCATACAACAGATATCTTTAGCTATTATGTAAATTGTTGTGGAGCAGCCATGTATCCAACAACAGATACCTTTAGCTATTATGGCAATTATTGTGGAGCAGCCATGTATCCAACAACAGATATCTTTAGCTATTATGGCAATTGTTGTGGAGTGGCTATGTATCCAACAACAGATGCCTTTAGCTATTATGGCAATTGTTGTGGAGCTGCCATGTATCCAACAACAGATATCTTTAGCTATTATGGCAATTGTTGTGGAGTGGCCATGTATCCAACAACAGATGCCTTTAGCTATTATGGCAATTGTTGTGGAGCGGCCATGTATCCAACAACAGATATCTTTAGCTATTATGGCAATTGTTGTGGAGCTGCCATGTATGTATCCAACAACAGATGCCTTTAGCTATTATGGCAATTGTTGTGGAGCTGCCATGTATCCAACAACAGATACCTTTAGCTATTATGGCAATTGTTGTGGAGTGGCCATGTATCCAACAACAGATGCCTTTAGCTATTATGGCAATTGTTGTGGAGCGGCCATGTATCCAACAACAGATATCTTTAGCTATTATGGCAATTGTTGTGGAGCAGCCATGTATCATACAACAGATATCTTTAGCTATTATGTAAATTGTTGTGGAGCAGCCATGTATCCAACAACAGATACCTTTAGCTATTATGGCAATTGTTGTGGAGCAGCCATGTATCATACAACAGATATCTTTAGCTATTATGGCAATTGTTGTGGAGCAGCCATGTATCATACAACAGATATCTTTAGCTATTATGTAAATTGTTGTGGAGCAGCCATGTATCCAACAACAGATACCTTTAGCTATTATGGCAATTGTTGTGGAGCAGCCATGTATCATACAACAGATATCTTTAGCTATTATGTAAATTGTTGTGGAGCGGCCATGTATCATACAACAGATATCTTTAGCTATTATGTAAATTGTTGTGGAGTGGCCATGTATCCAACAACAGCTATCTTTAGCTATTATGGCAATTGTTGTGGAGTGGCCATGTATCTAACAACATATATCTTTAGCTATTATGGCAATTGTTGTAGAGTGGCCATGTATCATACAACAGATATCTTTAGCTATTATGTAAATTGTTGTGGAGCAGCCATGTATCATACAACAGATATCTTTAGCTATTATGTAAATTGTTGTGGAGTGGCCATGTATCCAACAACAGCTATCTTTAGCTATTATGGCAATTGTTGTGGAGCAGCCATGTATCATACAACAGATATCTTTAGCTATTATGTAAATTGTTGTGGAGCGGCCATGTATCATACAACAGATATCTTTAGCTATTATGTAAATTGTTGTGGAGCGGCCATGTATCATACAACAGATATCTTTAGCTATTATGTAAATTGTTGTGGAGTGGCCATGTATCCAACAACAGCTATCTTTAGCTATTATGGCAATTGTTGTGGAGCGGCCATGTATCATACAACAGATATCTTTAGCTATTATGGCAATTGTTGTGGAGTGGCCATGTATCATACAACAGATATCTTTAGCTGTTATAGCAATTGTTGTGGAGTGGCCATGTATCCAACAACAGATATCTTTAGCTATTATGGCAATTGTTGTGGAGCGGCCATGTATCATACAACAGATATCTTTAGCTATTATGTAAATTGTTGTGGAGTGGCCATGTATCCAACAACAGCTATCTTTAGCTATTATGGCAATTGTTGTGGAGCGGCCATGTATCATACAACAGATATCTTTAGCTGTTATAGCAATTGTTGTGGAGTGGCCATGTATCCAACAACAGATATCTTTAGCTATTATGGCAATTGTTGTGGAGTGGCCATGTATCATACAACAGATATCTTTAGCTATTATGGCAATTGTTGTGGAGTGGCCATGTATCCAACAACAGATATCTTTAGCTATTATGGCAATTGTTGTGGAGCTGCCATGTATCTAACAACAGATATCTTTAGCTATTATGGCAATTATTGTGGAGTGGCCATGTATCCAACAACAGATACCTTTAGCTTTTATGGCAATTGTTGTGGAGCGGCCATGTATCCAACAACAGATATCTTTAGCTGTTATAGCAATTGTTGTGAAGTGGCAATGTATCCAACAACAGATATCTTTAGCTATCATGGCAGTTGTTGTGGCGCTGCCATGTTCTCCAAGCAAAGAACAATATTTCAGATCCTTTACCCAAGAAATGTTAGCAAAAGCCATCATTATCAGAAAATGCTTGTCATATAGCATTTTACATAGAACAGACTATAGTTTTTACAAGTATCAACTGAGAAGATGCATTCAAAACTGAAGCAGAGGAAGACATTCGACTTGTTCATTATATTAAATCCCCACATATAATAACAACCTCACAATGCTGGGTGATACATGTTTAGAGTGTTTTATCTCTTCATAAAGACGTCTTTCAGCAATACCTGCAAATATATCAGCTGTGTTAATGGTCTGTCTTGAATTCTTGAATTCAGATCCAAGTGATAAATACAGTTCACATTTAGGCCTGCATATCCATACAGTTAAAAAAACATGGGAGAGAAAATGAGAAACATTGAAGGATGGGGCTTTTAAAATAAAGTTACTGAACAAAAGGAAACAGTTTATAAAAATATATGAAATTGTCACCGCAATCCAGGAATTGTATGTTGAATTTTGTGCTTCTTCTGCATGTTTGTTAATGCTGGCTGTTTTATTTTCAGGTAATCCATGTGCAATATGATCAACCAGCTTTAACTTTTTTTGTTATTGACTTGCTGTTGCAATGTTTGTTAAATGTAAATAATGTTTCAAATTTTATTGTTGTTATATGTCTGATGCATAATAAATGCTATACTAACACTGCTTCTTTCTTTCCATACCACTGCTTTACAACTATAACTTTCTTCAATTATACTAACGTTTTTGATGGTGATGATTTTATTTATATATTGAACACAATCTTACTTTTAATGAATAAGTAGCCATTCGCATAGTGGTAGGGTCACTGATTTGTTTTTCCTTTGACTGCTTAGCCTCTCACCACGAGGGTTCGAGTTCCACTTGGGCCAAAGCACCAAATGTGGGTAGGGAAGGTCTTCCAGCTGACTTGCGGTGGGCCATGGTTCTGCCCAGACATGTGTCTGAGGTCTTTCTCCACCAAATAGTTGGATGTCACTATAATGATCATAATTGGTCGCTGCAATGTATTTCATAAACAAAAACTTAATTAATTGAACAATCATCAAATACGTTTTGTTAATTGGTTGATATAGAATCTTATATAATATGTGACTATTTGCTTATGACAAAATCTGATCCTGCTGGGGATTGGTAAAGTCAGTGATAAGAATCAAAACCCAAATAACAATATAATAAGTGAATGGGGGGAAAAAGGGAGAGTATTTGTGCTAATTGTGTAGTTTTTGCATAATTAAGGTTGTTCTTTCATACTTGACAAATTAAACATAGCCAGGCTTTACATGAGATTATAGGAACATTTTGCTCATTTAATGGCCGATATAGTTAGGCAGTAATGAAATTAATTAATTAAAATAATGAAATCAGCTACAGCAGATTAAATTCAGCATGAGCACACATATTTATTGTAACTAAAGTTATTAAAAATCCACATTTTTGATCAAGCAAAATAGGTAATCTATATTTGACAGAGAAAAATATGTGGAAATGCTACGCAAATGATTTAGACTCTGATCAGTCTGATCAGGGTATACACTATTTGCTGCTTAGGCTTTATTAAAAGACATGTTGACCAGTGAATGAAGTGTTATAACACTGGATACAAACAAATGTAGCATGATTGGTCTGAAAAATAAGGAACAAGTGTTTTGAAATACTGATTTCAAAGAACTCTTCCCGGTAATGTTGGATTTTCTTCTTTTCAGTTCTTTTAGGAAGCATGACAAGCAATAAAAAAACAACAACATGAAAATATGTATCATTTCACTTATGGTTGAGTTTAATTGTGATTTTTTTCCAGGAAAATTTAAACTCATTCTTATTATAAGCAACCAAAATTTGTGCAAGATTGTAACAATGCCATGGTATCATAGTTGACTTGTTTGTAAATGGTTGAACTATTCTGATTCATGTAGTATATGCTTGTTTTGATATACTGAAATGTGTAAAAAGTTGAAGCTTAAGTCCTCATCATATCATCCCTTGATAAAAATATCAAATAAAATGTAAACCAAATAAGCAATCTTAGCTACTAACTTCATTATTATATTTGGGGTTTTCTAATATGGCAGTGCACATAAATGTTTGCAAATATGTACAGAGAGCAATTGTTTGTGTTTAACTCTTGAAAACGGACATTAGCTGAAAATTTGAGTATGAGCAATTTTAGAAAAAATATAATTAAAACAGTTATCTCTGGAACAGTATACAATCGGCACCATATGACGTGTCAAGTGTCGGAGTGACATAAAATCTGACATACAATTCACAACATTTATTGCTTAAAATATTATTTGTAATGAACAATTTACAACATTGTAACTTGATTACTTTTATTGCATAAAATATTATTTGTAATAATGAGGATATGAAACTAATTTAATCAGTGTTGCTATGCCGTTTCTTATTTTTTTGCGGCTTATCCAAAACATTAGATTGACTAATGTACACTTGGTTTGTTATTCCCTAATGTAAAATTATCCATATGACTAGATGCAAATTTAAATATTAATTCCGTGACATGCATTTAAATGGAATAACAACTTTATCTTTGTCAAACATCAGTTGGGATAACTTTCATTAGCTTAATTGACATTAGCTAAAAAACCCTTGAACTTTATTGTTTATAGATAACTTACTCGCAGTTCCTAGTAACTTTTTACTAATTACATAAAAAAAACACTATTTTTAAAGTGCTACAAACTATTAAATGCCTAAACTGTTTCTATTATTCATCGTCTAAAATGACAATCCATTCCCAAATGAACCATAGGGAATTCTATATGTGTTAATTTGTTCAAAATATGTGTAAACAGGTTGTGAACCAGTCTAAGGGTGACCATTAATTTTTGTCATAAAACCATTGATTTTCAGCAGCGTGATTCTCATTTTTTTCTATCATAAATATTCATTTGCTTCAAGTGATGTTGTGGTTTATTAGAGTTCTTTATAGAGATAGTAAATTTAATTTAGTGAAGGAATTTAGCCAAAACTGTCTTCGCAATTGCTATAATACTCATTTATTTAAGCAAAATGTTTAAGAGAAGTAGTATAAAATATAACATAAAAGGTCCATGTAATGGATCTGTAAATTACCTAAATGTTCATAGTTATATGAAATAATCTTTATAATCCTTGTAAACATTAAATGATTTTATTTTTCTTAAATACTGTTTATAACAAAGTACACGCCATTAAACCTAACGTCAGTACCAATATCTCTTCTTGTAGAGAAAGTAGGCAGGAAGATATCACATATCCTATTTAAGGCATCAGTTATCTCTTACCCGCTGTTGCATTGGACAGACTAGATTAACTCATTCATATCTTCTCAAAAGAGAAGTTCAACCTGAATGTAGTATTCCTTGCCAGGAACCTCTTACATTTAATCATATTTCACTACATTGTATTGACTCAGACCATATTCGTTCTAAGTATTTTAATGTCAGTATCAGATGCTTAACTTGTTTGCTTCCTAAACGAGATTGGTATTCTTAATAAGTTATAAATTTTTAAACTGATAGATTTTTATTTCTACCCACATATTATAGTTTGAACCTGATTAAATTCTATTGTCATAAAATTTTAATGTATTCGGCGCCGTATGACCTATCAAGTGTCAGTGTGCCGTAAAACCCAAAATACAAAATACATATTTTTCTTATACCTTATATGACCATCCCATGTCAAAATTGTGTATGTCTAAACAAATTAGACTGTTATAAGTTAATTGGCCGAAATATCACATAACCTATTTAAGGCATCAGTTATCGGTGAAGTATGAGTCGATAAAATGTTATACTGACCTGTGAAAAATGTGATATAGACCTCCCAATATTAACACACACTCTTCACAAAACAAAATATGAATGCTGCAAGCACTGAGGTACTCTCTGCCTCAGAAAATGGAGTAGCATTTTGAGACAGTGAAATCTGTTGTAAAAAAACAACAACTGTTGTACATAGTTGTTTTTTGGGATGGTTAAATACACCACCCCTTCTGAAACTATACAATTCTGCATTTGTAATATATATTAATAAATAAGTGATTTGATATTGGCCCAGTTATTTGTCCGAGGGCCTTCGGGCGTGGGCCAACACGACTGACCTGAGGACAAATAACAGTGCCAGTATCACTTATTTATTGACAATTTTATAAAATAACACTTCACATTTAATACTTAATTATAACAAAGAACAGCTGTAAAAATAACAGTACATTGCATTAATCCAAGTCAGAAACTGATTGTGTTTTTGTGAAATCTACACGTTAATTTATAACACAATTGGTTAAACACTACCAATTCATGCTGTGAATGTTTGAAAACTGAGACTATTTTGTTTAATAAATTTATGCAACATGTTGACACCTACACATAGACCGAGTAAAAACAAAAAGCTTCTTGCTGAAATCTATCTCATTTTTTGGCCCTTACTTCAAATGCAGGCTTTATAGCTATATCACGTTATTCGGCCCGAAAAAGTGATTTAGATATTGGCACTGTTTTAAAGCAGGCCATCGTGTCGTTGAACGTGGCAGGTGTTTTTTTTAAAGGAATAATAACTAACACTCGAATAATAAATAGAAGGTAAAGTGTCAGGGACCTATACTGGAAGAGGTTCTGTCTGTGCTGGTTACAGAACAATTACTATATTCACAGGATGCTGTATTTCTATGTGTGTAGATTGTGGTTTATGTATACATTTTGTGCTGCACTTTATAGTCATATTTCTGTCTACTTGTAATTTAAACAGGCTGGACAAACAACTGTGAACATATGATGATTTTGTTCTGCTACATGAATTTGACTGTATGATCCTCGTACGTTTCCCACCCCTTAAAGGGGGTATCCGACAATTTGCCTATATTAAATACACATACCAATATCTAACGACCGATTTGGGGAATTTAGTCATACTTTTTGCATGCAGCCATACTTTAATCATTATAAAGACGATTTTAAACACTAACCTTATTGTTAGAAAGTACAAATCACGAAAAAAAGTTGCTAAATGTTCAGTCTTTCCAACTCTATAAAAAGCGCAATAGTGGTCCTTGCTTTAAATAGATATTGACATCAGAGCGTATTAACTGGATGACTATAAAAGTAAGTGGTCACATTGTTTTCTAAGTTTAAATAAAGCAATGTCTGCAGTGTGGCTTGGATAGAAAACACCTGTTTGTAATGTCTATTAGGGATTTATCCTTGACTGTTCACACATATCTTTGGCATCAATGAACAGCATTTTGCAAGACCTTTTAAGGTACTGATGACTTATTTGGTTACATGAGAAAAACAACTTTTTGGACCAATTTTAATCGAAATCTGTGGAATTATTTCTTGTCCCTCTAAAGAATAGTTAGGTCATCTGTGACCTGCCGCAATAGCTCAGGTGGTAGAGTTTCTGCTTGCAGATCGGGAGGTCACAGGATCAAACCCTCGCCAGATCAAACCAAAGACTTCAAAGTTGGTGGTAGTGGCTTCCCTGCTAATGCTCGGGGCTAAGGGGACAGCATTACGCCTGACTCGTCATTGTCAGTATAATGGACCGGCTGGGTTCAGTCCCTCAGCACCTCAAAAGTCCCCTGTGCTATAATGATAGATATGTCGCTGCACAGTATCGGCAAAAATGCCGGCAATCCCTCGTCAAGTCAACTGCCTTTCTCTTAATGGTAACATGGTATTCACTTTCGTGCAGTTAAAAAAAATTATGACACTTTAACATATTCAAACTTAATGAAATCCTAACCTTATTCCAGATTGGAATGAAACTTCACATATGTATTTGCAAATGAAATTTAAAAACACTGGACCTTCATTCCACCAAGTTGGACAAGTTTATAGTGCACGTAACTTTAAAAATTTACTGTGCTGACAGAAATAGACATAGACCATGTTTCACCACCCTATATTGAAGACTCTGACTTTACCGTTGGTTCTAATAATATCAAATTAGTAAGTAATTAGTAAGTAATAAGGGAGAAATATAACCATGTTTCAATTCAAAGCATTTTGGTTCATATACATCATAAGTTAAAAATTTGGCAGTACATGAACTAGTATGCTAATGTCATGTTATTAGGCACTTGAATAGTGTAGCGCGCTGTCCTGTGGTAGCTCTTGCAGGTCATTAAATCAACCAGAATATCATGTTATCAGGCACTTGGAAAAGTGGAGCTCGCTGTCCTGTGGTTGCTCTTGCAGGTCATTAAATCAGCCAGATTTCAAATTGGTTTCAAATAGCCATTATTTATTTACAACACTTGATTGATGTTTCTGTATCAAATTATTTTAAGTTGATTTGCATTATCAGATTGGACCTGGTGATGTAAAAAGTTATTAATATATAAATGTACCTTTGAAGAGAGGCATTGTAAAACGTGCATCCGATGATGTCTGCCCTTGCTTGATTATATACTATTAGAAATATTATAGTCACTGTCATAAAAAAACTATTAAGACAATGATTTTCTTCTTCTCCAGTTCAAGAAAATGTATTTACTGTTTTTTTTTATCTGCACTTTTAACTTTAAGTTGATTTCACAAGGTTTAACTTTACGCTATGGACATTACAAATTCATACAACATATCAGTTAAGATACTGTACCTTACAAATCTAGTGAACCTGGTAGGTACAGTTACACTTCAGGTACGGGAGTCCCCCAGTCATAAGCCGAGTTGAGACGTACCTCGGTTGTTAAAAATGTTAATGGCTTAGGCTTAAGCAAATAAACAGAAAGTTCCTTGACTGGCCAAGCTTATGTCAAGATAATATGGCTGGATATAACTTTGAACATATAGGGTACTGTCCTCTCTTTGATTGCATGGCTTTGAACACATGGCATGATACCATTTTCTATCACAATCTGGACACTGTTTTAACCAAGCATAAATAACGCTTTCCTTGTCAGCCAATTACGAACAATACAACTTTACCGCAGTCTCCAGATAACTGAAATACTGTTGGTGGGACGATAAAACCAATAAACAAACTTTATCATTTATCTTTTCTAATTGTTTTGTATCAACCATATATGTTTTCTAAATCCTTTGTATTAACCATATATCATTTCTAAATCTTTTGTATCAACCATATATCTTTTCTAAATCTTGTATCATCCATATATCTTTTCTAAATCTTTTGTATCAACCATATATCTTTTCTAAATCTTTTGTATCAACCATATATCTTTCCTAAATCTTTTGTATTGACCATATATCATTTCTAAATCTTTTGTATCAACCATATATCTTTCCTAAATCTTTTGTATTGACCATATATCATTTCTAAATCTTTTGTATCAACCATATATCTTTCCTAAATCTTTTGTATATATCTTTTCTAAATCTTTTGTATCAACCATACATCTTTCCTAAATCTTTTGTATCAACCATATATCTTTTCTAAATCTTTTGTATCAATAATATCTTTTCTAAATCTTTTGTATCACTAATATCTTTTCTAAATCTTTTGTATCAACCATAATTATATCTTTTCTAAATCTTTTGTATCAATAATATCTTTTCAAAATCTGTTGTACATTTTAACCCTTATTATTCTACATTCATTAATTACAAATACTATTTCAGTCATCATGATACGCATAGCTTTCCATACACTGTTGTATATTACTACCAGAAACACCTGACTGCATTCAGAGTTAACTCTTTTGCTCAGTGGTTTCAGTATGGGCTGCTCACCCTGCTGACATGAGTTCAAATCCCACTCTTTTAACTGAATTTTATTTTTCCAGCTATGCATTGCTCAAAGACTGTTGTGTAAGAAAACAAGTAATAAGCCTTGCAATGGCAAGGAAATAATATTTGGGTTTGAAGTGAAATGGTTAGTAATATATTAAGTCAAGTTCATTTTGAAACAAAAATGGCGCCAATCCTGACAGTGATGCTTAGCAGTGATTTAACCATGAAGGCATGTAGTTGCTACATCAGAACTGTCCTGGGGGGGGCGCCTCTGTCCGAGTGGTTAGAGTTGCTGACTTAAAACACCTCACTCCCCTCACAGGTTCGAATCACAGTGGGGGCGAGAACTTTCACAATGGGAGTTTTTTCAGCTCACCTGCGGTGCACCATGGTTCTACCCAGATGAAAATCTGGGGCCGTCTTCCACCAATAATAAGCTGGGCGTCACCAATATGACCATAATTATGTTGGTGTGATGCAACAAAAACAAAACAAAAAACTGGCTGCAATAGCTCAGGTGGTAGATCGTGGGCTTGCAGATTAGGAGGTCATGGGTTCAAACCCTGGCCAGGTCAAACCAAAGACTTCAAAGTTGGTAGTAGTGGCTTCCCTCCAAACGCTCAGGGCTAAGAGGACAGCATTACGCCTGACTCGTCGGTGTCGGTATAATGGACCGGCCGGGTTCAGTCCCTGGTCACCTCATAAGTGCCCCTATGCCCAAAACAAAGAACAAAACAGAACTGTTCCATACAGGATGTGGACAGCCAATAAGGATTGATAAAAATTCTGAAGTGGCTGTTACCAGATGCGTGTGGTTTATCTTGGAATCTTACTGATTGCCTCAGTCTAACAATACCATCTCTACTGTCATGGCCAGTTAAAAGTCTTGCTTCCTCATCCCAAGAATATTAGATATTTTTTTTGGTAAATACATATTGAAATTCCTTTACTTTACATGAATATTAAATATTCATGTTTATGTAATTTTTCTGGCAAACAAAATTATCAAGATATTTTGCTGAAGACTTTGCAGCAGATAACTTGATAAGAAAATATGACAAAGTCCTTTGATCATTGCAACATATACCAAAATTGGAAAAGGCAAAGGACAAAGGTATTCACATGCAAGTTAAATGTAAAACCGAGAAACAAATCTGTAATGAGCTATTTAATAAAAAGAGCCAACCCGACAGTTACCCCCTGGGAATGGTCAGTCGGCAATATGGATGGACTGGGGTGCTTAAACCGGTTTTTCAGAGCTCTTACCTTGCACTTCCTGATGGGTTTCTCATATGCAAGCAATGAAAAGAAAACCAATCGATTTGAATAAAATATGTCCAATTGCTGACATTTTCATTGATAAGTTATGACTAAAGTAGTGACATCATTGCAAAAATAATGTCCACATAGTGTTTAGAAGAGAGATCAAAAATCTTTCTCTGACAGCTACTGGCTGGTGCTGGCTGGAGCTGTCTGATCAAAACATACACCATTTGCTTTAACCAGATAGTTTCTTGCATAGAAGCTTATCATTAAAAGAATCTGTTGTAGGATATCCAGTCACTCTCGATCACCATCGGTGTCCAGTATCGACACCACTCCACCCTCCAGACAGAACTCAAGACAAAGGACTGCCTCGGATATATCCTTGTCTGATGTTCCTGAGCATTCAACCTCCACAAACCAACTTCCTACAACTGCAGAGAACTGCCAGCAGCAACAGCAGCAGCAACCACATCAAAAACAAAATCCAGGAAAATATGTGCAATTCGGTCAGAGCAATTCCAAAAGTGAAAGTAGACAAGATGATTCAACCCTGACTATGTCCAAAATCTCTGCTACTACTAATGTGATTGACAGTGAAATTCCAGTTACTAGTCCAGACAATGGTGATGGTAGACAGTCAAAAAGTAATTCATTTTGTGTAGCCAGTGGAGACATTTCTACTGATGAACATTTCAGTGATGGGGATGTGTTCCAAGATCCTGTGGAATCTAAAGTTACAACATTCTTTTCGGAGATGAAACCAAGGTACACTTTTCTAATATTAAGTTCTGCAGTTATGATTTTTTTAGAAGTCTTTGAATTCCAGAAAAGTTGGCATAATATGTATTTGTCATGATACATATATTTATGTATATATGTATATATATATATATATATATATATATATATATATATATATATATACTTATTCTGTATTAAAATATTGTTTGTTACTATCAATTAAAACTTCAAGATAATTTGCTTTTCCTAAGACAAAATGAATGGAAATTAAGATGTTTTGAGCATTTTATAAATGTTTAATAAAGACTATTAAAATAAATGATCTTTTTAATTTGTGGTATAATGTTTTTATGTTGTGTTACACAGTTTCACAGATATTGAGGTATTAGAAGGAAATGGAATTCCAGTTGAACCATTCTTAGATGCATGCAAGTGCCTTGTACCTTTATTTGGTAAGTCTACAAGAATAGTTTATAGAACTAAGTAAAATAATTGACAAGCTGCTTAGATCACAGAACTATTCCAGCTTATATAAGAAGAAAAAAAAACCTAACTCACCTGCCAGGTTAGTGTGGAGACCCCAGCATTATCAGAACATTATCAGCTTTCAAACTAAATACGTTTAAGTGTTGAACAGAGTATGGTGCATCATCAGTTCTATTTCACAGGTCCCTGGCACAAGAGTTAGTTCAAATAATGTGGAAACTAGAGAGGTTGAAACATGACTTCTTGGCCTCCCACCCCTTGTAGTTTTCAGGTCCAGTAGGGACAATCCTTTTGTAAGGTCTGCCATCTAACCCACATGGTATCAATAGCTCTACCCAGACACCAAAGTAGTATAAGTCTTGGTTCTACTCAGATACCAAAATAGTGTCAGTATCAGTAGTTCTACCCAGATACCAAAATAGTATTAGTATCAGTAGTCTCAGATACAAAAATTGCATTAGTATCAGTAGTTCTACTCAGATACCAAAATAGTATCAGTATAAATAGTTCTACTCAGACACAAATGTAGTATCTGTATCCATAGTTCTACTCAGACACCAAAATAGTATCAGTATCAATAGTTCTACCCAGATACCAAAATAGTATCAGTATCAATTGCTCTACCCAGATATCAACATAGTATAAGTCTCTGTTCTACCCAGACACCAAAATAGTATAAGTCTCGGTTCTTCTCAGATACCAAAATAGTATCAGTATCAGTAGTTCTACTCAGATACCAAAATAGTATCAGTATATATAATTCTACTCAGACACAAATATAGTATCTGTATCAGTAGTTCTACTCAGATACCAAAATAGTATCAGTATAAATAGTTCTACTCAGACACCAAAATAGTATCAGTATCAGTAGTTCTACTCAGATACCAAAATAGTATCAGTATATATAGTTCTACTCAGACACCAAAATAGTATCAGTATCAGTAGTTCTACTCAGATACCAAAATAGTATCAGTATAAATAGTTCTACTCAGACACAAATATAGTATCTGTATCAGTAGTTCTACTCAGACACCAAAAAAGTATCAGTATCAATAGCTCAACTCATAGTTCTACATCAAAATAGTATCAGTATCATTAGTTCTACTCAGACACCAAAATAGTATCAGTATCAATAGCTCAACTCATACATCAAAATGGTATCAGTATCAGTAGTTCTACCCAGACACCAAAATAGTATCAGTATCAATAGCTCTACTCATAGTTCTACATCAAAATAGTATCAGTATCATTAGTTCTACTCAGACACCAAAATAGTATCAGTATCAATAGCTCAACTCATACATCAAAATGGTATCAGTATCATTAGTTCTACTCAGACACCTCAAAAGCATCAGTAGCTCAACTCATACATCAAAATAGTATCAGTATCAATAGTTCTACCCTGACACCAAAATAGTATCAGTATCAATAGCTCTACTCAGACACCAAAATAGTATCAGTCTTTTAAGATGTACTGGTAGTTGAAAAACAAGAATGAATGCCAATGAAAAATATTAGCTTTTTTTACAAAGGTAAAAAATGTTGTTTTTTTAGCTCACCTGAGCTAAACGTGCTCACGGTGAGCTTTTGTGATGCCGCTTCATCCATTGTCCGTCGTGCGGCATCAACATTTTAGCGTGTTAACACTTGCTTGTTTGGACTTATTTACCCTCGCTGTCAATTATAAACTGTTAACACGCTAGAGGCCACAATTTTTATCCAATATTCATCAAACTTGGACAGAATGTTTGTCTGCATAAAAACTTGGATGAGTTCATTATTGGGTCACCTGCGGTCAAAAAGTAGGTCACTAGGTCAAATTTCAGGAAAAAATTGTGAACACACTAGAGACCACGTTTAAAGCCCAATCTTCACCAAACTTAGTCAGAATGTTTGGCTGCATGAAATCTTGGATGAATTTGTAACTGGGTCACGTGGGGTCAAAAGGTAGTTCACTAGGTCAAATCTTAGAAAAAGCTTGTGAACACACTAGAGGCCACATTTATAGGCCAATCTTCATTAAACTTGGTCAGAATGATTGTCTGCATGAAATCTTGAATGAGTTCATAATTGGGTCATGTGGGGTCAAAACAGAGGTTACTAGGTCAAAGCTTACAAAAGCATGGGAACACACTAGAGGTCACATTCATAGCCCAATCTTCACCAAACTTGATCAAATTGTTTGTCTTCATGAAATCTGGGATGATTATATTATTGGGTCACGTGGGGTCAAAAAGTAGGTAACAAGGTCACATTTTAGAAAAACCTTGTGAAAATACTTTGAGGCCACATTGATGGCCCAATCTTTACCAAACTTGGCCAGAATGTTTGCCAGTATGAAATTCTACATATGTTTTGAAGTGGGCCATGTGGATTCAGTAGGTTACTAGGTAAAATTTTAGAAAATGTTATCAACCCAGTGGCCACACTAATGGTTCAGTCTTCACCAAAGATTTCTGAAAAAACTCTAAATTACTTGATGTCAGATACGAGCCTTCTAAAAGCCTGTTTCCTCAGGTGAACTATTAAGGACCATCATGGCCCTCTTGTTTGTTTTTGCTGCAATTTATTTAAAACTAAATAAAACAAACACTGACTCCTTATATGATAAATCACTTATTTTGTGAGGTAAAATAGGAACTTTTATTTGTTGTTATATTTATTTCAGATAAATTAAGTGCAACTGCATTTTCTCCTGTGAAAATGGACTTCCAAGGAAATATTAGAGTAAGTTTCAAGTTACTTGCTAGGCGATATCAATATCTAATTATACATAAAAACATTTGAAATGTGAAATTTCATTTACCAATTTTGATTTAATGACATCTTTCTATGTTGGATAAATGTATAATATTCTTGGTTAAAAACACACAAAAATGGCAGCTAAATTTAAAAATATAGTGGCTGTATTTTAATGTAAAATAAAAATAATTGTCAGATTATATTCCTTGATTCTGCTGAGTCATGAACTTGACAGTAGTTGCCTTTGAAAATGAAATAAAAAAGTCTTCCTTTTCTCCTTAAGGGAGAACAGGCCCTGTGTTCACAAACAAAAATGTTTTACGTGAACACGGACCCAGGTTGACGATTCCAATTACAGGCATATTGTTGATCAACACAAAATGTACTTCAAGTCACTAATTGTATCTAGTGAATATTGTTTGATAAAGGTGTGTCACCATGTTTCATCAAACATTGACAGATTTTTACTTTTGGTCTGATGAAGCTGTGCACACATTGAAGAGACATAATAACTACTGTCTAGTATAGATCTGTATCATGTAACTGCAGCTGGATGCTGTCGGATCAGGATCTACAATATGTGCCTCTAACTAGGCATCATCACCTTTGTATGAATTAATAGCACAAAAAAAATATATTTTTTTTTAATTTAAACTTACAATTTAGCATGGTTAATAATAAGATTAAGCATGGGTTAATTATAAGATTAAGCATGGGTTATTATAAGATTAAGCATGGGTTATTATAAGATTAAGCATGGGTTATTATAAGATTAAGCATGGGTTAATTATAAGATTAAGCATGGGTTACTATAAGATTAAGCATGGGTTATTATAAGATTAAGCATGGGTTATTATAAGATTAAGCATGGGTTATTATAAGATTAAGCATGGGTTATTATAAGATTAAGCATGGGTTATTAACAAATTTAGTATGGGTTATAAATAAATGTAGATAGACGTTTAAAAACGAAACTTCAGGTATTAACAAATTTAGCATGGGTTTTCTAAAATTTACACAGGTTACCGATATTAACATGTTAAGCTTTTGTTATAAACAAATTAAACATGGGTTATTAACAGGTTAAGCATGAGTTATTTACAAATTTACATGGACTATTAACAAATAAAGGTACAGTTATAAATAAATTTAGCATTATTGGCTATTAACAGGTTAAGCATCGGTTATTTATTAATTTACATGGCTTTTTAAATAATTAAGAAATGTTATAAACAAATTTTACATGGAAACTTAGCAGGTTAAGCATGGAATATTAACAAATCTACATAGTTTTTTCAAATTATTGTAAGTTTATGTTATTATTAGCACATTTAACATGTGTTATAACAGGTTAAGCATGGATTATTAACAGGTTAAGCATGGATTATTAACAGGTTACGCATGGATTATTAACAGGTAAAGCAGCATTTGCTATTAACAGGTTAAGCATGCATTATTAACAGGTTAAACATGCATTATTAACAGGTTAAGCATGCATTATTAACAGGTTAAACATGCATTATTAACAGGTTAAGCAGCATGGATTATTAACTGGTTAAGCATGGATTAACAGGTTAAGCATGTGTCATTAACAGGTTAAGCATATGTTATTAATTGGTTAAACATGCATTATTAACATGTTAAGCAGCATGGATAATTAACAGGTTAAACATGGATTAACAGGTTAAGCATGTGTTATTAACAGGTTAAGCATAGATTATTAACAGGTTAAGCATGGATTATTAACAGGTTAATCATGTGTTATTATAGGTTAAAGATGCATTATTAACAGGTTTAGCATAGGTTGTTTACAAATTTAGCCCCAAAAGGTTCAAACTACTATATTTTTTACTACGTACCTGATAACGCGATTTTTTTCCAAATGTATTGCCCCTATTTTACAGAAGGTGAGGACCAAATATCTCCTTCACCCAGAGCAGTTCACCACCCTGCAGTGTATAATCCTCCATGATGTTGCCATCAAGCAGCAACATCTGCCATCATCAGCAACCATGGCTCTTCTCTGGATGAAACGGTACCTGCATTCTAGGCAGCTAACATGTAGTGATTTCATGTACGAGTATTGTTCAGAAACTATTGAGACGTTTTGGATTAAAATGGATCTAAAAATATATGCAGACTAAATTCTACACAGCATGACCATTCTAACTTCAAACTAACTACAATGTAAGATATTAACCTCGCTGGTGACACCTAAGTTATTTATGCTGTCACCTGAAATACACCACCTTGCTCATCCCATGGCATGTTGACATCATGAATGACATCATATTGTTCTCAGAGCATATAGACCTGGATCAGATGTTATTTTTTCTCTCTGTTAGTATTTTTTTTCATAACCCTTGGGTGTATGTATGCAGTAGTGTTTTAAGTATTTATGTGTGCTGTTTTCAATCATGCCTGTACAATATTCCCCATGTAATCAGGATATACACTTTTTTTGCAATGAATCGGACACATCTGACAAGAGAGGTTTAGTTATTATCGATGGCCTCCCTGATTATTTAAAGATAACCGGCAGAGTTTATTATAATGGTACTCATTTCTGCCATCTTAACACTAAAACACAAGGCACAAAACAATCTGGTTCCAGAATTACTTGCATTGCTACCAGTGGCCTTTTGTGAACTAAAATTTGAATCCAGTATACTTTGAAAATGCCATTACTTATTGCACAAATGTTACAAAACTTAAAATAGGTCAAGGTTGCATTGTTAATAAAACATAATTTATGTGACATTTTTCCATTTATGTTTTTTATTAATTTTACGTATTATGTTGCATTTTTATATTTACTTACCAATTTTAGCTAGGTTCCAGAGGTAATCCAACCTTTGACTGCATGAACATTGATTTGTAATCAGACTTTAATGCAAAAGGTTATATTCTGTCCATTTACATGACTCGTGTAACATTATAAAATGTTTGTAGGAAATTTGAATTGAAAGCAATTTCTATTTCCTGAAAAAAATGGTAGCATCTTAAAGAATTATGAACAAGCCCATATTACTGATAGGGCTAAAGATTTACTCATTCATAATTAATGATATAAACCGATATTATTATGATATTAAATCACATTAAATTTTACCTCAAATTAACTTAAAAAAAGTTGAATCCACCATTTTTCATTATTGTGAACATCACTGATTGGAATAAAAAAATTTACAGCAATCACTTAGACAAGAAAATAATAATTTGTTAACGAGCTTTGTTGTAATATACCATTCAGCCCATTCTGATTTCCTCCATTTCCGATGCCATTATTTCTCCTTACAGGCATTTTAATTTTTTTTTTTTTAATTTGCCTCTACATTATTAAAAGTATCTGTCCTTTGATGTGTTACAAAAGTGTAGGGTGACTCACAAACATGTTTGCTGTAGGTATAAGTCCGCAGGGCACCTAGGGTGCAGTAGCTGTAGGTATAAGTTCGCGGGGCACCTAGGGTGCAGTTGCTGAAGGTATAAGTCCGTTGGACACCTAGGGTGCAGTAGCAGAACTGTGGTGCACTGGTGGATTTACCCAGACTAAGGACTTACGCCACCAAAACAGTGGGAAGTCTTTACAAGGACATTAATTGGTGCCTGTGATATAACTTTAAAAACAAAGCTGTTAGATGTTTATAAATACAAGTACAATTGCTAAAAATACACATAAAATTAAATTCAGTTATGTATGTTTTACAGAAGCCTAGAGTTCATCATGGGTTTCCTGCAAGAGTTCAGAGGCGGGGCAGAAAACCTGGCTGCAGCTGCATCCCAGGCCTATAACTCCTCCCTGAAACCATACCATGGCTGGGTTGTCAGAGGGGTGTTTGCTGTAAGTATATTTTTGACTTGGTGACTTTATTACACTAGATGTCATGCACAAAATACTTTCCACTCGCCATCGCCTCTCACTGCAAGATTCAAGCCTTGGTTGGGGTGAGAACTTACTTCTGGAGAGGTTTTCTTTCTTACCTGTGATGCACCACTGGTTCTACCCAGACATGTCTAGGTCTTATTCCTCCATTTATTAACTGGACATTGTAATTGTGGCCCTTACTTTGTTGGCGTGATTTAACACATCAATCTGATTGAATATCTAGCCATCAAAGCTTCTAAAAAGGTCAATTATTATAATGGCGGATGTCAAACCTATAGTGGTAGCAAAGTTACGGTTTCTTAAGATTGCGATGCTGGTAACATTGTATTTGGTATAAGTCTACTTTCATGTTCCTTGCAGGTGGCAGTGAAGGCGTTACCATACAGAGATGTGTTTTTGTCATTGTTAAACAGTAGCGATGTGCCAACAGACAGTTCAGAATTCCAGACTTGCCTTAACAATGATATTCAGGTGTATGTGTCAGCCATGAACAGAGTCGTGAAAATACTGGATGATTTCTTTAAGGAGAATAATCTGGATACAGATGAACAAATATGACAGAATTGTAACCTTGATGGGATAGAAATGCACATGGTAGATAGAAACAAGATTGAAGCTTGTTGTAGATGTTGATCAGATAATGTACATGTAGGATAGAAATGGTAGCTGTAAACATCTTTGATTGGATTGATATTGTAGCTCAAACATCATAGATTAGAAAGTCATGTTTGTATCAAACATGTTTATTTTTATCAAAAGAAGTGTCATACAGCAGATTTAGCCTTCTCTCCATAGATGTTTATTTTTGTAATTTTTTTTTTAAAACATGCATACCCAAGACATGATTTAACAACAAACAAACATTAAAAAAAACTGACCAAACTGCTGTTAGATCTATACTTCAATTTATTCATAGAAAGCAGTCACTAAATAATGTTTGTCTAAATATTGAGAATAATTAAAAGAGATTCATTTGTTCTGAATCTGTTATAAGATCTCCAAAAATGAGGTTTTCTTTAGTTTCTTCAGCTTTTTTGTGTTATTTTAAGAAATACAAGATGAAATAGGTAAAGACATTTATCACAACAAGCAATTTTTTTGGTCTTTTTTTATTTCACACATACTATGTATGTGAATATATATTTAGGCATGTAAATGTATTTTTGTAAGTTGCGGGATCTAAGATAACATAATTAACCGTGCTTCATTGAAATGTGTTCTTTTTCTGCTGATAAATATGTCATATATTTTATTACAAATCATAGTAAAGATTATATAGCATAATATCATCTTGCTGCTTATCAATACATGAACATAACAATTTCTTTGTATATTTTGCTTTCTTTACCTTATTGTCATTTTCTTTAAGCTACAAATTACAGTTTGATTATATATGTAATATATAGCAAATGTTTTGGCTAGATTACTTATACTCACTCAGATGTACTTGACTACAGTGACCATTCACCAACCATTCTCAAAGCCGTTGTTACAATACTTGCAATTTGTGTCAATTTGTAACTAGTTTCTCTCTTAAATTTGTTGATGAATACCATCACTAGTCTTAACAGGCACATACATCTTAAGTATGTTTTCATAGACCTTTCTTAAGCCAAGCCCGTACTTGAGCACTTTCATTCATATAGCTTAACAAGGAATCTCTCAATAATTTGGATGGGATCCAAACCTCAGAGAGGCATCAATAGACCCTCAAGGAACATGTCACACACTTCTTTTTTTAGATTTAATACTTTGTACTCTGTAATGAGCAAGTCTTACTTTAGAACTTTTTGTTGAATGCAGACCTTTATGTTAAAATTCCATGAATGAAGTCACATTCCAGTAATCATTATAGGGTATCTATCCCCTGGGGGTACTTAAAGAGGCTTGGGCACGGTTTGTCAGATTGGCTAGATAGGGAAGCAATACTTTCTTGTTAATAAGTTAATTGATTTTACTATGGTCAGTCAACCGTAGTAAGTCAAACATAGTTGTGTAGATAGGCTGCTGCAATCTCTATAATAGCCTTTATTTGTATAGATTCTATGATAACACTCCTTGCATGATATGAACTGCTGATTCTTGAGTAGCTTGTGCCCAGCTTGTATATTATCATTATTGTAAAAATTGTTTATGATCCACTATAACTAGGTTTTATGACCCAAGAGAACAACTTGTAGCACACACAGTATCAATACTTTGTTAGAATCATTAAAATTTAATTTTGGTGGTATTGATTTAGCCCCAATCCTGTTACATTAATAAATAAGACATACATTCAACATTGATTTGGCCCAATGCTAGAGCTACTTCACAGCATTGCAGATCCTGATCGGACAATATCTGTCACAAGCTGGTGGATTGTATTTGCATTTTTTTAGCTCACCTGAGCACAACATGCTGAAGGTGACTTTTTCTGACACCCCTTTGTCCATCATCTGTACATGTACAGCTTCAACATTTTAGCTTGTGAACAAGCTATAGAGGCCACAATTTTTTATCCAATCTATGTCAAACTTAGTCAGATTGTTTGTCTGCATGAAATCTTGGATGAGTTCATTATTGGGTCACCTGGGGTAAAAAACTTCTACAAATGGTCAAATTTTAGGAAAACTTGTGAACACACTAGAGACCACATTTTAGCCTATCTCTATCAAACTTAGTCAGAATTGTTGGCTGCATGAAATCTTGAATGAGTTTGTAACTGGGTCACGAGGGGTCAAAGTGCTCTAATGTAAGCAGTCAAGTTCGTAGTTGAAGCAATTTTAAAGGTCCTGTCTGCCAGTATGTCTATTTACCAAACATTTAAGACAGCTACAATAAGCGGCTTGTATAATCTAAAAAGGGTACAAAGCTCAGCAAAACTGTGTGAATGATGAGTTTTAAACTCTGCAAAACATGGTTTTCATGTATTTTTGTATAATTGTCATGATTAAAACCTGCTCTTATGGTAATGGATTTAAGTTCTGAACTTCAGTAACATTTTTTTTAACATACACTGTAGAGGTAATTTAAAATTAACGAAAACAAAAACAAACAAAAATCAGCAATAACAAAAACAAAAAACAGAAACGGAAAAGTGTCTGCCAAGATTGTCATGGTGGTGAAGTTAGCCAGATAGTCCTGTAGCTCGGCTATAATACTTGCTGTACATTTTGGAATGCTTTTTTTGGTTAAATTGATTTTGTTAATCAGATTTGTTTAAAACTCCATTTCTTTTACAGTAATAAAGTCTATATTAAATTTGTTAAATTCTTTGAAATTGTTAAAAAATGAAGATTAACGGGTGGACATAACCTTAAATGGTGGGGTCCGATAGTGCAGACCGCATTTTTTTCACACAAAATGCTGCTTATTGATTCCTACATCTATATGAAAAGTAGAGCATAACAGCAACTCGTTATTACAAACATGCTTTTTCTATCTGAGCCATCCTGCACAGTAAGCAATTTTTAAACTAATAAAACCATGTGACCACTTACCTTTGAGACACCCGCTCTGACGTTGGTATCTATTTTTAGCAGAAATCTCCATCGTATCGATTTACAACGACGTTTTCAGGATTTTTACCAACCTACAATTGAGACAGCAGTGTTAAGAATTTCCTTTATTTAGACTTAAGCATGAGTTTTTGCTGAAGAAATTAAGCCCCAGAATCCCCGAAACTTCGTAAACTTTTATTAATTTGTATTAGATGAAGGTAAACTGTCAGATAGTAACTTTACCATGTTGACCCCATCGTCGGACACCCACGCTCGACTATTCCGTTTTACTACATTCGTTGACCGTGTCCCCCCCCCCCCCGCTTTTTAACAGGTAAATAAGAAAATGTACTATCAACATATCCACAGATTTTTCAATCTTAACTTCCATTAGACAAAGGCAAACAAGGTAAATGTAATTTTTCTGTCATCTTACGGAACTTAATAGAACAAATATTGGCCAGTCATAATACTGCTTAAAAAATCCAAACTCTTCAGCGTGGAGACTAGATGTATAACGATGGCTGCGCCCTGTGCCACAATAGAAAGAAACGATCTTTATCATTGGACTGAAATCTTCATCGGATTATGAAGCGACCAATGAAATATTATTACCAGAAACGGCGAAAAGTGAACAAAATATCCCACAGGCAATGAATGGAGAGTAACGGAATGGATCGTTAGTGGCAATCGGAACACCTCGGATAATTCACGAAACATCTCTCGGATGTATGTAGGTAGTCGGATTACCTCGGCCACTTCCCAAAATGGGACTTCTTTTGCGACAGACGTCAAAACAAAGATGACAGCTCGGATCACAGCTCACTATAGTACGATGCCTGTAAATCTCCACTTTGTGGCTGCTTCAAATATAAATCATAAGTTAAATTTACCCGGCGAGGCAAAGACACAGTTGTCAAACTACTCTATTGTTTATGTTTTGTGCGAACTATATTTTAAGCATATTCTTTCGACTTCCGGCGAACAAAACGATCGTGATTTCTTTAAGTATCATTGCACCAGATACATCCAAGGGATGATTGTCCCGAGGACGGAATTACCCGAGCAGTTCCGATTGCGGTTGTGGGTGTCCGACGATGGGCTCACCCTCACTATGATTCTTTTATATAGTCATATTTTAATCAGAATATTGTTAAACTTGCTAGAACGAGGTTTATTTATTTTGGCAATGTTGTTACTTTATTTTATGTATGCACATATCTTTGTTCTGTAAAGAATACCATATTTTATTTATATTCGTGCAATCATGTTAGTGTTCACAGAGGGAAACATAACTGGCTGTTACATTGAAGTGTTAGTTTTATATTTATTGTACCATCAGGTCAAACCCCTTCTTTGTGAATTAGCTGCACAGCAATCACTGTCGGTGTGACATATCACGTTATTATAGAGTCTACCAAGTGACTCACGTGACCATGGAGTTGTTAACTGGTTACATTGTATGATCAACCAGTTTTGACACTTTGGCATGTTCTATTTCATAGAAATGGCCTGGGTGTTCTGAGAGTCTATCAAAATGGCATTTGACCATAGACACGCCTACTTAAACATGTAAATTACGTTTTTGTGTTAATGCAAACAATATTTTAGCGTTAGTGGAACAGAGTGTTTTGAATTGCCAAGAACACAGAGGATAGAACGGGAGACCACAGGGAAGGGAATTGTCATCATGTATAATATATTGGTGTTGCTTTTTTTTTAGTGTTTTTTTTTTTAATCGGACACTCGTCGCGAAGGCAATTTTACAAAGCAAGCAATTTTCACTGAAGACAAGCTTGGGCGACTTTCAGTATGTTTTAGTATGTTGCGGGCAGTACCGTTATTCTGATGGCACATTCTGTTGTAAACACCAAGATAATATTACGGTAAAAGACAAAGTAATGGGGCAATTTATATAGATATAGTAGCAAGTAATGGGGCAATTTATATAGATATAGTAGCCATAATATAAGCAAATATGTATATGCAATTTATCGTCTGCAAAGTTGAGGTGTATTTTTCCTACCATCACCTCGGGCATTAGTTTATATACATGTACATGCATTAACCGTGTGTTAACATTCGCTTTATCGGCGCCGTATGACATATCAAGTGTCGGTGTGCCGTAAAACCCCCCAAAAAACAAACAAAAACGTTGGCTTTATTCCTCTCTCAGACACCTCTGCAATGGGCTCACGTCAAGATTTTTGACGGAAATTTTAAGGATATTTTCAAATTAAAATAATACTTCTACATAAAATGAATAAACATCTACTAAAAAGACATATATTGAAGTAAATAATTAAAGATATTTAATTAATTCAAGCGCACTATTTTTGGAAGAATAACATAGTAATATTAATTTACATTTGTAAATAAACATGGACGTGATCCACGAGGCAGTTAAGAAATACGACAAGAACTTGGTTTTAAAAGATAAACAGAGGGAGGCATTGACTTAAGAGCAAATGTGATCTTGACGTTAGCCTTCCCGTTGGGTTAGCTTTCTTGCTGTCTAAACTATAATTTCTTGAGTTCTTGTTTCTACAAATAAAACAAACAACTTCCCGTTTCACCGGTGTCACCATCTTTAATATCATGTGACTTTTTGAAAGTCACGTGGATCGAAAGTACTGTAGTCCCGACATTAAGTGAGCTAATAACAGAGGTGAATGTATGAGCCGATGGTAGAGAGTGCAAAATGTGGTAAACCTGTGTTTGTTTTTAACAGTCGGATCTCCTCGGGTAATTTCGCCCTCGTCCTTGAATTATCCGAGGTGTTCAGATTCATTTTAACTTGTGTCATATGGTGACGTAATTTTATACACGTCATTAATCTGTGTCAGTTTGTTAAAACTGGACCAGAAGCAACAGAACTTGGTGTTATTCATATAAAAAGACTAATGTGTACGTGTTCAATTTGGATTTAACATAGTGTGATGATAATATGCGCTATTGCATCAGTTTTTTTCCGTCGATTTCGGTGTCTCAGATCAGTTTGCTAGTAAACTAAATAGAGTTACAACGGCCCTACGAATTTTAAATCTGCTAACTCTACATACCCATCCATCCATTGTTTAGTTTAAATTTGATAATACGGAGATGCACCAACTATGAAGATTCAGTGACCTTTGCTACAAGTAAGTTAATCTTTTTTCTCATTTGTTGCGGATCGTATGTTATGAAGTATTAGGAATCTTACTTTTTTGTTTAGAGGTATGCAAACACAACACCCAGACCCAACTAACCGTTCCAAGGAGGTAACTGCTGCTTTGTTTTCTCTTTGTGTGTTATGTCTCGTTTTTTTTGTATTTTTGTCACAATTACATTTACCCTGTTTGCTTTGGTCTAGAGGTAGTTTAGATTTAAATATCTGTGGTTATTCTGATAGGATTTTTCTAATTTTCCTATTCAAGAATAGGACAAAGACCTATGCGCATTGCAACATATACCAAACTCTGAAAAGGCACAGGACAAAGGTATTTAGCATACAAGCCCAGTCAAAAGCAAGAACAAATTTGTGATGAGTCATTTATAGAAAGGAGCAAACCCGACAGTTACCGCCTTGGAATGGTCAGACGGCAATATGGGCCGACTGGGGTGTTTAAACCGGTTTTACAGAGCTCTTACGTCGCATTTCCTAATGGGTTTCTCAAAGGCAAGCAGTGAAAAGAAAACCGATCTATTTGAATACAAAATGTTCAAGCGCTGATGTTTTCTTTGATAAGTTATGACGAAAGTAGTGACGTCATTGAAAAATAATGTCTATATTGTGTTTAGAAAAGAAACGGGTATTATTTGAATTAGAAAAACTACACAAAAACGGTTGATAATAAGAAATATTTTTTTTTAAATCAAGAACAAACATGACCAAGGGATAATAAATGGTGGTCGCAACCTGTTCATGTGAAGATGGAATTGAGGAACAAAAGTCCAATATCCATCAAAGGAAATACACGTAACAAGCCTCAAATGCAAATTCCATTTAAAAAAAAACCCAACTTGATCTGAACATTTAACAAAGGGCGTTTGTTTCTTAAACAGATGGTAGGATGGATAGAATAGTAAGATAGGGTTGAACAAAGATAATGTTATCACACACGGGAAATCTCGCGATTTAGATTGGTTTCAGCCTCGTGTGATAATATTCTCTATATCATGTTTCTGTTTCTAAAATTCGATGTTCTCCTAAATTTGGTGGTAGTATTTTTTTAAAATTCTTAACCCGATATTTGACTCGGTTGAAAGACGGGAATTTGGCTGAAGTACCTTATCATTACTGTTTAGCTTTTTATTAAACAACAAACCCAGACCTAGGACAAATTTGTAAAAAAGAACGTCAAATTTAGGCAGCACCAGGACTTTTAAATTCCATTCTGATCAGTTATAAAAAATGTTATAAAGAAAAAAGAGAACAAGTTGACATTGAACACAAAGTAAAATTATTGAAGGGTATCAATAAAACGCCAAAGAAAATCCCATCTAAATTTTATGATTGTTTTCAAGTTCTATTTGGCCCATTTTCTGTGAAAACTTTCATTTTAGCTCTTTTCTTAAGGGATCTGCCCAATCTTATACAGCAAAATCATAAATCTAAGGAAGTTGACTCCTCCAACATTATTATTCATATTTTACGGTGTCACCTTATTTCTCTGTACATAGCTGTTGACGTATTAGCCAATATATAGGCATGTTTTTCCGGTTTCAAAGTTACCTCGAATGACTGATTTATATGCCAAATTAAACCTATTTCAGCATATCTTTTCACTAAAATAGAAACTCAATCATGTATGTTTACGCTTTACCTCTGAAAATCAAGACAAAATGTTAAGAGATGGAGATATGTGAGAAGTGATTGAGGATGAGTAAATGGAGAGGATAGAGACAGAGGGAGATATGTAGATGGAGATATAAATGTTCGTAAGCGATCGAGTGAGGGAATGTGTGAGATGGGCGGACTGGGAGAGAAAGCTACAAAGCTGATAGTGAAAAGAGAGATAAAGAGTACTATGTTATATGTATTGTGATGTGTATGGTGTTGTTGATGATGTTGATGATTGTGATGATGATAAGAGTGATCGTGGGCGTAGCTAGGCATGATATGATGTGTAAGATGACCGCTAGGGTGTTGAGGTTTAGGGCCAGGAGACTTTGTGTTTCTAGTTCGTACGTGGTGGCTTTTGAGGGAGGCCTCGGCATCAAGAGAAAAATGGATTTTAAATAAAACATAAGTTTCAAGCCATTTTAATATTTAAGCAAGAATTTGGTTATTTGTAATTTAGTCATGACATACTGCCAATTCCAATAGAGAAGCTACTCAAACGTCATTGTCTTGTTATTATCAGTTACGTAAGGTTTAATCTACGATGTTTATTTATAAAAAATAAATCACATGTTTTATGCAGACGTAATTTTATCACCGTGTCTTCAAGCAAACTGTCATGATTTTGGAGAAAACGACAATTGCATTTCAGCCTAATTGATTCACTGCAACAGACAAATGGCTCAAGTGGAATATAAAGAAATAAGAAAACCAATGATAATTTAGTATAGATCTTGCTTGGTGGCTTTTGGGGAGGTTTCGGTCTCAAGATAAAACTAGATTATAAGTAAAATGTTGTGGTACAGACATTTTGATATTAAAGCAAGAACTTTAATTATTCATGACATTATTTTACAACCAATAAAGGGCTAAGCAAATACACAAAATGATCCACGTTATTTATTTATACAAAAAATAAATCATTTGTTGTTTCAAGAAGTAATTATTGTTACCGTGTCTTCAAGCATTGTATTCTGTCATGGCGAAGACGAAGATTGCATTCAATTTTAAGAAATGGCAACAAATAAATGTTTTAAGTGAACTAATTCGTTTTTTATAAACCAATATTTAACCAATGGTAATTCAGCCACGAATCGTCTCTCGGACTGTCAGCAAGCCCCGTCGTCCTAACAATAACAGATAGATGTTTTGTATACTGTCAGGTAAATGATCTAACCTTTGTATGTTTAAGAAGACATGAAAAGTAAACGTGCTTAATGTTGAACAAAAAAGATGAAATACTACCAAGTGCAATATTTGTCCCATATCAGGGGATACAGAAGAGGGTACTGGAAAACTGGTACTAGTCATCAAAATAAATATACACCGTACTTGTATAATAGTAAGTGTTTTTTTATTGCAGGTTTATGTTTTATTTTTTCATTATTCGGGGACAATGTGTCGATGATCATGCTGATAATTATACGATGATGCTGATGATCATGATGGTGATGATGATAAATAATGATTATCATGTTTTTGATGAAGATAACGTGATCATAATGATGATGACGCAAGTTCTGCTGCTGCTGCTGCTGCTGATGATGATGATATGTTTTGCGGCTGCTTATAGTAAAAATAATAGGATCACTAATTTAAAATTATAATTGCATTTTTTATTAATGTAAAAGTACTCGTGGATCTTATTACCTTATATGTTATTCATTAGAGTAGATTTATAAACGTAGTTTCCTATTCTTGTAGTGTTTTGGTTACCTGGCAACGCAATTTTAGCACCAAAATTGTGAATCGGAAAAGATAATTATGTATCTTGGGAACACCTTAAAAGTAGCCAACTAATGACTAACTAAAAGTGGAGTGTTCCGACTGTTTACCACCACATTCAAGATGTGAAGGATTTATAAGTTATTTTCCTCATTTTTAATTTAAGTAGACATGGACTCTGTTCATTGTACATGTCGTGTGTTTGCAATAGAAGCCGACACAATTATATGTACCAATAAATAAACGAAACAAGTGTTTACTTTCCCTGAACGGGGCTGTACTTAGAATGTTGTCACATATTTAAAGTGATATCCGAGAGTTTGCCTATATCAAATACATGCTCTAATAGCATACCAATGCCTTAGGGGAATTTTGGCATAGTGTCTGCATACACTTATACTTTAGTCAAAGTAAAGACGACGAAAAACCTATATTGTTTGACGATTCTAAATGTGAAAAAAACTCTCTAAAAGTTTATTCTTCTAAATCTATAATAAAGCAGGATAGTGATCTTTGCTTAATGCAAATCAACAGAATGATGCGTTTCCAGATTGCAAAAATAGATATAAAAGAAAATAAAAACACACACATTACCGCAACAAACAAAAAAGTATTTACCGACTTACATGGCTATGATTTTTAAAACAGTGCGCGTTGGCTAAACTCGTACAATAAGTTCAGTACTTGGTTGTCTTAAAACGACTTAAGACGAAAATAGTTACGAATTTAAGAAATGGATGTCGGGTTCTGTCAAGTATACATATTTTGCCCCGTCTGACCCAGGTCCATGCAGAGTAGAAAACTGTGCTCACTAAACTGTTATTAGCAGACTATGGAACCATTTATTTCGTACAACAGTTCAAAAGCGTCGCAATGCTTTTGAGACTTCCAACAAAAGACAAAGCGGTGTGTTGAAGGACATCATTTATACCTAGGATCTAGTGATACCTAATAATACTAATAATACTTCATTATTCATTATAGTTAAAACGTTTTTTTTTCTTGTGAACAAGTGGTCACAAAAAGTGTCAACTCCACACTGTAATTAATATATCCGTTGATGGACATTGGCATTAACCGAGAAGCTCATATTAATCCGTTAAAAGATGGCGGACTCTTCCGGGGAGCCAAAACGCGCATTGGGAACACCTCGACCGTATATTTTGGGCCTGTCTGGATACCGCCGAATAGTTACGAATTTAAGAAATGGATGTCGGGTTCTGTCAAGTATACATATTTTGCCCCGTCTGACCCAGGTCCATGCAGAGTAGAAAACTGTGCTCACTAAACTGTTATTAGCAGACTACTAGTATGCAACCATTTATGTCGTACAACAGTTGAAAATTATAACAGAAAGTCATTATACCTTTTGTACTTTTTCCCGCCCATTCTGCCAAATTCTTGGAGTACTTTTAGTTCCCTATTAAAAGGCGGACTCGTATTTTAGACAATTTTTTTTTTAAAAAACTTCCGAACATACATATGTTACTTTGTATTCTGGTATTTGGTTATATTTTGAATTGTTAACCATAACGATATATATGTATCCAATAACGATATTTCTTTTGAAAATATTCTTATTCAGCTCATTGACATTATCAAACAGTCGCAGTATTTAACATTTGGTCATTTAAGTGCCTGCTTCAATTTAGTTAAGCTGATTGTAAACCAATGACAGTACAATAATTATTATGGTAAACATATATCTAGATCATTAGTTCTATTTACCTAAATACGTTATGTTCTTCGGGCAGGTAATCCTCTGTAAATATGCGCCTTGAAAACCATATTTCGTGTCTTATGCCATGTTTACTTTCAACTGTGCGTGCGGCCTACTCCATTTCTTGAAAATGTTCACGCTGATGATGATGTACATCACGCGATGCATTATAGAATTGAAATGAAAGCATGAAAGGGCGATGTTAGTTGCGCGAATAATTTTTGGCATTTCCTCAATAGAAGTACGTTTGTTTGACGGCTAAGAATGTTCATTTATTTAGTTTCTTTTAAAAAGACCCACCGCAGCGACACAGTAATGGCTATTATAGTGACATTCATTATGTACTGAGATCCCATCAGTCGGCTGCTGGTGTTATTTTTTCTTAACACTATTAACACTATTTGAGATTGATGCTTTTTTCTTGTGACCTGCAATTTAGTTTGGTTCATTAATTGGAAAAAACGATTACTATTTTTGTCTATAGACTAACAATTTCCAACGACAATTATTGAAGAGTATATAGATACTGGTCATGTTTGTTGTTCGTAAATTAAGTTAACTAAAACAACATACGTCTGTAGACCAAGAATATTAAACGACAATACGATTTCGCAATCATTTCTCAACGTTGACACGAAGCAGTGATGACCTTCAGTTTCGAAAGAAATATAAACAGAAAAGTAGTAATTGTTTGTTTTAGGTTTTGTTAATGGTTGTTGATAAAAATTTCGACAGGTTTATAATGTTTATTACGCCACACAAAATAGCCAGGATCGAAATCTAAATATTTAATAAGAATATATGTCTTATGAGCAAACCAAACTCCGAAAAGGCACAGGACAAAGGTATTTCACAAACAAGCCAAGTAAAAAGCAAGAACAAATATGTGAAGAGTCATTTAACAAAAAGAGCAAACCCGACAGTTACCGCCTTGAAACGGTCAAAATAAAATATCCTGGGTTTTGGTAGACTACGTTAGCATTGTACATTTAAAAGTTACAGAATACACGCTGTCCAAACAAAATAATACTTTGCAAAACCGAAATAAGGATAATTTATAAGCTCAATTAGTATGCAAGTACTTGTTACTAAATATTACTAAAATGTCAAAGGACAAGACATATATGAATCACGGTAAAACGTGTAACGGTACAGCATTTCAGTTATAATCTTTTGTATTAAGAAAACATACTTTACAGGATTAAACATCTTCTAAATTCACTGTAATCACAAATCGCCATTTTTCCGAGCAATGAAATATGATCATCTGACCCTTTCTTAACCTTTTGAGTGCTGATGGTATCCAAAGAAACCAACAGAAATATTATTGCCGTATAGTAATTATAAAATTGGCCGCCATTTCCACGCCCGTCATGGCTTTGCATGATTCAAAAGAGGCATGTGGCGACGTACCATGCAATTGTAAAATCTCGCGAAGCATTTTGGATATTATTTAGATTCTTAATTGAATGCATAACGCTAGCTTAACGTATATTTGTACTTTTACCCATATAGACCGGAGACTACTACTCAAATTGATTAACCGGACACACAATGAGATTTATCAACTGTACTGTTTGTAATAAGTGTTCTGAAAAAATGTCTTATATGACACACATATATGCGTAAATCAACATGCGTACTGTCAGATAATACATAGTGATACTAAATAAACGAAGACTGCCACATCGATGCAGAAAAACCCGCATCCGCTTATACTTACGTTTTTGTATATTTTTTTTTTGATTGACGGAGCCCACTTTAAGCAGGTATATTGCTACAGTGACTGTGCATATCATGCTGTGAATACCTGGTATGATACCAGTCTCAGTCACATTATTCTGATACTGGGCAAACTAGTCGTGTAAATGCCAACCTATTTTTGAGAGTTAGGAAGGGAGCTATAACAATACCATTTTAACGACATTGGAATGTTTCGGCCCGGAATCGAACGCGGGGTCATCCATACCTGAAGCTGACGCTATATCGATGGCACCAGATCCAGTGTACTCTTTTGTACCCACGCAATGTATTTGCCCGATATCGACAAACCATTATTTATGATATCCGAAAAAACACCCCTCAACACTATGAATATAATTGGTTATAGTGTGTATATTGTCATTTTGAGTTGTTGAAACTTTGGACGAATCATTATGTTCAAGAAATGTTTGACAAAATCTTAACCGTAAGTGCGTTTATTATTACTACTAAATTTCCCAGACATTTTCAAACTAATATGTATTTTGAAAAAAATAGTTGTTTTACTTTGTTAAGATGACATCTCTAACCTTTCGTATAGTAAGGAAGGTACAGGCAAGAATGACAAACAAAAACAGGGAACTGAAATAGGTTCATGTCACAGTCATCGGGTTGCATCAGCTAGTCTTTGTTGATGTTAGACTAATTAAGATTGGCAATCAGCCACTCCCTCTATGTCTAGAAAAGTCTAAAATGACACATATAATCAAAGCATATAGACCTAAATGCCAGCAAAACACGGCTCCAATTTCCTTTTTGCAAGATGAATTAAACACAATTTGACTTGACAGAAAATTGCGATGCACAGCTGTATGTGTATTTTATATTTACAGTAGAAGAACAAATTCGCTATCGAGAAATCACACGGGGACATCGCTACCTTCATAAATCTTACATAGACAACATTAAAAAATCGCAAACAAAAGGTGGATATACATGTATTTTCAGACATAAGAAATGAGCACATCAACAGATCTGACATGCTAGATATGTTTCGAAGTATTAAATAACTTATAAATTAATGAAAGTCAATTAAAAGTTCTTTGTGCTTTTTATGAACAAGATTATCAAGAACAATGCTTCTTAGCAATTTGCTTGTGAGTCTCTTTATCATACCAGCACGCCTTTTTTGTCAAACGGACATTTAAAGTACATTTATGAAATGGTTTGACGCAATGCCTTTAATGTTTAACTTGTGTTTAAAACTGTCGTGGTAAATTAATCTCTAAATAATGTCCACAGTTCATTGATCTGAACAAAGCTTTCTTTTCCTGAGGCGAATTAACAGAGTGTTTCAATCCTTTAATCTGTGCATTTATTGGCATCAAACAATAGAAAGCAGCCTTGAAGGTTCTTGTGACGTAATTGTGTTTTGTTCCTTGTTTTACCTTTAAACCAAGATCAATGGACATTCCATGGCACTTAATTAAAGTCGTAATGGCACAATGTAACGGGAATCAGTTGTCCTTCGGGAATACTGCAGACACTTGGATTGAATGTGTCATATATGTAACTTTCGATACAAATATATTTACATTTCTCCGACTTTACTGGAGATCATTTATATGACATAGTCAATAAACATGAAGTACACAAACCAGTAAAACAGCAAAGCATTACGGAAACGGATAAGATACCAATGGTTGAAAGAAACAAATATAATAATGAATTTAGCTCGTGATAAGTGTCTGATAAAATAAAGCGCAAGTGAATAATCATTTGACAGTAAAACCGTCATTTATTGGCGACTATAGTATGGAATGCTCGTTTAAATGTACACACGGGGGAAAGTTTGTTTTACGGACTTTCTAAACCTGATCAATACGAGCCTTTATTCGGTAAAAGGTGTTCTTTTTATGTTTTTATTTTTATATTTATTTGTGTGTGTCTGTTACTTTCAAAATAACTTTGAAAACAACAACAACAACACAACAGCAATAAGATACTGACAAACACATACTACGTTCGAGAAAAATATTATCTGAACACAACTTATTTGTGTAATGTGAGGCTGCAGCCCATGTGCATTTTCTGATAGTGCTAGCTTTATAGTTAATATAATAATTTTGCATTTTTTCTATATATGTAAAGTCTTTAGAAAAGCTATTAAATGGTGTCGGTTTTTGCTTTTCAATTTGTTTTAAACCATTCTATGATCTCAGGAATATAGGCTTTTTCTCGAAAACTTTTAGCATATGAAAACTTTCAAATAAAATCCATAACGTTTCTAATGTCTTTGTTACTTGCTCCCATATTGCTTTAATCTCTTTACATCTCCAACTTTTTGCATCAACGATTTTTCTTGTAATGGTTATTATCATTCCTAAATATTACAACATACAAATGGATCAGATTGAACATAAAGGTATGATCGTAATATATAACATGAATGATTTCAGTAAGTTACCGAAAAGCTCTAAAATCTATTCAGAAACATTTCACAGGAAGCCGTCTTGTGCCACATAAACTGCATACGCCGATTAACACACGGCACACACAGGGTAGTGCGAATAAGCCCTACCATAACTTTGCTGTATAGCTCCTGCGACGTTTGCGCCCAGTTGTTTATAACAAATACATCCAGCATGGGTGTAATTGATCTATTTATTCTATTGATTATTAAGTAAAAAAATATCAAAAAGTCATAGTTAATTAATCTTCTTGCGTAAATAGCGCACTATTTATTTAATGTAATATATAATGCTACTATTCCAGCAAACAAATTCGCAACATCATAAAAAAAACAATTATTGTGATGACAATTAAAAACACATCAAGCCCTTTTTCTATAATAGCATTTTCACCAAGAATAGCACATTTAATTGTGAACTATAATTAATTACTTCATCGTACTATATGTTTTTGAATGTTAAAAATCAAACACACATCACTTTTTTTAAATATCCTCACTCCAACGGTGAAATGAATTAAACCTGGGATCTATACTTTACTGCGTAATCAGATCCTGCTTTGGTATCAAATTCCCCATAAAGTTACAACAACGTACATAAATCTACCACAAGAAAACTGTCATTATCTGGCGACAAAATAACACGATGCTCGGTATGTACGGACAAGTCAGTCTTATTATGGAATAAAGTCAATCCAGTAATTATATTGATGAGGTTAAAAGTTATAACATTGATGGTCACTTTCTAACATTCTTTTCTTGCGAAGAACGCGTGTAAAGAAGACGCCATGCATCAAAGCATATTAAACAATATTGACAACTGCGGTGGAAGCGAAGAGGAACTAAACGGGCCATTGGCATATTAGTAGGGATGTCGTGCTATTTAAAAATACAACGTATATTCAGTGCTAACGTGGGCGAGGTCACGGACAACGAAGAAACTTTGTGATGTTAAACATGTTAGTGAATGATTCCCATAAACATTTCCATAGGAAGAATACCAAAGAAACACATTGTGAAGCTTTTTCACATTCATTTGATTCGGCGCCGTATGACCTATCAAGTGTCGATATGCCGTAAAACCCCCAAAACAAACAAACATTCCTTTAAAACAAAAACCAAAGACGTAAGCACATCAATAACAACAACAACAACAACAACATAACGACAGTCAGAAACATTAGTCCTTAAATATATTTTTTTTCTTAAAATGGAACAATCTGGAATGGTTCATAATACTAAGATACATGTTTATAAAATGCAAATATTTAGTTAGGTATCCTAACGAACACATAATATGGCCATTAATATGATCTTAATAATTATAGAGTTGTACTTTCTTTAACATTATTTTTTTCTCTTCCTGTAAAATTTCTTTTAATTCTTAACTTTTTCGACTTAAACTATTAAAACACGCTAAGTAAGAATAAATAGAAAATCCTTGACCTATTGCACATACTCTCTCATCGACTCACACTTATACCCGTGCATTTCGTATTGTTTTAATATCAGAAAAAAAGTATCAGTTGGTTCAGTGGGGGCGTTTATTGTTCCAACATACATCGCAATTAAATAAACGGGATGTAAGTATATTTATCATTGTTTTGTTTACAGCTTTACTTTGATCATGGCGTGCAGCAAATTAGGTACGCCTGTAATTGCAACATTAACAGTTCATGCCTTATTAGAATTGGCACGGAATTGACGAGACTGTTTCTGTGTATTTATAGATGAAAACAAACATCGTATACTCGTACCAACCTATAATTGGTTGTTTATATCATGTATGGATAGGTTGACAGTCTGCCACTCCTTACATGTCTAGAATCTCCACACATAGTTAAAGGTGTTATCCGAAAGCGTGAAAAAAGTTTTTCGCTCAAAGAAACCAAATCAATTTTTGTTACATGAAAAGATTTAATGAAAGTTTGGTAACTGCTGTCCTAACTCTCTACTCGTTATTGCAAACATGTTTTTTTTCTATCTCAGCTGCCCTGCCCAGTTATCGTTTTGAAAACTAAGAAAACCACGTGGCCACTTTTGACATCATGTTATATCATCATCCGGGTAATCTGCTCTGATGTCGAAATATATTTTAGCAGAAAGAATAAACATTTAAAGCCAGTGATTTCACGATTGGTACCGTTTTACATTTAAGTTACTGTTCAATATTGTATTTACTTAGATTAAAGTATAAGTTAATGCTGACATTTCCCCCCAAAACAATGAAACAATAGTGTAACAAGCACTGCATACTGTCGGATACCATATTTAAAGCATGTAGACCAATTTGCCAGCAAAATAAACACATGTTTGCTGGCATTAAAATGAACCCGTCATAGAAGTATTGAACGATTTTCTTTTCTGGAACAAGTCGCATTGTATGAGGTGAATTGAAATTTTATGAGCTGTTGTATGAACTGGAAGCTATCTGGAAATGTTTTTGTCTTTCTGCCCAAAACTCCCTACTAGCACCCTTTTTATCAAAAGAAATTTGCATCCTTTTATAACATTCAGCGTATATTTGAGAAATGTGTTGAGAAACTAAAACGTTTAATATGTTTAAAGCCTTTGCCTAAAGATGTCGCGCTTTCTGTTTTTTCGTAGGACTTTTTGACAGATCATCAATAAGAATATATGACAAAGTCCTATGAGCATTGCAACATATACCAAACTCCGAAAAGGCACAGAACAAAGGTATTTCACATGCAAGCCAAGAGAAAAGTAAGAACAAATTTGTGATGAGTCATTTAACGAAAAGAGCAAACCCGACAGTTACCGCCATGGAACGGTCAGTCGGCAATATGGACCGACTGGGGTGCTTAAACCGGTTTTACAGAGCTCTAACCTCGCACTTGCTGACGAGTTTCTCAAATGCAAGCATTGAAAAGAAAAACGATCTATTTGAATGCAATATGTCCATGCGCTGATATTTTCTATAAGTTATGACGAAAGTAGTGACGTTATTGAAAAATAATGTCCACATAGCGTTTAGATAAGAATATGGTATTATTTCGATTTGAAAAACTACACAAAAATGGTTGACTATAAATAAAATTAACTTTCTGAATGATGAACAAACATGACCAGAGAGGAATAAATGGTTGTAGCATCCTGTTCATGTGAAGATGGAATTGAAGAACTAAAGTCCAACGTCCATCAAAGGAAATACATGTAACAATCCTTATATGATGAATTAAATGACAACATAGATTACATGCACGGGGAGATTTTTTACGACCGCCACACTGCACAAGTAACATTGTTGTGATCATGAATAAGAATATATGACAAAGTCCTATGAGCATTGCAACATATACCAAACTCCGAAAAGGCACAGAACAAAGGTATTTCACATGCAAGCCAAGCGAAAAGTAAGAACAAATTTGTGATGAGTCATTTAACGAAAAGAGCAAACCCGACAGTTACCGCCATGGAACGGTCAGTCGGCAATATGGACCGACTGGGGTGCTTAAACCGGTTTAACATAGCTCTAACCTCGCACTTCCTGACGAGTTTCTCAAATGCAAGCATTGAAAAGAAAAACGATCTATTTGAATACAATAGGTCCAAGCGCTGATATTTTCTATAAGTTTTGACGAAAGTAGTGACGCCATTGAAAAATAATGTCCACATAGTGTTTAGATAAGAATATAGTATTATTTCGATTTGAAAAACTACACAAAAATGGTTGACTATAAATAAAATTAACTGCCTTTTTTAAAATTAAACCCAAACAGGCAGATTGAAGTTTCCCACGAAGCTAGTTTTTTTTGTTCATGCACTCCAGGCGCGATTATGAAAAACAATAATTCCGCGACACTTTATTAGGTGATAGTGACACATTGTAACGAGAATCAGCTTTTGGAATGCTACAACTGTTCGAAATGAATGTCACACATATCTCAGCCTAAAAACTGCATGTAAGACCTCATTATTTAGAAATCTATTTATTAAGATTTCATGTTTGCTGTAAAGTAAACAGCACAGAAAGACACAGTCAATGTTCAACTTAAAATGGCAAAACTGACATAAGTTAAATTTCTTAAGTCGTTATAGTTATAAATAAGGAAAGGTCCTATCAAATAACGACATATATTTAAATCTAAATTACCTCTAGACCAAGGCAAACATTGTAAAAGTAAATATGACAAATACACAGTGACGAGACATAACACACAAAAAGAAAAAAACAGCAGTTACCGCCTTGAAACGGTCAGTCGGCAAAAGGACCGATTGGGATGCTTAAATCCGGTTTGTGGAGCGCTCCATCCTCGCACTTCCTGACGGGTTTTCTATCAAACAAACTGTAAATAAACATAACCCCTCAAAGAGACAACTAACAGTTAGCACTGTCGTCGGTATTTCAAACGGAAACAGATCAAATGAACTACAATACAGACAAAATAACTAGTAATAAAATAAACTATCAACATATGTATAATATGTAGGTAAAAGCCTAGGCAACCTAAGAATTCCAAATGAGAGTAGTTTGAAATAAAGCGATTACGTATTTTACGAAAAATTTAATGATGTCATACAATGACGCCTAGCGCCTATAACGTGCAAGATACAAAGGTTATAGCCCACATAAGAAACATATAATCGAATTCAATAGAACGGTCCAGATGTCAGTCATTCAGATGACAACTTCATCTCTGTTGAATATTGAGCAAAGTACAAAAGCGTACAATTCTTATTATACTCATTATAGCAAAGACAATTAGAATTCTTACTGGAAGCATTAGCAAGTCTTAACCAAACATCTGTTCCTTTTCTAGTCAATGTGAACCATTGTTTGCGAGGTCTTCGACCACTGTTGGCAAACATTCCATGCATCAGCAAGTTTATGGTGCTAAATAAACTTTCTTGTGTTCTTCTGCCATGATCATACTTAGTAGTTATTTTGGCCAGAGCACTTTGACAAGTCGGCGGGGTCTTCGAGATATACATATGTAATTACTGGTTTCTTTGAAAGCACCACCGGAATTCTCACATGCATTCGATTCCTTTAGCAACCCTTAATTAAGAAAACACATTTTCACACTCTTTCCTTAAGCCATTCGTGGAACATTTGCAACATTTTAACATTTTATGTGTTGCCTCCTTTCGCCAGTAGAGAGAACTGCTGAAACAACATCCTTAAATGAGATGTTTTATGAGTCTCAACGGTGCATGAAGACAGAATTTGCCATCTATATTTAATAGTCTGTTTTGACATCACTAACAGCGTGGATATTCGGACATATTTCCACCACCTACATGTATACCTAATATACATAAGAAATAAGCAGAAGATCGTAAATTGATTGGACCTTGAACCTTACTACAGTTCCTGGCATGTTTCTGCTCAGGTGCGCTTACGAATCGTCGCGATTTAGATTTGTCTTGGCCTCGTGCGATAACATCTTCTTTATTTAATATCCTTTAAGTATTATATACGCGTCTAAAGCTATGTTTTTTTCCAATTCTTTGACATCGTTCTCTTTCTCATTATTATGTTCAATCATTTTAAATTATTCGGTTCTTATACTATTTTTTGACCAAACCCTAAGACCTACAATACGCTGAAGTATTCTTCCGCACAGCCTACTCTGGCGTGAATCAATAATTTGTGATCTACTTTTCAGTGCGTAATCAGTCTTTCCCTTGATAGCTTGATCCCATAAAGTAACAATGCCGTCCATAAATCTACCACATGAAAACGGTCATTATCTGGTGACAAAATAACACGATGCTCAGCTAATACGAAACGACTCCCTATACAGGGAGTTTGAAACAACCAATTGCATTTACTCTTGGAATTAAGTTGATCTATTGAAGAATAAATGAGTGTTGTAGTCGCAATTACATTGTTGGCCATTTTCCAGCATCTTCTGTATGTTTTTGGGTAAACGGCACCCTGCTGCTACGTTTAGTTTAAACATAAAGCTTGTCGATGCAAAGCTGAAATTCCATGTCATTTTAAAGTCTGAAACAACAGTTGCAATAGTCTTAAAAGTATTCTATGCAATCCTTCGACATAAAAGAACGCTTACTTAAGAAAATACTATATGCTAACATATGGCGAAATGATGTAAAAAAACTACACGTTGGCTGACAGGTAAGCAAGTTGATTCGGCATTATAACATGTACATGTATTTGGCTTTGACTTAATCAACATATTCATTTAACAAGTTACGTACGACAAGGCCCATGTGAGTATTGCAGAATACAGCATAATTTAAAAAAGCACAAGTCTCACATGCTAGTTGAGAAAGTAATACATTTGTATGGAGACAAGCAATAGAGGAAACATGGAAACGATTGTGGTACCTGTTAATTGGAATTTGACGTAACATTCTAGTGTACGTCAAAGGAAAACTATACGTAACAGTCATGAAAGGATGAATTAAACTAAGAAGACCCGGGGAATATTTACGTCCGCCACACTGCACATGTACATGTAATTTTAAAATACGAAAATATGAAAAATTCCTAGGAGTAATACAATACCTTAAAAAGAAAAAAGACTGGGTTGCTGTCACTAGTTAACAGAGCTCTAATCTCGCTCTTGTAGAATAATTACAAAAAGTAAAACCCTAAACTTATTGCAACGAATGTTAATTGCCGGCTTTTGGTACTACAACATACCTGCTATTAAATAAGTCTTCTAATTAAATAAAAGTCCACCAATCTGTAAAGAGTCTTCAAGTAATGAGACTGGAAAACCCCCATAATGTCCACATTTTATTCAGTTGACAGGAGACAGCATAGCATATGAACCTAAGCATGTGAAATTTGACCATAGCTTTCCATAGTTATTGCAAGTCATTGTCGTTTAAGTTAATACGCACAAAAAACAATTTACACTGGCCTTTTAAATAGACTGTAAGTAATTCCATTTAAACATTTGTCATTTTATTAATATGATTTCTTAAATGTTATTAAAAATAAGATATGCGGCATTCCTCAGGTGGGATTTTAATTAACAATCTCAAATGAACCGTTATTTTGACAAGAACGGTAGCATCAACTTGTAACAAACACCAAACTATTATACACTTTCTGATAATACTGTTTACTCTGTAGTAGCACCGTAAACATATTCCGCTTAAACAAACTGTTCCATTTGATTGTCCACCATAGAACGCATCATTTATATAACCCATACAGTTTTTACTGTCATTACATTGGTTAGCTTATAGATGTCATATATTATGTCTGACATTGGAATACCCAAAGCTAAAATTGTACTTGTAAGTGGTCTCTCAATATTTAACCACAGTGCAATAACTACATTTCATTGCAGTAACAATCAATAATCTAGTTTGCTTCTGTATCTATTTCAAAATAAGATTTTTTTGTTTGCAAATTAATCCATAAACATTATGAATAAATAGGAATTCAGTTTTGGCTTCACCCTTTCAACCGACAAATGTACACCGCACTAGGTGTTTTAAATTGGCCACTAGACATTTGACGCGTGCACGGAATTTCATTCCACTTATTCATTTACAGGTCAACTAGATCTGAAATTAATTTATGCATTGCAATCAACAATACCGCCGGGAAGGGATGTGTAGATTAAAAAAGGTTACGCCTCATGGGCATTTTATAGGCACTTTAGGGTACAAATTATTATTCACATTAACCCCCTGTTCAGTAATGACTTGCGACATGCATCGTTACTGAGAGAGCCCAAGTGTGAAATTAATTGTGGCGGCCCGCACCTTTGTTCAGCAATGGGTTGAGACATTTTTCTTGAATTCCATGTGTAAAATTAGTTGCAACGGCCCAAACCCCTGTTCAAAAATTGTTCGAAACATCATTTTCGTGAGTCAATGTGTAAGGTTAGTTGTGGCGGACCACTTCCCTGCTTAGCAATGGCTTACGAATCTTTCTTGAAACTCCATAAATTATGTAAGATTAGTTGTGGCGGCTCACACCTTTATCCAGTAATGATTTGAGACATCTTCCTTGAGAGTCCATGTGTTAGACTAGTTGTGGCGGCCCACGCCCCGTTTCAACATAGGATTCAGACATCTTTCTTGAGAGTCCATTTGTAGATTATTTATTATTTAAATTATATCTACAACTAGAGACATGCAGAATTATGTCAATGTGACATAAACTCAGAAAATAAACACAAAGAAAAGTAATAAAATCATTCTCGAGAATTCATGTGTAAGATATTACCTTATTAAGTAGAATTTCTTCTGGTTTATCTTTTTAGCCTTCACACTTATAAGTGAACTTTCCAAATTGTGTTAAAAGTATTTTCATGACAGTCGATCTAATTCGCAAGTGGTCAAGTACGCCCACAATTTTTCATGTTTACATGCATAAATGCCCATATAAATTTTCACAAGTGCGGCTGCGTTACATGTTTCTCGTTTAAGAACTGTCGAAAACGCAGTGGCTGCTAGTAATTTGTACAAGTGCAACTTTGCTACAAATAAAATGTGCTGCCAAGTTATTCATTTGGCAAATAGTAAATTGTGAGTATATTTTTACAGGCAAATACTTATTGTAAATGCTTTAACTATAGATAATTATATAATTAATTCTGGCATGCAAGGAGTGGCAGATTGCCAATCTACTTGTCAACTCTAAAGCACTTACAGGTATGTAGACAATTGTTTGTTCACTGTAAATACACCTGTCTGGATGCGATTCGGACCAAACAGACGATATAAACCTAATTTAATTCGGCGGATGCTTTAATCAATTAAAAGGACATATTACAAAGTCCCATTTGTATTGCAGCATATTAGAGTTTCGAAAGGCATAGGACAAATGTATTCACATACCGGTCAAAATATTAAAGGTACTTCAAAACTGACGAGACATTATACAAAATAGAGCAAACCCAAATGTGACTGCCATGGAACGGTCAGTCGGCTAACCGATTTTACAGTGTTCAAACCTTGCACTTCATAAGGTTATTCCCAAATGCAAGCAGTGAAAAAACAGTTCTATTATCTGACACAAAATTGCCCGAGTTATGTTGTATTCTGAGGTAAGGTACGACGTCATTAAAAGGATAGTAGTAATTAAAATAACGTTCACGTTGTATTTTAGAGAGGTGACAAGTATTATTTCTATAAGAACAACTACTAAATTCTTGGTTCTAAATTGAACTCAAGGATAAATGAGCAAAGAAGTGTAAATTGCTGAATCCTGTGTACATGTGTATATGAATTTAAGTACAATTTAAGTGCGGTGTACGTCAGATAAAAATTTACGTAACAATACTGATAGGATGAATAAAACGACAACATAGATTCTCAGTGGGCCTCTTCTGCCCACCTTACCTTCACGGGCAGCTACTGTTTGACCCGACCTAGTTTGCATGACGTCAATGTGGAGGCGTTTAATCGATTGCGGTCGCGGAGAGCAATATAGAATGTGAATCGGTTTTGTAGGCATTAAAATTAATTCTAGTGATACCGTACCCTACCCATAAATGGTTTAGTTTGAATTTGGGTATAAGTATATGCAATTGCTATAAAGCTGTAGTGACCATAGCTACATACATGTACAACCGAATTCACTTTTGTTAGGGATCGTATTATATGAACAGTCAAACACTAATGTTACGATTTATTAGAAAAAAAAGACAAGGTCCTATGATACTTGTAATATATATTTAACTATAAAAAGGCACAGAACAAAAGTATTCATACGCCCTGTCAAATGTAAAAAATACAACAAAGCTATGATGAGACATTATATGAAAGAAGTAAACCCAACTGATACCGTCTTGGTTAGTCGGCTAGTCGGCAAAAAGGCCGACTGGTGTGCTTACACCGGTTTACAGAGCTCTGTAACCTCTCACCTAATGATGCGGTTTCTCAAATGCAAGCAGTGAAAAGAAAACATTTCTATTAAAATGTATATCTTAAGACGTATTCTAATGGCGTCATTAAAAAAGAAAGTAGTGATTTATCAGCCATTTTTGTGTAGTTTTTATAATCGAAATACTACCCCTTTATTTTCTAAACACTATGTGGACATTATATTTCAATATCGTTACTAATTTTGTCATAACTTATCAAAGAAAGTATCAGCGCTTAGACATTTTGTATTCAAATAGATCGATTTTCTTTTCATTGCTTGCATTCGAGGAACCCATCATGAAGTGCGAGGTTAGAGCTCTGTAAAACCGGTCTAAGCACCCCAGTCGGCCCATATTGCCGACTGACCGTTCCAAGGCGGCAACTGTCGGGTTTTCTCTTTTCGTTAAAGGACTCATCACAAATTTGTTCTTGCTTTTCACTTAGCATGCATGTGAAATACCTTTATCCTGTGCCTTTTCGGAGTTTGGTATATGTTGCAATGCTCATAGGACTTTTCATATTTTCTTATTAATGAAAATGTGGTCCACATTGCTTTTGGGTGAGGGGATAAGTATTCTTTCCTTTTAAGAACTTAACAAATTTATTACTTGTAAAAGAAACTAAATATTTCCTTCACGTACAAAATGACCAGAGAAGAAGTGCGAATGGTTGAAGCACCCTGTTCATATGTAGATAGAATTACCAATGTGCTCCAAGGAAACTGCACATATCGATCCTGACTGTGTTAATTAAATGACAACATAGTTTACACGGGAAGATTTTTACGAAAGCCACACTTTACAGGTTATATTGTTGTTATTATGAATAAGAAAATATGGCAAGATTCTATGAGCATTGTATTATATATTAAAAATTAAAAAGGCGCACATGAAAACATGACAACAGCACTGGACTGGAACGGGCATTACATTATCAGATTTTAAAAGAAAAAAGTGAAATAAAAGAATAGATGTACAAATTAAATTTTTTTTTTCCAAAAACAAAAAGTAGAATAAGTAGATTTTAGGTTGGTGTTGAACAAAGAAAATATTATTACTTAATAATAAGAATTTATGACAAAGTCCTTTGAGCATTACAACATGTATCAAACTCTGAAAAGGCAAAGGACAAAGTTATTTCACGTGCAAGCCAATTGAAAAGTAAGAACAAATTTTTTATTAGTCATTTATCTAAAAGAGCGAACCTGACAGTTACCGCCTTGGGACGGTCCAGGCACGAAAATGCTATATCATTCGGCATGTCTCGCGAAGCTTTTTCTCAGTTTCGTATTGTGACAATTTCTTCCGTCAACGCCAATCTAGTCAGGTGTTTGTTACCTTATATAGAAGGGGTCGTTTACAGGCCCCTGCCCCTCGGAAAATAAGCCTAGTTTTCCTCCCTAAAAATGAAAATTCCCCTCTGATAAAATTCAATACTTTTTTGTTAAAAATACAGAAATTAAACGCACTGATGTGGATTTGTGGCTACAGTGGTAGCTGGAGTGAGCTGGACTATAATAATCCGACGGAGGAGTTCAAGAGCAAGATAAAAGACAGATGGCCTTCTAATAAACAAACAAGATGTACAATAGCAAATTAAAAGGTAAACATGCACATTTTCCCCCTAAGTTTTCGTTTATTAGACATGACCATTTGATATAACGACCAGACTCTGCATGAGTCTGCATGTTTCAAAATATTTTTGTACAATTCAATTTTTAAAAAAAAATGTATTGACGAAAATAATTATATTCATTTATGTGCCCTGTTAAATGTTTTTTGTTTGTTTCAATATTCAGACAGACAGAATTGATAACTTGTTTAATAAGTAGAGACTAATTAATATGCCTTGTAAACCGCTTCTCCAATTACCGCTTCCCTCCAATTAGGCGACACGTAACATATGGTGACTCCAACGCAACATTTATATTCAATACAAAAAGCAAATGAACATGAAATACTTACAAAGCAAGACACATTTCTCTGGTTCAAGTTATATGGCAAATCCTTTCCTCCGCTGAATAAGGAAATATGAAAAAGAGGATAGAGACAAGTACCTTGATTAGAAAAGGAACATGACAAAGGGATTCACATGCAAGCCAAATTGAAAAGTAAAAACAAATATGTGATCAGCCATTAAACAAAAGTAGCAAACTTAACTGTTAGCGCATTGCAACGGTCACTTGGCAATTTGGTGTTTATTAAGACGTTTCTATAGAAAATAGAAGCCGAAATGAGCGCAGCACCTTTTTTTTAAAGGAGGTAACCGACATTTTGCCTATATTTAATATAGGTAACAATATCTGGCTTCTGTTTGGGGTATTTGTGCATTCTTTCTGCAGAAAAATCATACTTTAGATTTAGTTTGACCATTTTAAATAGTATCTCAATTTTAGAGTAAATCAGCACTTAAAATCTTCATTATTTTCAAATCTAAAAATAAGAACCATTAGAAATTCCTGCTAAAAATAGACATCAACTTTACAGCAGAGACATGTACGTGAATGAGCTAAACATAAGTGGCCACGTGGTTTTCTTAGTTTAAAGATAGCTTATTGTGCAGCGTGGCTCAGATAGAAAATACATTTTTGTACTGACGATTGTGGCATTATGGTTCAATTTTCATACAGGTTTAGGACATCAATAAATATCATTTTGCTGGATCTTTTCCGGTAACATATGGCTTATTAATACCCAGGGTTCGTTTAACAGAAACTGTAGAGTATATGCATTGAAATTGTAGGGTATAAGGTGTAAACTACTTTCTACCAATGCGGCGAATCGCTCTGAATCCCGATCCATCTGGTTGTCCTTGCGTCAGCGTTTGCTAAATAGGTCAAAGGTATGGTTAGGCAGCTACGTAAAAAAACCCAAACAAAAACACAAAGTGTTTCAAGCTATACATCGCCAGATTTATTGCTATCAGACAATACCGACCGACTTAAAATTTCCCTCGACGATTTGTCGCTTTTGTGTTTGTTTCTTCATTGGAAGAATGCATAACAGAGCGGGTCAGTTGCCCATGGCACTTAATAAAGTGTGCGATTACATACTTGTTACGAGTAAGACTCACATGGTAATTTGTTATTACAATGTAACGTAGTATTTCTTTTGATCTACCGTCTCATTAGTGTTACTATGTTTTTGCTTTTATATATTGCCGTTCCGGTCATAATTGAATACAAGTATTTTCTAAGCATTGTCAATGATCGTCCTGTAAGCATATGACTTTATACGAGTAAAGAACTAAACAGATAAGTAACAACTTACACACAGCCCATTACCTTGAAACATTTAACAATAGGTTAAATTACAGTCCAAAAAAACAAAGTATATTTCTTCGCAACAAAGACAAGCGTTTTCTTGGTAGGTGGCATTGGCTTAGAACTAATGTCATGAACGTGTCTCCACAATGTGTAATAATACTCTTCATTTAAATTGTTGACAGGATTGTTTTGACATTGTGACATTCTCTTAGTTAAAATAAGACCAACTGTTCCATTTTCATTATGCTCCTTCTTAACTACCCTCGCGTGAATCAACTATTTTTCTATATTTAGGAACGAAGCAGTCGTTTCTGGTAAAGGCGAAGTAAATAAAACTACCGTGGTAAAATGTCTAAACTATCTAATGATAAAGAACGACCAGCTATTTAATGTTAGTTAGTAAGTCCTTCTTTCTTTATCATTTATTGTTGTTACACACTCTCATGCTATTTCATCAAACATAACCATGCTTAATATAATCTTCTTACATGCTTACATTTTTAACAAACCTTTTATGAACCTTTCATTATAAACAGTCCTACGTTTTGGGAAAATAAGTTTGGTATATGGCTGCAGTGTTACTGAAATCGCCATGTTAGATCAGTTGGCAATTTTCACAGTTTCATTAATGAAAAAGCAAACATTTTTCTCTGAGGCGTTTCAACATTTCATCAACAATTCACAGAGTGTTTCAATATTCGCATTTATTGACATCAAACGAAAGCCGGCTGCCTAAAGTTTTCCAGCGACACTGTTGTCTTTTTGAGTTCAAATCGCCTTTTTAATCAGAAAGCAGTAGCAATGTTGTGGGACTAAACTAGTTAGTTTTGGCACCAAACATGTAACGAAGGACAGACGTGTTTATAACCACATACTTTTTGAGTCACTATCACAAATGACTGTGCATTCAAATCATATGGAATTGTTCTTATAAAATAATGCTGGGTTATGAGATGTCGATATTCACAAAGTCAAGAAAGCATGCAAACCTATAACTTAGTAACGCTACATTATTGTAATTGTTCTCACAGTTTATTCGTCTTTTGCTTTATCGCACTATTAATATTTTACGACAATATTTTGCAACACATACATGTACAACACCGTTAAAATATTCTTCCGCGCCTCCTACACTAGTGTAAATCAATCATGCTGGGTCTATATTTCACTGCGTAATCAGACTATCATTCGGTGCCATGGCATCATAAAGTGACAATTACGTACATAAATCTACCACAGGACAACTCAAACTGTCATTGTTTGGTGACGAAAGTATCACCATGGAGATCCCTATATGTGTACACGTTTAAGATAGGCAACTTTTTAATTTAATTAAACTCGATACAGCTTTATAGTACTTTTATTTATTTTGTGAATTTAAATATTGGACAAACTTCTTATGTTTTCATGATATTTTCGGAGACAGCGGTAAGGACAGGTTAAAGAATTCTTCTTCGCAACATTAGTCGCACATTTCATTTTTTAATTCTACTGCTAACATCCGTATCTTGCATCAAACTTCTTAACTGATGTTGGGGATTAATCTAAAGAACATATGAGTGAACACATTAAAATATTAACTTCTCTTATTTTCTAATTAATAAAGGAATGAACTTTCATTATTTAGTGAGTAAATACAACTGTCACCGGTAAATTAAAAATTGCAAGAAATAAGATTATTCAACTGTGTTCGTCGACAAAAACATTCTACGTCATCGTCAATGTGACTTTCTTTAATGCTTCTACAACAAACTTCTTGAGATGCCCAGGGACTGAACCCGGCCTATCCATTATACTGACACTGACGAGCCAGCGACCTCCCGATACGCAAGCCGACGCTCTACCAATTGAACTATTGCGGGAGGTCGTTTTATGAAGTGGACATATAAGAAGCAGAAGGTTATCGAGAACCAATATCGAAAGAGTTTTCTCTATCGCTCTGTGCTGGTTTCATAGCACCACGTTTCACAGGATGTTGAATTTCTATGCGCTCTAGTTGGGGGTTTTTGTATATCGTATTTCATTTTGGAATGTATTATAGTCACATTTTAATATTATTTAAACAAACCTGACATACGGTTGTGAACATTAGTTGATCTTATACTGCTATGGGATTTTTTACTATTTAACTCTCTTTCGTTTCGCACTTTTGATGGATATAGGTAGAAGAATGTCAGGTCGCCTATGTGTGTTTGGTCTGGATGTCTTAAGGGAAAACCTCGCTAGAAATATCGTATCGGTTCGTATGACTTCACCAAAAAAAAGACAAAAAAAAAGGAAAAGAAGAAAATGCCCTATATTGCCACAGCCATTTAAATTTAAACTACCTGTAGATAAAGGCAAACAGGGTAAATGTAAAATGGACAAAAGACCCATAAAGACGAGGCATAACACACAAAGAATAACCAGCTGTTACCTCCTTGGGAAGGTCAGTTGGCAAAAGGGTCAACTTGGGTGCTTAAAACTGTTTTTGGCCACTCAAACGTCGCACTTCCTGAAGGTTTTACTCACTTACAAAATGTTAATAAAAATCACATCAAAGTGAGACAACTATCAGCGAGCATCTGCATCGGGAGTTTAAACTGATAAAAGAATATTATACATACTTACATATATATATATATTCAATTTAGTAACAAGTGAATATCTAACGTAATATGAAATATGACTTGCTAAATGTTATTTTAGGACAAAATTACCCAAATAAACTATACTAAACGCTTTAAATTTTAATCGCAATTTCGTGGCTATAATTTCGACGAGGATCGAACCGGTGACGAAACTAGGAGTTCCGATTGGGGCATGAACTTTATTTAGCCAACACTCCTTGCGATCTGCTTATTTAACCGCTGGGAGTCACAAAAATATTAACTGATGTAACATTTCATCAGCAATTCACAGAGTGTTTCAATATTCGCATTTTTTGACATCAAACGAAAGCCGGCTGCCTAAAAGTTTCCAGCGACACTCTTGTCTTTTTAAGTTCGCATTGCCTTTTTGAAACATTAATCAGAAAGCAGTAGCAATGTTGTGGGACTAAACTAGTTGGTTTTTACACCATACATGTAACGAACGACAAACGTGTTCATAACCACATACTTTTCCAGTCACTAGCACAAATGGCTGTGTATTCAAATGATATGGAACTGTTCTTGTAAAATAATGCTGGGTTATAAGATGTCGGTATTCACAAATAGGTAAATAAGAAAAGGTCCTATCAAAATTTTCACAGATATTTAAATTTTTATCTACCTGTAGACAAAGGCAAACAAGGTAAATGTAAATGTGACAAAAAACAATGAGACGAGACATAACACACAAAAAGAAAAACCATCAGTTACCGCCTTGGAACGGTCAGTCGGCAAAGTGAAGAAAGCATGCAAACCTATAACTTAGTAACGCTACATTATTGTAATTGTTCTCACATTTTATTTACCTATTGCTTTATCGCACTATTAACATTTTACGACAGTATTTTGCAACACATACAGCAATGTTAAAATATTCTTCCACAAAAATGATAACTGATGTCGCACAAACAAATCTAAATAAAATTATGATCATAAACGTGAAAACGCCTTCAGGGTGGAAATTGTCAGTAATTAAGATTAATATGATATAATTTCAGCAAAATCATAAGACGATGATAAGTGCTCTTGAAATAGAATATAACATGTGAGGATAAAATGAAATAAAATAAAATCCGTTACATAACTTCTATCAAAAAGTATAACATAACATGTATGTTAAAGTATTAACCTTCCGATCACTGCTAAGGATTTTCAAACCTCACGTAATTGTGTGATTAATTAATTAATCGCTGTTTATTCCGATGCAGTTATTCCGTTGCAGGTGTCTCTATGACATCATATAGATTGAACAAGTGAACGGATAAACTTATGTCTATGTGTTCAACTGTGTTCGTTAGGACCATAACACAGCAAAGCAGTGTTCGGTAATTAAAACGTTGCTTTCCTAATACATGTACTCACACAACAGACAACAATAACTGCATTTCTGTCAACGTAGGAGGTGCCATTAAGGGTGGTCGAAGGTTCGAGTTCCAGACTAGACTTTTTAACTAAATTTCAATGTGATTGCTGCCCTATAACATGATGCTCATCCTATATTATAATATATTTTCAGCGTTTCCAAGAAAAAGGGCATCGAAGGTGGGATTATTAATTACTTGTAACTTTGACTGGGACAAACGATCAAGCTACAAGATAGCAGTTTGGACTAGCATGTCCGTCGGACAACACGAAATTACCATATTGACGTTTTTGCGTTGAAGGTATGAATATTTTAACCTCAAAATACACAGGAAGATGTACACATTCATACGTCATTGACAATGATAACACTTATGCACATCCCTAGATTTCTGGACCACCTTATTGATATACATGCCCTAATCTATGATTATGTGGTTTGTTTGCCGATGATTTCTTTCATTATTTTTGTTAGCAGACAAGTGTGTACTCAATGAATAATGCTTGCCGGTACTAAAGCAACAATCGGTGCTAGAGAACTCTTAATTCAGAAGTTGCGAATTAAAATACATCTAGTGCTAGCAATTCAGCCAAGATGAAGGTTTTTCACAGAGATCTAAAGATAAAATAAATCATAACAAGACGTTAAGACAGTGATTAACATAAATAGGTTCGGACAAGAATCTAGTAATCATTTCACCTTTTGGAGTACATGTTTTATTTTTGTATCAATATTATAATAAAATCTCGAGGACTTAATATGTTTAAATTAACGTATAACTATATGTTAGAAGCTTTGTAAAACATCTTGAATTTTCGCCATGCTGTTTCATACTTAATGGGTTTTTGGAAGTAATTGCTTTGTATCAACATGTGAGTGACGTAGATTTACGAAGAGTCACGACAAAGATCGAGGCCAGCATCCCCCTCCACCCCCGCGACGACTCACTTGAACATCACCGCACCTGTCATAAAAATAACCGATACTATTAAATGCATTCAAACAAAGCAACGACTAGCAGACAATTGCTTACTACTGAACAGTGTCGAACGCTCTGAACATCGAAGAGAAATGTTATCATAGGCAGTAGAATATCTGATATATTTGAATTATTTAACAGAAAATTAATCTGGCGCTTATGGGTTGGTTTTAGTGGAACGATATATCAATATTAAACTGATTGAGGGAACCCGTCGCAAGATATCGAAGGATTGGCTTTTAGCAAGTCACGAACCGGAACGAGGCACCGATATAAGAAACGCTGAAACGACCCATGAACAACACCTCCCAGGTACTTTCGCAAAGGACAGTTATTTTATTGGCTCGCTGTCTCACGCGCGTAGGAAGACAAAAAGTAGTGCGCATTTGAAGAAGTTGAGGAATTGCAAACGCGTGAAAGCCTTTATGCATGAAAGTTCAAAAGAAGGTTATTTTTTCGTGATATTGAAATAAAGTTTTATTAAGACATCGAATATTGGATTGAAAGAATTAAAAAAGTAAAGTTTTTATTTTGCTTTGATGAGAGAAGGCTGTCTCGGTTTATAGTCCGCCGAATACCGACAAGCTTAAAGAAGTTCTGAAACTCAAAATCTGTTAAAGGTAAGTTTGTTGTTTTTATTGATTCTCCTCTGTCGTCTGCTTATTGTTCTCTCATTACTGCCTGTTGTCTTCGTAACTAGTCAGCCATGCAAATTCCTACTCAAATAATGACGTTAATGAACACTTAAATTTCGCATATTAGGCAAGGCGGCTCTTTCAAGAAATCCATCTATCCGTCGTAGATTTTACATAAAACTAGATAGTTGTAATTTTTTCGTTATTTATTAATGTTTTAATAAAAAACATAATTCCAATTTCAACTTCATTTCTGATGCCAGTGACTAAATTCAGAACTTCACTTTTTCTGTTTATATAAATGTAAGCTGTTTTTTCAAATGTATATTAATTGAATGCGTTTTGATTAACATATGTTTCATTAAAGAAATACAACATTTGAATGTTATTTTTCTTTTTCTTTCAAAATAGTGTTCATCTAGACAAAATACTTTCTATAGATTATAATAGTGCTACTCTTCATTAGCCTATACCCTGTTAATGCAATTTCGTGGAAAATATTGTTCTCTATACAAAAATATGTTCATTTTGTAGAAGATAAGTACCATCAAGGAAAATGGTGCAGCCGCCTTGCGAACAAAAAACGACAATATAAAATATTTAACTAGTGCAGCTGTACAATTTTCAATTAATTATTTTTTGTATTTTGTTTGAAGTATAAGACACAAATTCTCCTTCATATAATGCATGTTTTATTACACGTACATCACAATATGCGCGTTTTTTTAGAATACTATTTGAAATAATAATAAATGTAAAAACTATAGGACTTTGCCATTATTTATACAAATACGAAGACTATAGAAATACCTCTCCAAGAAACAATAAATGTATTTAATTCTACATACTTCTGGAAAACTACATAATGGTTCTCTATCAGGATGAGTGCTTGCAATGGATTTTTAAGCGCACAAACACTTTTGTCTTGACACCAGAATCTGAAACTAGTTCATACTTTTCACCTTCATGTTGTCACTTTAAAATAGTCCATCTATGTTGTGACAATGTGAGATTCTGGGAATCATAAATCATTTCGATCCATTCTTCAATATTTTATGAACTTTCTCTTCCCGCAATTTAATTGTGTTAATAAACGCTATGGTGACCTCTGTATGCAAGGTTTTTGCCATAAAGTTATAACTTATACATGTAAATAATCAATATACACTATAACACTTGTGAATGAAACGCAAGGTAAAGTCCAGGGCAAATTAAAGGTTTTCTAGCCGATTGTTATTTGTTGCTGTAGATTTTTTTTTATATAAGTGAAGATTTTCAACGGGTTTCGACCAATCAGTTTTGATTGATACCATATTCGTTTCTAAACACTATGCGGACATTATTTTTCAATGACGTCACTACTTTCGTCATAACTTATAGAAAATATCAGCGCTTGGACATTTTTGTATTCAAATAGATCGTTTTTCTTTTCATTGCTTGCATTTGAGAAACTCGTCAGGAAGTGCGAGGTTAGAGCTCTGTAAAACCGGTTTAAGCACCCCAGTCGGTCCATATTGCCGACTGACCGTTCCAAGGCGGTAACTGTCTGGTTTGCTCTTTTCGTTAAATGACTCATCACAAATTTGTTCTTACTTTTCGCTTGGCTTGCATGAGAAATACCTTTGTTCTGTGCCTTTTCGGAGTTTGGTATATGTTGCAATGCTCATAGGACTTTGTCTTATATTCTTATTGAGGTAATAAAAACAAGTTAATGGTACCTCCTTCCTCCCCGAACTGTCAGTTTTTGTTGCATTGCGTTTCTTTTCTATTACCATATAAACCTTCGGAAGACGCTTGTGAATGTGTGTAAATTAATAATCCACTGAATTGTCAGTTTTTGTTGCCTTACGTTTCTGTTTTATTACAATATAAACTTTCGGAAGATGCTTGTGAATGTGTGTAATAATCCTCTGAATTGTCAGTTTTTGTTACCTTACGTTTCTGTTTTATTACAATATACACTTTCGAAAGACGCTTGTGAATGTGTGTAATAAGCCACCGAAATATCAGTTTTATAGGCTCAAGTTCTTGTCAGGATGAGACAAAACTTACGTAGGGATGCTGTCCACTGGACATGAGGTGCATTGGTGGTTCTACCCGGACATTGACCCTGCTAAATAGAAACATTAAAGTAATCAACTGCCTTAAAATAACCCACAAAATATCATTAAAAATCCAATTTTGTTTTATAACACTCCTATTCATAAAACCTATATAAAGATCAATTTAAAAATCAGATGACTCGCGATGGTTCTTAAAACTTGGAGCTAAGTTTATCATATCTTTTATTGGCAACCTGTTCTCGTGTAAACAGTTTTGTTGAAAATTCAGATCATATAAAGTTATATGTGACGTACATGGCCCATCTAAACAGCCCCGTCATAAGGATGGTTTAAGGAAGCAACATATGACCCTAACTGTATCGATGAAATGTATATGTTAAAAAGAAACAGAGCCCGTGATGTAGCCTATTCACACATGATTAAAGAGAAGATGGTGGTTTATTAACATAGCTCAGGTAGTGATTTTAGTTAAAAGATGTCTTTCGATCAAGTAACAGATGAAAGCCAGTCCTTTCATGAAAAATACGATTCATCTGTCCATAGAAGCCGCCTCGTGTGAACAACATCAAATGTTTCTATAGCTAGCGATGTATTTATTTTCTGACTAAAAGCCTGATTTTACGTATCTACTTACAGAACAGCAACAGCAACACATCCACAACCAGACATACAAACCTCGACAAAGCGTAAAAACAGAACGATTGTTTTAAACTAATAGATGACTCATTAAAAGTTAAAATTCTTAAGTCATCGCGGTTTGAAAAAAATAACCTTAAACAAGGCACCTTTGAAAGAACGGGTCTCGGCTTGCTAATAGAAGTTTTTAAAAACTCGCAATTTTTAAAATTTAAAAATCGAGAATTCATGCAATTGCACTGTGATGTCGATTTTGGCCGCTCACAATACTTTCTCACACGTTTCTTCACGATTTCAAGTTTGTAAGGCCATAAAGTTAAACTCGTAAAGTGCCATATGTAAACTAATTGCTCACGTTTGTAAAGTCCGATGTAAAGTGAATGCTATATATTTATTGGTACACTAGGCCTCTCTCTAATTAATACTCTAATTAACTTTAATAGAATGCGGTACACGTGATCTCGAAGTGTCGATGGTGAATACATATCCACATTCGGAATCTTGTTTACGATTGCATATTTTAACAAATCTTGTAGCGTATAAACCTAAAGTTGAAGCAGTGATTCCAACTGAATTCATTATAATTATTTAACTTACTTAAATCACACACCACACCTCTCGGTAAAACAACCGGTCATAAGTTTCAATTTGCATTGATCACTGGCAATGGCACATTTCTTCACAAGACACTGAGACCTTCAGGCTACATTCTAAATAAACAACCATAATGTAAAATTATGTGTTTTTGCCAATTGCTGTTCATCAATTTTAACAAACCTAACAGCAATAAGTCTAAACTTTGGTCAGAACGCGTCAGAGGCATGTTATGTTCTTTATGATGGCAAGCTCAGTATAGGATAAAATCTATTAAGACGTTTCAATGTATAGGATATAGTCTTTTAAGACGTTTCTATGTATAGGATAGAGTCTATTAAGACGTTTCTAAGTAAAAGATAGAATCTATTAAGACGTTTCAATGTATAGGATAAAGTCTTTTAAGACGTTTCTATGTATAGGATAGAGTCTATTAAGACGTATCTAAGTAAAGGATAGAGTCTATTAAGACGTTTCTATGTATAGGATAGAGTCTATTAAGACGTTTCTTTATAAATTAGAAGCCGAAACGAGCGCAGCGAGATTGGCTTCTATTTTCTATGGAAACGTCTTAATAGATTCTATCCGACTTAGACGTGCCCGCCTCACTTCTATCTGTTCTACAAAAATGACATGTAATCCGCCCCATTAAACTGTCACTCAAACTGTCAATCGTCTTGACGTGTTCAAAATTGTCTTCTCATGGGGAGGAGTCAAACCAGAATGCATGGTTTGTTGTACATGCGCAGTTGAAAATAAAACCATTTATTAAAATGGAGCGATCAATTTTGTTCATTGTAAAAGAGAAAATAGAAAGGAGATCTATTAAGATAAAAAAAGTTCAAGCATCCGTCCGTGTACAGAACGTTCTTACATCGGTTCGTGTACATAACTGTCTAACATCGGCCATAGGACTGAATCGTCTTACATCGGTTTGTGGATATAACGTTCTAACATCGGTACGAGCACAGAACGTTAAAACATCGATACGTGTAGATAACGTTCTAATGTTGGTCCGTGTACAGAAAGGTCTAACATCTGTCCGTGTACAGAGCGTTCTAACCTCGGCTCGTGTACAGAGCGTTCTAACATCGGCTCGTGTACAGAGCGTTCTAACATAGGCTCGTGTACAGAGCGTTCTAACCTCGGCTCGTGTACAGAGCGTTCTAACATCGGCTCGTGTACAGAGCGTTCTAACATCGGCTCGTGTACAGAGCGTTCTAACATCGGCTCGTGTACAGAGCGTTCTAACATCGGCTCGTGTACAGAGCGTTCTAACATCGGTACGTTTACTGAACGTTTTGTCATCGCTCCGTGTAAGGAACGTTATGTGTTCAGAACATTGTAACATTTGTCTGTGTACAAAACGTTTTTACATAGGTTTGTGTACAGAACGTTCTCTCATCGCTTCTTGTACAGAACGACGTTTTAACATTGGTCAGCGAACAATACGTTCTAACATAGGCACTAATACTACGACTTGTATTAAACATATATAACTTTATTTTTGTGCGCTCGTGGTTTAATGTATCAATATACTGGATTACGGTTTGGGGGTCCCGGGTTAGAACCATCGACCGACCAGAATTTTCCCTTGTTTTGTTGGTTGGTTGATTTCTCTCCCCCAGAGCAGAGGCGCGAATGTTTTAAATGAAAATTAATGATTGAGTCTAGTAATGAAGCAAAGATAGTCTACTTATGTTGTCACTTGTTAGTTCGTGCAATTAATTTGTTAGCAAACGTACCTGCGCTGCATTATTTATCCAAATAGATGTATTTTAGAAACTCATACAATTAGTTAATCAGTTAAACATTACTTATGATGTTTTGTCATCTTTAAAAATAGACAGAAACATTTTATGCTTTTAAAGGGTCTATATGTCAATGGAAAATTATTCTGCTTCGTTCGTTTTTGTCGATTTTGTTAATAACAGCAATAATTATACCAGCGTCTAGGAATATAAAATTCCAAAGTTTTGTCCATTTAATATGAGTCGAGATTAAAAGAATCCAAGCCGCCCACTTTAGTTACATTTTGGAATTGCTTTATCAAGTCAGACAGCGTTTCTGTTTTAAAAGATCTTGTTTGGGTTTTAATCAGATCCTGTCCGAGATCCAACCAGATGATCGATCCTTTTTTATAAGTTCATTTGTAGTTGTTGCAAAGTGCATATCCTTGCTAATATCATTGTTGAATAGGTACATAAGAAAATGTCCTATCTAAATTTCCAAGATATTTAAATTTCATCTACCTGCAGACAAAAGCAAACAAGGTAAATGTATATGTGACAAAAACACAGAGACGAGACATAACACACAAAAAGAAAAACCATCAGTTACCGCCTTGGAACGGTCAGTCGGCAAAAGGGCCGACTGGTTTGCTTAAACCTGGTTTGTGGAGCGCTCCAACCTCCCACTTCCTGAAGGTAATTTTTATCAAACAGTGTAAATATAAATGTCTCGTCATAGTGAAACAACTATCAGTAAGCACCTACATCGGGAGTTAAAACAGATACAATGAACGTATATACATACTTAATAACTAGTAATAAAATAAACTATCATCCACCATTTTTTCATGTGATTTTTAATTCGCATAAACGCATTACTTTTTTATTAACAAACTAGTGACAACTGAGCTTTATAAATGAATCTATTGAATAAATTATGTTTTGACTAATCTATTTAGTAAGTATTTTAAATGTTGCGAGTGTCGTTATCCTAGGGCTATATTCACCTTCTGTACGGAGGTGTTGAGCACGAGATGAGAATTAACACTTCCCCGTCTTTAAATAGTTATACTCAACGTAATTGATACTTAATTATCGAGAGAGAGAGAGAGAGAGAGAAAGAGAGAGAGAGAGAGAGAGAGAGAGAGGAGAGGAGAGGAGAGAGAGAGGGAGGGAGGAAGGGAGAGAGGGGGTGGGGGAGAGAGAATGTAGTGACCACTACAAACAGTAGATAAAGAATCTCGTGATGTGAATTGGTATTTTACTATCTCAATAAGGCAACAAAGTAGCGTATTTGTGGTTATTATAAGAATAAACCAATATTATAGCAGAAATGCTTCATGTTTACGCTTATATTACCAATATAATTAGCGTTGTATTTCTTCCACCATTCTGATTCATAAAGAAATAACGAATGTCGTAATCAGAAACTTTTTTTGACGAGGAAGTCGTTTTTCCATTTTGTATGACCTGTTAAGTGTCGGTGTGCCGTAAAACCCAAATAAATAAAGTTTTCCCATTTGTCTGAACGTGGAAAATAAAGACTAAAATAGTAACATTATTAACTAATACTCGACTAAAACATTTTAAGCCTAAATTTAATTAAGTTTATAATTTCCATCCTGCTTCGCGTCGCTGTATAGCTCAAGAACGATTTATGTCAAACCTGTAAAATGAATTTCAACAGTAGAAAAAACAACAACAGCAGCAAAGCGACAGCAGCGGCCAGAAACAACAACTATAATAACATCCCGCATAATATTATATAAAGGCTACATTTTAGGAAAGAGGCAGGTGTTTAAAGTTGTGTAGAAATTGCTCAACTTTTAACCCTTACTACATTCGTCATATACCCACGATATTGTTAAACAAACTTGCTTTGTAATCTATGTTGTCATTTAATTCATCATATAAGGATTTTTACGTGTATTTTCCTTTGATGGACATTAGACGTTTGTGCCCCAATTCTATCTACACATTAACAGGATGCTACAAATATTTACACTTCTTCTTTGGTCATTATTTTCTTGTTTCATTTACAATATTTGTGTGTGTGCAGTTCTTCCAATAGAAATAATACTTCTTTCTCTTATAAATACCATATGAACATATTAATTACGTCACTACTTTCTTTTACTGACATCATAATTTGTCTTAGAAAACGTCAGCGCTTGGACATTTTTATACAAATAGATCTGTTTTCCTTTCCTTGCGTTTTGGTACCCCCAGTCAAAAAGTACAGGTTAGAGCTCTGCAAAGCCGGTTTAAGGACCTCTTTCGCACCCTTTTGCCGACTATCCATTCCGTTCCAAGGCAGTAACTGCTGGGTTTGCTCTGTGGCGGTCGTAAACAAATCTAGACTTGTTGAGACCTGGTCAGTGCTTGTTTTGACGTGATCGGTGCATGTTTAGACCAGATCGGTGCTTTTTCAGACACTACAATGATTGATAATTGTTTAAACCGGATCGGTGAGTGTTTAAACCTGATCGGTGCTGGTTTAGACATGATCTGTGTTTGCCTAGATCTTGTCTAAATCCGACTGGCGCTGTCTAGACCTGGTCGGTGCTTGTTTAATACTGGTCTTTGCTTGCCTAGATCTTGTCTAGACCCGACCGGCGCTGTCTAGACCTGATAGGTGCATGTTAAGACCTGATCTTTGATTGCCTAGATCTTGTCTAGACCCGACCGGTGCTGTCTGGACCTGGTCGGTGAGTGTTGAAACCTGATAGGCGCATGTTTAGACCTGGTCTTTGCTTGCCTAGATCTTGTCTAGACCTGACCGGCGCTGTCTAGGCCTGGTCGGTGCATGTTTAGACCTGATCTATGCTTGCCTAGATCTTGCCTAGACCTGACCGACGATGTCTAGACCTGGTCGGTGCTTGTTTAGACCTGATCGGTAACAACATAAAAAATTAAACACCATTAACAAAAACAGCATTTTAATTTAAAAAGTACATTATTGGACATATAGTCACTAAGAAACACCCATAGGTTCTTTTTGATAATACGCATGTTAATTATCGAGTCGCAAATGCCAAGCAAAAGGGATTGTGCGTCAACATTGTTTTCTTTTGTTTGTTTGATAAATAGAATCCAACATCCGCGTTTCATTGAGCAATGAAAATATTTAACTAGGTGGAAGAAACAATACGAAACTCGGCATCGTTTAGTATTGTTTCTTCCCAACCGTTAAATATATTTTCTGAATTCTATGTAAAACATAAAAAGTAAACTCTGATAGGGATACAAGGGAAGAAAAACAACAACATTACATACTTACATACATACAAACAACACGACATACACTACACAATATTAAATAAACTAAAAACAAGGCACAGAACAAACAGCATTATCAATAACAACGACAAACACCAATATTACAGTGTAAACAACAACAGCGCAGCAACAAACACAAAACAACAGAAATAACACTACAAACACACACCAAACTCGACACTCGATACAGGTCTTTTTCGATCAGTATGTTAGATTTGTTTCTCGGTATGTATACTTGAAAACTTGTTGCGCCTGTGGACACAATAAAAACGAATTATCATTGCCTTTCCGAGTCTGATGCTCAACAAAGACAATCACTCAATCAACGGTTAATCACTGTTTGTCTATTCGGAGAGCCTTTTGTACATACACGTGTCATTTTGGGTTTGTGTGTTATATTGAGAAACTTTCTTAAGTTAATTTCTGTCATTTCGAAAATTGCGTTTTGACTATTTATGCGACATTGTTGAGTTTCCATGTGCAGTATTTTTTTTACCAATGTTTTGTTAAATCTGGCGTATTAACAGGAGGTTTGCGCTAGTTTTCATGTCATTTGTATACTGATAAAAACAATACAGGATTGTTTCTCAATGATTTTAACATAGGTGAAAAACGGCGTTATTTTGTAAGTTACACCAAAATATGGCTGAATTTAAAGACCGTTGCTAGGCCGTTATATATAAACATTTATATTGAGATGTTTTATCTGATGTTTTCTAGTGCAGTGCAACGCGTGGTATGCTACAGGTATATGTATTAGTAAGCAAATTAAAAACTAAGTTAATTGCAAACAGCGATCGACAAATGTAACACATCTTGTAGATGTCAAATCAGTAGAATTGCGCAGATCCTGATCAGACAACGCCCAGCGTGAGCTGGTTGATCGGATTGATATTATTTACATCAGAACGGTCAGTTGTGCTTAACAGAGGTATAGCATGTTGTTCATTAACAAGATGCTACAATCATTTACATTTCTCTGGTCAAATTGTTTTTTCTTGATTAAAAATATTTTTATTTACAATCAACAGTTTTGTGTCGTTCTTCTTATAGAAATATTACTTGTCTCTCTCTTTTAAATATAATGTGAATATTATTTTTAATGACGCCACTACTTAAGTCCTAACTTATCATAGAAAATTTCAGCGCTTGGACATTTTTAATTCAAATAGATCTGTTTTCTTTTCAATGCTTGCATTTGAGAAATCCCCCAGGAAGTGAGAGTTTAGAGCTTTTATAAATTGGTTAAAGCACCACAGTCCTCCCCTTTTGCCGACTGACCGTACCAAAGTGGTAACTGTTGGGTTTGCTCTTTTTGTTAAATGACTTACAGATTGGTTCGTACTTTAACATTTGGCTTGCATGTGAATTTTCTTGTCCTGTGCCTTTTTAAATTATGGGATGGGATGGGATTTGCCGGCAGTTTTGCTGATACTGCGCAGCGACATTTCTATCATTATAGCACAGGGGTACTTATGAGGTGCCCTGGGACTGAACCCGGCCGGTCCATTATACTGACACTGACGAGTCAGGCGTCATGCTGTCCCCTTAGCCCCGAGCTTTAGGAGGAAAGCCACTACTACCAACTTTTAAGTCTTTTGTTTGACCCGGCCGGGGTTCGAACCCACGACCTCCTGATCCGCAAGCCGACGCTCTATCACCTGAGCTACTGCGGCCGGTTTTAAATTATGACATATGTTGCAATGCTCATATGACTTTGTCATGTATTCTTAGTGTTAACAATTTGTTCTAGAATTTATAGTGACTGTCGCCATGTTGCATCCGTTGAATCTTTACTTCTCCTTTTTAACATAACGTCATTAAGGTGTTTCAATGAGTTTCTTGAATACTGAAAGAGTAAAAATAGAACCAAGTTTATTTTAGGAAATTAAATTATACAATGGTGGTAACTTCGAAAAAAAGTGTGTCAATCCTCTTTTATTTGATCAATTAGCCGGAAGTCCTGGCGGGTGGTCTTGGGGCGTGTTCAGCATATTTATCGGTTGTTGGTTAAATAATTGGACTAAATAATACATTGTCGTAAAAAATAAAGCTGTAAGGAAGTGTTAATTTAATCGAACGTGGAATTCAAAAGGAATATATTAGAAGGTACCACACTAGAACAATCAGAACCATTATACCGGGATATTAAACAAACCGGTATCATAGTATCGCAAACAGTGATTTCAGAAGAATTAAATTAACAGGTAGCACATTATCACAGTGATTTCAGAAGAATTAAATTAACAGGTAGCACATTATCACAGTGATTTCAGAAGAATTAAATTAACAGGTAGCACATTATCACAGACAGTGATTTCAGAAGAATTAAATTAACAGGTAGCACATTATCACAGTGATTTCAGAATAATTAAATTAACAGGTGGCACATTATCACAGACAGTGATTTCAGAATAATTAAATTAACAGGTAGCACATTATCACAGTGATTTCAGAAGAATTAAATTAACAGGTGGCACATTATCACAGTGATTTCAGAATAATTAAATTAACTGGTAGCACATTATCACAGTGATTTCAGAAGAATTAAATTAACAGGTAGCACATTATCACAGTGATTTCAGAATAATTAAATTAACAGGTAGCACATTATCACAGTGATTTCAGAAGAATTAAATTAACAGGTAGCACATTATCACAGTGATTTCAGAAGAATTAAATTAACAGGTAGCACATTATCACAGACAGTGATTTCAGAAGAATTATATTATCAGATAGTTCATTAACACTGAGCGATTTCAAAAGAATCAATTTGCAGCTTACACAGTATCACAAATAGTGATTTATACCAATTGTATAAGGTCATGGCTAATGTAGAAGCGTTGAAATCGTTTCACTATCTACCGAGTGTATTAACGTTTAACCAACAAAAGGCATTATTTCTATTCTATTATTTATACTTTGAAAGCGAGTCTTGCTCGTGACTTAGAGGATTTAAGTGTACAACAAATGCTGAAGTCATACGTCCATACATAAAACATAGAAACTATTACATTCCATATTTTATTGTAAAGAAAGTCGTTAGAAAATATGTTAGAAAAATAATGACGGGACTTGCATCTTTCAATTATCAGCCATCACAGCGTGGGTGCAGGGCCCGGTCGGAGCGAGAACCTTCATGTGCGAAGGTCTTCCAGGTGAAAGATGAGCCTGTGACGATAGCAAATATTTGTTTGGGGAATTTCTTTAGAATTACTATCTAGACGTCGTTATTGTCGTCACATGCATTTGCGATGCATTTGTAACCAAACGAAACAGATTATTTTGAAGAATAGTTAAACTTGTATCCCAAAATGCCGTGGGATATTATACTCAAGAAGGCATATCCGGGTACCCCAGCACTGGTGCGATGATAGTCAAAATACAGGCAAAGGCTTGACGCTTTTAGATGCGAAGTAAATCTGCAAATGAAATCGTTCTTTTATCTTTTTATGATATAAGGAGTATAAATAGGGAACACATTTCTCTGTGTATTTCTGGAGATTAAATCGACAATTAATTTTGAAATAGGTAGGTGTCAAAACAACTTGGTAAGTTAGTTATAATACGTCACCGTTTGGGCTCTTCTTTTTCAAACAATTCTCTCCTTTGGAATTTTTAGGCTGTACATATTGTACATATGTTAATAGTTGATTATAATTAGAGTCATTATGTTTGTGTATAAGTTTCTTTTATCAGTTTTCACTTCCGATGCAGGTGCTTTCTATTAGTTGTCGATGGGATATTTTTATTTACGCTATTTATTTGATACAAGAACCATCAGTAAGTGCGAGGTTGTAGCGCTCCACAAACCAGGTTTAAGCACCCTAGTCGGCCCTTTTGCCGACTGACCGTTCCAAGGGCCGTAACTGTTGTTTTTTCTTTTTGTGAGTTATGTCTCTCCTCTGTGTTTTTGTTGTTGTTGTCACTCTTACATTTACCCTGTTTGCCTTCGTCTAGAGGTATACGATATGATAAGAAATTTTGCAATCAGGACATTATCCAATAGGATAATTATAATAGGACCTTCTCTTATTTTCCTATTCATGTTTTTCAAAATCAGGGTAAACTTCCTGTATTTCCCTGGTTCTTTTAAACATTCTTTTAGAGAAAGCAAAAATTTTAATGTTGACTTCTGATAACCCCGGTTCACTATCTAGTGATCATGTCAAAGGTAGCATCCGACTCCACCACCCCCCCCCCCCCCCCCCAAAAAAAAAAACACAACAACAACAAAAAAACAACAACAACAAAACAACAAAAAAACAACACAACAACAACAACAACAACAACAACACACACAAAACAACAACACAACTGCAAACAACCGACCATATAAATGAACATAGCCCATAAAATGCTTTTTTATTGATATCGTACATCTATGTTACAAGTGAAAAAAATGTATTATTTAATATAGACACCGTCGACTACCGCCCTTCACAATACAATAGTCAAGACAATAAAACGTAATTATGACATTTTTATTATATTTTTTTATTATTTGTTATCATAAATAAGCTATTTCAACTCCCCAAAAATCCATTGAAATCTATTTGCTCAAGCGTGTGAAGCGTATTTTTGTTTATGGTTTCGCGTTTCGGAACAAGGTAAACTAGTTTGCGCCGTGTGAGCAAGAGCTTTCAGTGATATTTTATTGAGATAAATAACCGCGTTATTTTAAACGATACATTTGACATGCATCAATTATTCATGGGATGTCGAGGGTACATTACAACACGTTGCCATAACTGTCCTGTATACCTATCCATTCTCGGGGAGTTAAGTTCCCACACCCTTCCATCGCCTTGCTTTAATTGCCTTTAGCGCTGTCCCAGATATCACAAATCGTTATTGGCTAACCCGTCATTTGGTGAGTTTAATATATAAACATTTAGATGTCATTATTTGATTTGATGTTTATTTTGCCTAGTCCATCCCAAAATACGTTTTTTAACGATAAGTTGGTAGAGAAAACATATGCCAAAGAATAAATAAATTGTGAATAAAAATAAATAAATAATAGTGTGAAATGTGTCGTCCGCATAAGCGACCCCGATTATTGATTAATTTCCTTATTTACCCGTTTTCTGGTACAAAGAATATTTAACTATTTAGAACGCTTATCTATTTCGCCAGAATAAGAAATCGCAAAGAAATACGCTAATTTCGTCCAGAAAGTTACGACAGTGTAATTTAATACTGGGAAGTTCTGGTCAGGTTTTGATACCTTAATTTATCGATATTGTCAGTTCAATCATGCAACAAGTCAGGCCTCAACATAACAAACATTGAACTGATAAAGACATGAAAATTTAATTAACAATCTACCGTCACATGCAGTATTGGCAACAATGCAGTGGCCGGTTATGACTATAGAGCAATAAACATGAAACAAAGAACACTTAGATATCATGAATATGTCCGACTAGTCGATGATTGTTTAACCTCGATGTGAACCGTCGCTTTGTTTGTTTATTGGGTTTATCGTCCCACCAACAGTATTTCAGTTATCTTGAGATGGTGTCCACTTGAAGCAGATATAGGGCTGCCTTCACTGTGTATAGCATGCCGCGAACACCTGGCATGATACCACACCCAGTCACATTATCCTGACACTGAGTCGCGGAACTACCCTCATATTTGCTTAAGCGTTAGCAAGGGGGCTATACCACTACCATTTTTTACGACTTTGGTATGTCGCGGCCCGGGATCGAACCCAGGGCCTCCCGTACCTGGAGCTGACGTTCTTCCGATTGCGATACCACTTCCGGTATGAACCGTCAGAACGAGTAAATGACTATTGGCAATGTGCGCGTTCTCCAGTTTGTCGGGGACCGGGAAGTAGTGCCCATATGACAATTTTTAAGACAATATTAATATGAATGTAGAAAAATTCTTTTTAATAATAGGCATGAGAACCAGTCAAATTATGTGTATTGTTTGAGGTGGGATGGGGTGGGGTGAAGAAGGTAGTTGCGATGTGGATCCGGTGCCGAGGTAATACAATTTAGAAATCCCAGTCTGAGACAATTCTTAATTCAATTCTTTGGGCTGGATGGACGAGACTCAATAACTGTTCGATAAGATGATAGATTCAAATCGACACGAATAAGTTTGCCAATATTGAAACACAGAAGTGTTTCCGTAACCTGGTCCCGTTTGCCAAACTCACATACGTCGTTGATGCCACAATCACCAAACTGAGACAATGTCCAGAAGCCGAGTAGCGACCCTATAAACCGCTTTCGACCATTTCGCGGGTCTTTACAGACATCGTCGCTCACTTCTAATGATGGATATGCTGAATGTATTATTAACCCTTTCCATACTACAGTGGTTATTAACCGATAAAAAAATCGTGCTGACCATTCTATGGATATGTATATATCTCTAGACAAACATAAAACAGTAACAGGTGTTGACCCTGACCAGACAGTTTCCAGCCGAGGATAGCTGACCTGGGGCTGTCTATGCTTGTCAATTCGTTCTTAGTGTTAAAATTGACAAACTACCGTGTGTAATACTGGTCAGAAATCCTTCGTATTGTTTGCATTGTCGGAAGTTGTAAATTAGCCAATCACCGCATAAGTCTCCAATACGCTTTGACCTTAAGTGTAAGCTTCAGACTTTATATTTGCATAAGCGTTATCGTTAATCGTCATCCTAATGGTGCAAGCCTGTGAAAATGTTTTAAGTTGCTTTTGCATGTATCGCGAATCGTAAGCCTATTAGTGTAAGCCCTTGAACATGTTTTAAGTTCTTTTTGCGCGTATCGCGAATCGTCAGCCTATTGGTGCAAGCCTGTGAAAATGTTTACCATGTGTTTGTGTATATCGTTAATCGTCAGCTTACTGTTGCAAGCCTGTGAAAAAGTTTACGTTGTTTTGTATATATCGTTAATCGTCAGCCTATTGGTGCAAGCCTGTGAAAATGTTTTCGTTGTTTTTGCATGTATCGCGAATTGTCAGTCTATTGTTGCAAGCTATGAAAATGTTTACGTTTTTTGCGTATGAAGTTATAGTCAGCCTATTCGTGCAAGCCTATGAAAAGGTTAAAGTTTTTTTAGTTCGCATGACCTTTTAGTTCAAAGGGCTTTTTGTTTTGGTTTGTCATAACTCAGAAACCTATGCATGCCTGTGCAAAATCGTGATAGTAATAGTTAGCATCACGTAATTGTTGTGTAAAATACATAGAATTTTTAAAGTTCGTGGCTGACAAAGAAAATGGTACTGAACATTCCACCTTACTTTCTGTGGGAATACTTTCAGTGAGTGTCATAGATGTCAATTAAATATTAACCCGCGGCCCGCGGGAGATTTTCTTGACGGATGACAATCCATTCCTGTTTATATAGCAACCAGTGACTGATTGCAAACCAATTAACGAAGTCCTATCACCACATTGACAAAACGGCTTTCAACTTGCTCTGATGCAAATAAATATTTTATCAAGTTGTAGCCTTCGTCGTAATATGCTTTAACCTTGCGCATCTGTTTTTTAAATAAATAAAAAGATAAATGGAAAACAACAACAGCACCGCGTATATAATGTATTTCTTTCCTGTACCCTGTGTCGCTCTAGGAGAATGAGAAAATGTACTTATTAATAATGTAACATTGCAATTTTCAAAAAATGAGAGTCAACGTTTTGATGGTTGAGCCTCCGTCTACAAGGATGACAATATTTTCCATGCTTAGTAATTCATGTTTCAATTAAAACCTACTCGGTACGACAACAGACATGCCATTTTTCACTGCTGTACATGTATATGGTTATATGGTGTCATTACCATCCGATGTCAATGTTATCCTCCTCATCTTCTGTATTCTCCTCCTCCTCATTCTCAATCTCAATGTCCCCATTCTACCCTTCTCTACCTCCTCCTCATACTCCTCCTCATCATCATTGGCAGCAGCAGAAGCGGGTCGGTAGCAGCAGCAGTAGCGAAATTCATCAGCATAACCACCATTTTCACCGTCGTCGTCGTCTCAGTCGTCGTCGTCATTATTATAAAGTTAATTGTTGACAATCAGAATTTGAAGCACCAAACGCATTTCCATTGTAATTATGAGTATCCCTGTTTGTCTGCTATAGGCAAGGTATAATTGTTTCTCTTTAGATTGTGCCAATTATTTCATATGTGGGCTCAAATTTGATTCCAGAAATATCAATTTTAATAACACAATTACATTCTAAAACATTTTGAACATACCGTTCCGTTCAATCTTCGCTCCTCGCGTGTTAATGGAATGGCTACGAGCTGTGGCCAAAACACATAAACAACAAAATCAGCAGCAACGAAAACAGCAACCCCCTTAAGGACAACAACAACAACAACAACAAAACAAAAACCGAATTGCTGTCAACCAAATATTTTATATCTGGTACTCATTACAACTTTAATCCTTAATGCGTTACCGCAATAGGAGATGTACGTTTGCGTTTTAATCAGATATGGTAAAAGGCGCCACCTGGCTGAGAGGTAGAGTCGTCGACTTAGCTGACTCATCAATCTCTCGCCGTACAATAGGTGGTTGAGCTAAAATTGCCAAAAATAGCTCAAAAGCGTTGCGACACTTTTGATTGTCCAAACCTAGAGACAGTTAAAACTTTTGAAGGACAAAATGCTTGGATATGATCTCGTCTTGAGAGGTGATAATTTTCCCGTTTTTTTTGTGTGTGACTCGACAATGTTTTGCTTCTATGAACAAAATCTTTATTAATGCAAAATCAACAAACGTTGACCATATTGCTTTAATAATGAATTTTAGAGTCTTCTCTCAATCTGTCTGAGATACGCCGTTCTTTGCATCATTTAAACATTATATGAAGGGCAGTATTTTATCCATCTCGTAGTGCTTATTTTCAGCACATGAGTTCAAATATTATAGAAATAGCATGAATGCATTACTTGGAATGTGCTCATGGGGAGAAATATAACCTCTTAGAGATTTTCCTTTCAATTTCCATTTAGGCATTTTACTTTATAATAATATTTTGGGTGCGTGGTGAAATAATTGGACATAGTGTGTACTCATAATTGTCTCTTCGAATTTACACCTAAGTATGGATTTTGTTAAAATTAATTTTGAACGGAGAGATGCCGAATGAGCAGTTATCATACCCAGGTGTATCATAATTTGATTGTTTTGTTGATGATTTTTTTACATTGCACCGACACAATGTTGTGGTCATATTGGCGACGTCCAGCTAATTATTGTGGAGAAAGTCCCCAGGATTACGTCTTGTTAGAACCACCGGCGCATCGCATGTTAGCCGGAAAACCTCCCCGACCGGGACTCGAACCCACGTGTTGAGGGACTAAGAAGTAACTCTAAACACTCCGCTACGGACGCCTGGCTAATTTAGTACATTTGTATTGATGGTTTTACAAACGTTTTACAGCAGCATAATTTTGTCGCTTTCTTTTATCTAATTTTGTCAATTCATTTTAATCTACGTGGCCAGATTCGTCTAGTTTTATAAATTCGTTTTTGTTGTATTAAATGTTGTTGTTTTTTTCTATATTTTCTACATAATTTATGCTTGTCGGTGGCAGATTTATACAAATACTGAGAAAGGAAATATTTTAAATTTATTAAATATGTGGTTACATAAAATATGAATATATCATACTTAAGTACATTAATTCCCATATGTATGTATACGAAATGAAAGTGGCTTTACGTTTTATTTTCTAGTTGTAAGACAACGAGAATTAAAACGAATTTAAATGTGTGTCTTATATAAATAACCTATATAATTAGAAAAAAATATTTATATTTAACGATATTCTAGATCAGTGCATTAGTATTTTAAAAATAATAATACAATAAAGCATTATTTAAAACCACTGGCAAAAAGTTGTTTTGAACTGTTTTAATTTAAGTATACTTTAAAGACTGTTTCACAAAAATAAGGATGGGACGGGATTAGTCGGCATTTTTGCCGATACTGTGCAGCGACATTTCTATCATTATAGCACAGGGGCACTTATGAGGTGCCCAGGGACTGAACCCGGCCGGTCCATTATACTGACACTGACGAATCAGGCGTAATGCTGTCCCCTTAGCCCCAAGCATTAGGAGGAAAGCCACTACTACCAACTTTAAAAGTCTTTGGTTTGACCCGGCCGGGGTTTGAACCCGCGACCTCCCGATCTGCAAGCTGACGCTCTACCACAGGAGCTATCACAAAAATAGTGTGGATAACATCGGGCCTAGACTTATTGAAAGGAAGGCCACTTAATAAAAAATGTGTACTTTATTGCGTGATTTTGTAAAGAGTTGCATGAATAAAGGAATTTTATTTTGTAACAAAATGTACAGAAGCATAAAATTTTGAAAATTGTTTTTTCCAGAAAATTAAATATAAGCTTTTTCGAAGCATTTTTCTTTTATTTATTTTCTCGAAAAGTTTCAGTTATCAGTTGGAAATAAAGTTACAATCGTGTGTCTTTGATGCCAGGTCAGTATACACGAAAATGATGAAAAACTACGTTCTGGTCCGTTTTTACTTTCCAACAGTTCGCATTTAAGAAAACGTTTTACATCTTGTAGGACGTTTTTATGACGTAAGTTTCTTTTCTTTGTAAAAAATATAAAATCAAGAAGTATCTTAAATTGTTATATCGTTTTGAAAAATATGTGTATGTTTCGAGCGGACTAATATTAAAATCATTGTATGTTTAATCCGCAATAGGTTAAACTTGGTTTTCAAAGTTGAGTTATTATACTAACACTGACTTCTTTCACCAAAAGGACCAAGTTAGAGTGCGACAATTAGCAAAAAAAGAACAGGAAAAAAAAAATCAAGTACAGAAGAAGCATTATCAACAGAACTATCCTTGATTTAAATGGAAGTACTTTGTGAAAATACATCAACCCCAGAGCTGTAGTTGTATCATTTCAATCCGAAAAAAATGTCCGTAAAAGCCGTATGAAACATATTATCAGACGCACTTTCGCTCGGTGCAAAAGAGAGATGTATCTTTTCCGGCCACCCTCCAAAAAGCAATCGTTCTTGACTCTCACATTTTTACATGTAAAGAACCGACAATGTAAGAGAGTGAGTGATAAATGTCTTTTATACCATATACAACATTAACAACATTGAATACGCTATCCAGACCATCTGTTGACAAAGCAGGTGAATTATCCTGATTTTAACACACTCTTTATACGGACAATCCTTTCAATTAAGGGACCCTCGACGCCAGCAATCACCCACAAGAGTGTTACCCAAGCATTATGAATGGAACTTTAGACATATGACATCTTGTTTAGTGTTGTCTTCTGTACCTTAGGGATATTTTGCGCGAGGCCAGATAAATGACGTGTCGCTTCGGTCTCTTGTTAAATCTTGTCAACCATGTCACTAGGATGCAGACGTGAAGTCTGTTCTTGCAATCTTGTCTGAGAAAACGGCTCCCAGGTGGCAGCAAGAGTAATGATGTTCAACTAGACAATATAAAAGAAAGCATAGCATGATATTACACACTTTACCATCCAAGATTATGTTAAGTACCCTCCCTAGTTCTATGTCATCTTCCTATATCTACATACAAATACGAATGCATATTGATAAAGATCAGTAATTAGTCTAGTTCCACAAGTTGCACAAGTCGTATTTGAATTGGTTTGACCATTTTTTTAGCAGGCTTAGATTTGGTGTTCACCAAATGCGAAATGTATGCATATTGCGCAGTCTAAAGAAGAGGCATTCAATGACGACATTTGTAATGTATGCTGATACATTATTTATATCGATGTTTAATACGGCTTGGACACAATGGCGCATGTAACATAGCTTTAAGTCAAACCATCCATGGATATAATAATTCTTAAAATATTACTTCAAACAAAGAGTATATTTGTGCATGCGTAGCTTAATATTTTACAAGGTTGGTAGAGCTTTTAGTGCCTAGAATAGCTTTATCTGTTTTAACAGTGATTCTTATCTCAGTCCCAGACTTAAAATATTAAAAGACACATCGTAATAACCAAAGTAAGCGCACGTTTCGCGCTTCATACTAATTGCTTGCTTCACGTTCGAGCGACCCAACGTTCTTCTTATAACTGGATGACGTAAACGCATGCGTATTTTAAAGATGAGTTAGATAATTGAGTTTCAAATCAACGGTTGTAAATAGTTTAAACAGTTACAACTTTAGTGTTTTAACATTATTTTCACCCAATATATACATAGTCAATAAATGAAAGTATGGAAACAAATAAATGAATTTATCAGCATGTGAAAGACAGTTAATCGCTTATAGAAAATGTCTTCAGATACAATCTGTTGTGATCAAAGGTAGAATTTAATCAGTTATGCTCCGTTGTTGTCAGTTATGCTATTTTGGCGTCCGTTGCGTATATAGGAGGTTCACGGGATCGACCGCACACGCGATGTTAACAATTGAGCATGACTATTTACTGAAAAAAGTACCGCAAAATGTACGTAAAATACACAGTTTGAATATTATTATTCTCTCATGATTCGCTTTCGAAATAAATATTAAAATGGAATGTTTTATTAAACACATGTTATTATGGAACAAATGTTTTATTGTTTCACACGTGATCACAAAACTGCTTTTGCGATATGCACAGCAGTTCAGCTAGAAGAACTCATAACATGAACATTTTCATAAAGACCGGGACTCGAGCCCACGGGACCATCTTACAACATCGGTTTACTACATTTACCTCTGGCGCAGGCTTAGCGAACTTTGGGTCCCGTGACTCTGTATGAAGTCAGGTAAAGCGTCGGTTAGGAATTTGGAAATAGAAGTTTCCAATCGGCTATACACTTAGCTTTTGAACATAAGTGGACTAAACGTGGACAACATAAAGTTGTCAAACGGAGCCATTGTTTATGTTTTGTGCGAACAACATTTTAAGCATCTTCTTCCGACTTTTGGCGAACAACGATCGTGATTTCTGTAAGTATCATTGCGCCAGATACATTCGAGGGATGAGTGTCCCGAGGACGGAATTACCCGAGGAGTTCCGATTGGGGTAGATGTGAGGACAACGAACGATAACTTTGTCAAGGAGCTTGTCCACGGGTTTAAGGGGCGGTGATAAGTCAGTGAATAATCAATTATGTATTCCTTTGTAGTTAATTGTTATTATTTATTCTGACCTTGCGTCAGCGAGCGTTGAAAGTCTTGTTGCCGATGTCACTTCTGGGCCGTTCATGTATCAGCTTTGTTAGGTTCAGGACCATAATAATTCATTTTTGTGATGTAAACATGTAATGCCACATGACTTTCGCACTTTAAAAACTTATTTTTGAGAACTGCACGATACAATTTTAATTTAGTAAAACTACTTTCAATACATTAGTATATAAAATGATGTTTTTTTTTACACACAGGCAACTCATAAATAACTGTGTCTATTTTGCGACTTATAAGAATATTTAGAAGTTGATGATGCCTTTGTCCGAATCTTTGATAGACATATATACATGTATACTGTTATTGGTCAAATTTCATCGTACACCACTGTATTTTTATGCCGATTAATTTAACTAACAACCATGCTCATTCTTTGAGGCGCCATTCTACCTTCGCTGTGGCCAATTTGACGCAACAAGCAACATAACTGTAAATATAAAACTGTAAATAAAACGGAGATCGTCTTTAATTATTTATTTTCGCTTTGAATATTTTGACATCGTTATCTTGCATCATTCAATGAGAAGATGTCCGAGGGAAGTCGATTTATGGCCATTGTCGGGTTTTCCCAATGGATATGATTGATCACAAGCAGGTTTTTGTATGTAGTGCAGTGACCCATTTCCGATCGCTGTTGTCCATAATGATCTGGCAATCTACTGGATACAAACTTATGACTTAGTCACAGGCGCCAAAGCAACTCTACAGGTATTGTCGCTAGAAGATCGCAATTTTCTTTCTAAATCGGACGATTTTGCCAGAATCGCTTTAATTTAAGAGGTTTGACAAATAACATCGAACAAATATAAATAAAGTCTTAATATATATCTTTGTTCGAAATCATAACAAATTAAATCAACTAAACAACAAACTATTTTTATTACGATTCCCCCTCGGCGACAACTATGGACAGATGAAGGTTTCGTAGACATTTTTGAATTCCATGCGTTACATGTACTGTGTGATAATTAAAGAAAGGAAATTGGATCTTTCAGTGGTTTTCTTTAGGCAATTTTGGCGAAGTCGTGACGCACTCGCTGTCCAACGTATTGCCCTCCGGCAACTAGAAGGGTTTACTTTTATTCAATAAAATAAATACTTATAACGACTGAATCTTTTTTGTTTCTTTTTAAATTAAGAAATGCTATGACAAAAAGTAGTTCTACCTTATTGCCTGATAGGAATGGAAGCGAAAGTCAGAGTCAAGAAGTTTGATCATCAGCCGTTTAGACTAAATGCAAATATGATTATAAAAAGCAACAATAAAGGACCTTCTAATTTATAAATCGACCGCTCTCCATTGTAACGTGATACATGTGACCTTACCAACTGACTTCCCTTCCTTATTGTCTCAAAATGATATTTTCCGGAAGCAGTGAAAACCCCAGTCCTTGTTGCGCTTTGATTGTTTACGGTTTTTAAGGGCAAAATACTTACTTCACTTACATGTATTTTTAAATAATGATTCCCTGTTCCAAAGGGAATGCGTACACTGTACATGTCAAACTTTACAAAGACAGAAAATTCATGATGCTCTTTTACCAACAGCGCCTCCACGCCTTCCACGAATCAAACACATTTTTTGCATAATCTTGTAATTAAAATGAAGATTCTTTCCCCATTTACGATGAACTTTGACATTTTATTTTCCAAGGGAGTGCGTTTTAATCCCGTTATAAAACAGTTAAATTGATAAAGTATTCCAGAATTTCAAGCCGTATTAGTTGCACGTGCCCATCTATGGTATCAAAGAAAGTATTTCTAGAAAATTTGGCATATCCCATTTTTCTCCACGAGATCTATGATCGAGACCATGCAAATATTAGCAAATGTCTCAACTGAAGACAAGTTTAAACATGTATTGAAAAGTCCTTTTAAACTTAGGTAGAAAAATAGAAGTTTTAAGAAAATGAAAATAGTTTTGCAATTGCAAATGACTTTTAGAGCAGAACGTTGTGTACCGTATTCTAAATAGAGTTTAAAGCGACTTGGTGACAGGGTCAAATTAACATTATTTTTAAATGTTTGCTCAAAAGGAAAAGGTTTACAATGTTTTTTAATAAAAAGCTAAACAATTGTATGTTTATCAAGTATATCACCATGTATTGGAGAGGGTCGGGTGACACGCAGGCACCTATCACGAAGCACAATAGATTCAACATTGGCCATTTGGGGTTGAACGCATAATCAGATTTAACATGTAGTCCCACAGGCAAATGAATGCTTTATATAAATTCTGAATATATTCCTTGTGTTTTATGTAATAACTTGCTAAAGTTGATTAGTTGAAGCTATCAAAATGCAACTTATTAAAACAAGATTTGTCTTCAATAAAATCCATATTTAAACCACAAAGAAACGTGGATTCGAAGATAACCTCTGAGAGAGTATACACGATATAGATCTATTAAGAGCCCAAACGTAGAGCGTCGGCTTGCGGATCGGGAGGTCGCGGGTTCAAACCCAGTCCGGGTCAAACCAAAGACTTTAAAGTTGGTAGTAGTGGCTTTCCTCCTAACGCTCGGGGCTAAGGGGACAGCATTACGCCTGACTGGTCGGTGTCAGTATAATGGACTGGCCGGGTTCAGTCCCTGGGCACCTCATAAGTGCCCATGTGCAATAATGATAGAAATGTTGTTGCACAGTATCGGCAAAAATGCCGGCAAATCCCAAACATCCTAAATCCTAGCCCAAACCTATTGACGTTAAAAACTCCTGTTTTGGGGTCAACACAGGGATGTATCCAAGGGGTGGGGAATGGGATTGGGGATGCATCCCCCATTAACTGGCGGTAGAGATGTGAAAACACATTATTCACAACCCCAACCATTTTTTCTGGATCCGCCCCAGGGTCAACTTACAACGTGTGATAAGTAAATAAATTGAGATGCGCACAAATTCAACAACGATGGCCGCAGGCATACATAACATTGTATGACAGCCGCCGCTGGTTCTACGCAGTGTTATGTTTGGGGTCATTCTCGACCAGCCCTTAAAAAGACGTCTCCAATATGGCCGGTGCGATAGGCTGGCTACAGTGAAGCAGTGATGCTGTTCTCTAATACAAAAATAACAAACAAACAAAACAAACAAAAACAACAAAAGCAAAAGACAAAAAGATCTCAATTTCATAAATTTTATCTGTTTAAACTCATTTACGAAAACAACATACAAATGTAAATCTCGGCAAATTAAGCACGTAGTGCAAAGAGGAAATTTAACCAATGTGATCCGAATTCTCTATCTATGTAGATAGTTTCCACATTTGTAAATATCTCTTATTTTGGCAGCCATCTTTGATGATAACTGCAAGCTATTTTCAGATGAATTGTATAGAAGCGTAAATTTTATTTTCTTGTAATTTCTTCATTTGAGGTCCAAAAATTAAAAGGAATACACCACTGGAAGGCTCTTAAAATAAATATTTCGAGAATATAATATTTTTAAAATTGATAAATGCATAAAGAATAAATATACACAAATAAATAAATGATTGGATCATCCTTAAACAAAATGAACAGTGTATCTTTTTTGGTTGTAATTTTTTTACCTTTCAAACTATCAAAATATAGTTTGTATTTTTGTAATAAAATATTTGATATTTAAAATATTTCATAAAAGCTGTTTAATTTGATATAAAATTCAGTAAAGTAGCCTGAATAATAAAAACATAGTGGTGAGTTTAAAACAGCACATACTTCCAGATTTTGGTCTGCATTAGGTTATGCCTTCAAAGACGGCTGCCTTAAACTGTCTTATCAGTGCCTATGACATCACATGGAAACTATCTATAGTCGATTAAAAACTTTAAAACACGTACTTTTTCTATTTAAAAAAACAACAACAACAACATCAAAGAAATACAATTGTATTGGTCTCTCAATTACTGTATAAATTTTACAACTTACTACAATCATAATTTAAGTGTAAATACTGTTAAGTCTATTATATAAGACAAATTTCCGAGTGAAATACGATTTCAAACGGCTCGATTTTCGACCAGAAATTGACATTAATTGAGAATGTTAGCAGACGATATTCACTTATAGTTAATTACTTATCATTACATAAACTACATGTAATTGTATTGAGTTCAGGAATAGTTGCAAATGGTTTCTTGCTCCATACATAGCTAACGAATTTAGGATGAAGACAGACAAAGACATTGCTCTCGTGACGTTCATTCATTTGTAAACAATGATTTATCGGTTCCAGGACGTGGATGTTTGATGGAGGAAACAGCGAAGATATACGAACAAACTGTCACGTCTCGCTCATAGTCTTAGACGGGGAATAAATATGCCACGTTTCTTCTTTTTCTCTTTATGTTACACATCGTTGTATGGCTTTTCGCCTGCGTCGGTGGACGTTAAAGGGGTATTATATAGAATGTTAACAGCGTCTTGATACGATTTTAGTATTTAATCATCTTTTAATATGACGTGTATCTGTCTGAAAATGGAAATACTTTTAGCTCACCTGAGCAAATGTTACAAGATGATTTATCACAGTCTGTCCGGCGCCCGTCGTCAGTCGGCAGGAAAACTGAAAGGTGTTCAAAGAATTTTGATCCACAAAAACATGGACGCTAGGGGTGTATTATCCATATAGAAGTTTATAGTAAATCTTTAAAAAATTTCCCGTCAGAAAATAGCTAGAGCACTGAAATTTGTGTTGACCTCTATCAATATTGTTCAAAGGATTAATGCCAACAGTGATTCATGTGTAGTTTACATGTGTGTTATAATCCGTTGTGTTAATGTCAGACACTTGTGTTTTATTGTCTGTATGTCATTTTCATAAGGTCCGTGCGTGTGGTAGTCTTCATCTTTGTTCGTGATGCACATGACTTTTCAAACCTGTATTTGTCGTATCCTTCTGTGTAAATGCGTTCTCGTTAGAGTGAGATTTTGTACGAGAGTTGGAAGTTTTCTTTTTTACCACAACATAAGCCATCTAACATTTCACTCGCCAATCACAGTGCAGACAACAGCTTCTTACTCGACGTCAACCAAAGGTTAAACTACATGAATGTTAATTCTCCAAAGTGAATTGTAGTTTGAGATTTATTTACAACGACAGCCGTAGTATTGCTTTTGTTAAACCATCGATGTAATATCGAGTCGTCGGGTATATAAAATAACAACGACTTGTTCGGTCAATAAATAGATTTGCGAATCTGTGTGTCATTTCATTAAAAGTCACAGAACCTGTTGATGGTCTTATGACTTGATTTATCTTCAGTGCGTTTCAATCAGTGTCCAAGGACAGAAATCAGCCTTATTGCCATAAAGAAATATAGAGTCAGAGTCTACCTGTTTTGAGACTGATGATAAATGTAAGGTTCGAAGACTTTTGATGCATTGGCACAATAGTTACTGCGTACTCGGTCACTATCTTATAACTTTTGTTCTTAAAACTACTAAAAATAACATGTACAATGCAGTGTATATACTTTAATTACATACTAATTTTATTACACGATGACAGAAGATTTAGCATAGAATACAAACTGACTGTGGAAATCCAGGAGAAATGTACACAATACACACTGCACAAACATAATATTTGATATACACACTTATGTGCTGAATTACATGTATTTATTTTTATAGACATTAGTTGACATTTACATGTCTAACTGTTCTGTTGCACTAATAAAATATATTGATATTATTGCTTTCTACACTTTTTGCTTATACAAAACGATTTGTAAAATTCTGAGTGTGCTTCACAGGAAAAGTAACAATGCTGCATTAAGAGACCACCTGTCTTTAGAAACCACTCTCGCCCTGTCCCGAGGGTGGTCTCTTAATACAGATTTGACTGTATATTTAAGGCGCCCATGACGTAGGGGAAGAATCGCCAGTTTGTAACTCTTCTGACTGCTTAGCCTCTCACTACCTATGTTCGAGACCTGATCGGGGCGTAGGTCATAATGTGAGAAGTTCTTCCAGCTGACCTGCGCCATGCCGGCGGTTCTACCCAGACATTTCTCTGTTGTGTTTCTCCATCAAAATATCAGGACGTTGCTATAATGATTGTAATAGGTCGTTGTGGTGTAATTCATCAACACAACAAAATATAAAACTATATTTCTACAACACAAGTTTCTGCGTGTAAAATTATTTACTAAAATAGCAAAGTTGTTTTTGTATTCCAATATCAGAATGCTCGTTTAATAGCCGTATTGGTACTAGTGACCAAAGCAAACCTCTTAAATGGAACCTGTTGTGTTCTTATTTTCTGTGATTTCGTCAGAGAATTTTAAGTGCTTTAGTCTTAAATGCTTTTGAGGATTAAAACGAATTCCAGAGTTTTTCATGCCTGAAGGAGGTGCTTTTACGTTAGAAGTTTTCCTTTCTTGCCATCTTATTTTTTGTTTTTGTGGAGTCATTAACTAACACTTCATATGAAATGCTAGAGGGAACATGCGAACAATGCACTCAACACCCGCACAAATGCATAAATCCTTTAAATGTTTGTAAATATTGAAAAAAGGCTATATCTGATAATGAACTAAAGCCATCGTATACGCTCAAAAAGTTTAAATGAAATCATGTCCATCTAGGATTTATTGTCTTGTGTTGTATTTTGATAGTGTTTTATACGTTCAAATCACCGTAGTTTAAATTGACGGTAAAATGTAGGATATATTCATACGTTTAGCAAAAAACGTGTTTTTTAACTTTTTAAATGATTGGGACGTTTCATGCCTTAACGTGGGTTTTGGCCTATTTCTAGATGTTGACGCAAGATCAGCCCGACTCTCATTGGTAGATATTCATACACCGTAATGTGTCTAGTGAAGGCCCCTCGAAACATTTTTAAAACAAAGGTTCGGTAGTGATATTCAGTAGAGTCTAAATTCAACTGTTGTATAGTATGCATCATAACATCTCTTGGTTCTATATACAGATGTAATCTATGTCAAATACACGAAAGAGGAAAGGACAGGGATGTGTGTCATCCAAGGTGCCGTAGAGAGCATGCGCAGTTAACAAGAAAATGACTATTCTGGGAACTAAGTACCCTCTTACACTGTCAATTCATTACGTTAACGAACCTCTTATGGGAACTAGGCTATCTGCTACTTTGCTTTCTTCCTTGTTGTCTCCTACATACGCAATAGCAAGCTGCTTTGTTAACATCGGCATACTCGGTTTCTTTTGTAAAATAAGTCATCGCCGAATAGCTGCGGATTTGTGTTAATGCCTGCTATCGTTTAATAATTGCAAGCTAGCTTGGTTGTTGCAAGCTACTCTGTTAAAAACCGAACTTATCGGTTCTTTTCTGTGAATAGAGTATCACTGAAGCTGCGATTTTCTGTTATTGACTGCTACACATTCACCCCACATAAAAAATGCATTCCAGAGCGGCGCAAATTACAACGCCTTACGTTCACGCTATTGTCAAACTGTTTCGATCGGATAACACAGCATATAAATTGCTTCAGAGGTCAAGTTTGCCTGTAAATACGGCGGAAAAAAATAAAATGACGAGTATACCAGTTTTTGAAAGCAACATGTTTTATGGCAATAATGTATTCATTTGTGGGTAAACATTGATTAGTGGTCCGGCCATGGACAAGTTTGTTTTTCTAAAAGAAGATCAATAAAATACTATTTATTTATAAAACTTTCAACAACGTTTTCTTTTAAATAGATCTTTCTTAATTACATTGCCACCGTATTCTATGAACAAGAAGCCACGGATATTTCTACGATCCGACCCCGGATCTAGTTAGATAAAGAGAAACAAGTTGTTTCGTCTTGTATTATTATAAAAAGTAGTGTTGTTTTTATTCTTAAACATAATCTTGTTTGATAAGTTTAATGTTATTCAACATATGCCGTTTTTTGTTTGTTTCATTTTGCCAGGAGCATTTGATTGCGTCACATGCTACAACCAGGCGCGTTTCTGCCATTACGCACTTTACGCACGTGCGTAACCTTCGTTCGAAAAATCGAAAATCTAAAGGTACCAAAAACACTAAGAAAGTCGATGCCTAACCCGGGTTAGGAATGACATATTTTATTTCCGTAGTTTCTATGTTATAAAATTTTATTTCCACACCAATCAAGTTGAAAAGGTTTAAAATGATTAAACTTATACACGTCAGGATTTTAGTCGTTCATATTTTGCGTTGAGTTCCTCGCATGTCCGCATTTTGCCTGTCATTCATTAGAAAAGAAGCGAATGTATTCAAAAGTATTACTACACAGGTTATTTCCCTTGTAACTGTGCGTAACTTCAAAAAAGGCCCAGATACGCGCCTGGCTACAACAGTTGAACAATGACTATGATTTGCATAAATATTAGTGGCACTATTTCTTGATCTTAGGTAAATGTCTAAAATGTTCCGATGACCCACGTCAGCTACACCTGGGCGACTGAATTCGCAAAATGTCCAGCGTTTAGAACGAATGTTAAATAACGTCAAATTTACACAATGTGCAGTAGTATATTCTTACCTTAATCTAACCGCACCTTTTTGCAAAAAAAGCTCAAATATGTTATTTACATTTGACGATTGTTATCTACTTTCAGACCAGACCTGAGGATACTACTAGAATCATCTTAACCATGAAACTATCTATCGAGCTGCTTCTTTTCCCATCAACATTAATCATCCAGGTCATGTGCTGGAAAACCGAAAATACAGAGCACACCGAAACGCATCCATTCCAGCGGAGGGATATCTTTCTTCAGAAGTTAAACCAGCGACCGTTTGAATCTTCGACTAATTACGGCAAGAGAGGAGGCCTAGACATAAACAAATACGGTGCAACAAGTAGTGTGGATGCCAACACTTACGATGACATTGCCCGAAACGTCGGGATGGACTGGCGTGGATTCATGGCAAGATCAGACGACAAGATTATGCCCAGTCTAAGAAAGCAAGTGCTAGTGTCACAGGACTCGCAGCCAAGTGCAGGCAGAGGTGCTTACGACAACCGCAGTCTATTCGGTGACAAACTCTTCCGAAAGATGGCGCCACATGATGAGGTCACGGCTTTCAGTGATCTTTTTGATGAGGATGGTGTGTATTCGGAAGCAGACAGGCGAACATTGGGAGACTACGTAAACAATTTAGGGGATTACAGGTACTTGCGGTGTTTTTCTTCTTTTATCACTATATATCTTCTTTATTTCTAGCATTTATATGGGCTTAAAAGCGAGGCAGTAGTCTGTGAATTAACTGCGGTATGTCCACTACATTGAACTTCAAGTTGTATGTTTTAAACATATATGTGTATAACACAAACAAATCAATCACCAAGCAGAGTTGTCGTTCGTATCTCAATATAACAACTCTGATTAACGATATTTAACCCAAACTGAATTTGATTTTATATTTATTTTATGGCAAATTCAGTTTGGGTTAAATATGGTTTGTATATTTAACCCATTAAATTATCATACTGTCGAAAAAAATAAATGAAATTATTATTACTGGAACTATTTTCATGCCTAATTACGCAGATGATTAAAACGGTAAAGACTGAAACCATGTCAGTTGGGACTATTTTCTGAGCCAGATACAGAGGTGAATGGAATGGAAGCCGATGCGTAAGAGCGACAAAAACTAAGCTATATCTTCACCGGTGTTGTAACTACTTTTCCGAAGCAGTGAATACCTCAGTGCTCGTAGCGCTTTCATTAATAAACACATTGCTTACCTTAAATTAAAAACGACTTAGGTCATAGTATAAACAGAATCTTGCTGTTATTTGTAACGTTTTGCCTGATAGTATTATTGGCGACGCGCTGAAGCGCGACGCCTATATATGGAATGCTCACTGAAATGTGTACATGGGGAAAGTCTGTTTTGCGGATTTTTATTACCATGATAAAATAGGGTCCTTATTCGGTATTCGATTTTTTATTTATTAATTTATTTTTATATCTTTTGTATGTATCTAACCTTCTCGCAAACATGGCAGAAAAGATTGATTTCTTTTTATCATTAAAATTTCTAAACCTCGAAGGTAAATGTACGTGGAATATCGGTACGCCCTTACTTGATCATACATCGTAAGTAGTTATGAAAGCTTCTTCGATGTTCGGACTGCTCCCAAATTGCTTTAACCTATTGATCGGTTCCAGATTTTTTAGCGCCTTTAATGGTTCTCGTCAATGACTTTCCTTATGTTGATCATTATTATGTTGAAATAAGCTCATTTTAACGATAGGCGTAAAACAAAAACACAGACGTCTTACAAGACATATGCTTATACATGTATATCGGAAATATGGAGAACACCGAACACACAAACATTCTAGCGGAGGAACACCGCGTTTCTACGGCACTAAAACCATCGACCGTTAATTATTATTTATAATAACAAAATTAAATGCAATATTTTAAGACAACGTAAACAAATTTCCATATGTATGCGTTTTAATCAGCTTTCTTTTTAAAAAATCGTTTTACAACTGTTTTATTTACCTCAGTTAAGATCGCAAAAGTAGTATTATAAATGGTATTTTTCTTTACACTACATAGAAATATTCGCTGTAGTTTTGTTTTATGTCAATTCGCGTTTAAGACTTGTTGAATACAAATACGCATTGTCAACAAATTTGTTTCAGTCGTTTGTGTTTATTTCGTGTTGAATATAAATATGGCTAAGTCGTTTTATGAGCAAACACATTTAAGTGCTGATGTGAACAAGCACATTTTCATAGTGTTGTATACACATACTTTTAATTCATTTGATGTGCACAAACGTTAAAGTTGTGTTGCGGGCAAACTCATCTAAGTGGTGATGTTTAAAAATACTTTAAACTTGGGCACCATACACATTCTACATATAAGTTGTGGAGTTAATTTAAAACTGCATGTTTCTTTTTCTTACCGCCTAACTCAGTATTCTTCTAATAATCTTATATAGGCATAGACTTAATTAGACTTATAATTGAAAAACGGCTCATTCAAGAACAAATTGGTATGCTGCGTTTGACAGAGTGACTTCTAAAAACACCTTCGTAAAAGTATGTTAAATTCGGACTTAAATTGATGTTTGTCTTGTGGGGTCTTGCGTAGAGGGAAAATATAAATAGCAAAGACAATTAGTGTGATCTTACTTAATTATAGACATGTGCACATGTTGTTACAATCTGAATAAAAAATGGAGAAGATACGAGAAAAAGTTTGATAAAATAGCAACAGATGAAGTTATTTCTGCTACATAGAAATCAACCGTTATTTCTGCCACATAGAAATCAACCGTTATTTCTGCTACATAGAAATTAACCGTTATTTCTGCCACATAGAAATCAACCGTTATTTCTGCTACATAGAAATCAACCGTTATTTCTGCCACATAGAAATCAACCGTTATTTCTGCTACATAGAAATCAACCGTTATTTCTGCTACATATAAAAAACACTGTGAAATATAACGATTTTTATTTAAGTCCTTTCACTTCACTGCTCAGCAGAAAATACTTAATCCATTTCAATCTTAAAGTAAATTTTACACAAACGGAATGATATGTTACATTGTTGCATATTTCCATTATTTCATGTATTGAGTGGCACTGGTCTTCCTGCTCAAATTACAGTGTACGTTGCGTTAGTTCCATTAGATGTTGAATATATATAGTTACTGTATAGAAAAAAAGTTACTTTGCAGCTAGTTTATCAATATGGAAGCGCGAGCATACAATTGTCTGTTGTTGACTTAGATTATAACGTGTTACGTGTTACACTGTAACTAAAATGCTTGAGCTTTGTGTAAGTTAAAATAAACTAATTAAAACTGACAATAGGAACAGTTTCGAGCGTATATACATCTAATATATTGAATTATTATATACCCTATGAATTTTGAATCATTTTGATTGGTCGAGAGCTTCGCACGCGCGAGTACGAAAAGAGAAATAACTACTCCGGGAATAATGTTGACCTTTGTTATTCTCACGACGTGTTAATTTTTCATGCGCATTGTAAACGAACACGGCATCACGTAGCAAGCAGGCAAAATATGTTTAGTTGTGGTCAATATTATGAAACCATCAGAATGCTTCAAATTCAAAAGGTATATAACTTCGTCCTCGTTTTACATCACACTACCCAGGTCCGCAAAACTACATATCGACCTCAACAAATAGCATTTATTTGTATAATATCTATCCACAAGAGAAATGGTTAATACAATGTATTCCAAAAAATGGCTATTACAAGTACAGAAGACATGGAAACACCGATTTTGACCTGTCATTGACATCGTTTAAGTGACTGTCATGTGTTCACTCAGTGAATGCTGGCGGTTGGTAAAAGATGGAGGTTAATTGAACTAAATTAATCGTAAAAAAACATACCTGTACAGTATCACCAGACTAGTTATTTTATTCGTTCTACTTCTTAATTAGAAACATTGACTATCATTACATTCCCTGTTACTAACGAGTACGATGCAGTTTTACAGATGAGATAAACGCGAGCTTTCCTTTACTAATCTACATTTATAAGCAATCAATACCTATAAATAAATGGTTGCAATAACGATAGGCACGAGGTGTGTCTTACCTGCTTGATGCGTGTTTCCTTCATCATGATTTTGAAAAGGATTTTGGATGAAAATTCTGATGAAAAACATTGAAACTATGCTGCGTATATGCAACAAACCACGCATTCTGGCTTGACTCCTCCTCTTGTGACGACAAGTTTGAAAACGTCAAGACGATTGACAGTTTGATTGACAGTTTTATGGGTCGGATTACGGCATTTTGGTAGAACAGGTAGAAGTGAGGCGGGGACTTCTAAGTCAGATAATACTATTAAGACGTTTCTATAGAAAATAGAAGCCGAAACGAGCGTCTTAATACGATACGTTTTAATAGTCTTAACTTCTTAAAAGACTCTATACTATACTAGCATATATATGTGTTTGTGTGTGTGTGTGTGTGTTTGTGTGTGTGTGTGTGTGTGTGTGTGTGTGTGTGTGTGTGTGTGTGTGTGTGTGTGTGTGTGTGTGTGTGTGTGTGGTGTGGTGTGGTGTGGTGTGGTGTCGTGTGTGAGTGTGTGTGTGTGTGTGTGTGTGTGTGTGTGTGTGTGTGTGTGTGTGTAACAGTTTTCTTCTTCTATCACAATTAATTTTCTAGCATCATATTGCCTCTTCTCTGGTTTATGATATTGCATTTCGGCAAAGGCGGAGATGTTATATTAATATTAATAATATTAATACTAATAAAATATTTAAACAAAAATGAACAGGAGCGTAATTAGCGCGCAACACTGTTCTCTGTGCTGAAAATTTTTACTCAAAAAGGGACACGACTCTGCCAAGTTACGTATCCTTGTTACAAAAGGTTTCACGCATGACAATGAACTCGTTTCGAAAAGTAATCTTTCGAGAGATGGACCTTCTTACCGAGAAAGGTCAACCGACGTTGACGAGAGGGCCATAACACTAGCACCACTTTTTACTTCTGAAGGTCGCGCTTAAAATGCATTCTGCTGCTGATGATGATAACATTTTCTACTTCAGATTTATTATTGATTCTGTTTATGGCTAACTCATTGTTGTCTTTTTTTTCCAGACCGATGGACGGCTTGGAGAGCAAGTGGTCGGCTTTCAAGCAACCGCTGAGACTCCTCGATGTGCTGAGACAAAATATGGAGGACTATGGTGAGTTTGGACGCAAGTCTAAGTCGGAAAACCTCGGTAAATTCCGTAACCACCTAGTTCTTCTGTCGGGACTCGTTGGGTCTGCCAGTCAACACATCTTGTGCTCTTTTGTTTGTTTTTTTGTTACATCGCACAAACACAATTATTGTCGTATTGGCGACGTCCAGCTTATTATTGACGGAGGAAGACCCCAGACTTATGCCTGGGTAGAACCACCGGCGCACCGCCGGTAAGCTGGAAAGTCTTCCCACAAGAAAGTTCTCGTCCCGACCTGGGCTCGAATCCACGAAGTATTTTTTTGTGCATATGTAATTGTAAATATTAATACTCAGAACTTTTTGGTACCGTTCATAATTCAAATAGGAAGTTTCTTTATAAACATAAATCTTACAAGTGTATTCCGGTTTTGTTACTAATGGCTTATATGAGACAAAGAAAAATGATAGAAAACAAGGCAACTACTACCTGTGCTCATTTTGTGACCATCGATTTTTTTTCTCCGATTTCAGATCAGTCCAAATGGGACCAGGCTTCGTAAACCATATCATACAAGCATCGACCATGACCAGAACATTTATGTTATTTTCTTCAGACAAGTCCATATTTTTAACCAGAAGAACCGCCATATTTAACTTTGTATTTAATTAATTTTTAAAATGTTTTATTTCTCAGTAAATGTTATGTGTTTATTAAGCTTCAGTCGCAGAAGATAGGATGTGAACCTCGCTTCCCTGCATATGAAGCAATTTTAATTAGTATCCAGCAAATACCGATATGGAAAAACTAGATGTAATGTTACAATTAGATACTATTCTCATTGATTTATCGTTACGTTTTATGAGTGTGTCGAATTATCTTTCATCATTGTCAATTATGTTCAAAGCTTTATCAGATGTTTATTTGAACTTTCTGAGCACCTTATCCTATTTTTGTTATTGCGTATTGCTGGACTGGGATTTAACTGAGTATGGTTATCCTTTTAACAAGTGTTGTTTGTTTTTAACGTCCATTGATAACCTTAAATCTATAATTTCTTATAACATTGATGAGTTAATAAAGCATACGTAATGAAACTATCCTATAATAGTTTATGTTTAATACTGAACGGCAAATGGCTCCGTTAACTTTGGCCTTACGAAGGCCGCATATATATATATATGTTCGTAAGCAATGCAATAAAATAAACAAAAAGGATTCCCTCCATTCACTTGAAAGTTAATTTGTGCTTAAAGAAGCACGAAGTGTACAGGTAATATAAACACATGTAAGATAAAATGAGATATTGGTATAAAATGGTCGTTTAGATGGTGACTCTGACAAAACTGAGTGCTTATAAATTTCGTCAGCGAATGAAAATATGTAAAAGTCGTAACATTATTAATTCAGAGGTAATATATTATTTTATATACATGTTTTTTTGTATTTTTAAATTGCCTATAATTTAGAGTTGAATTATATCTCGCTATGTGTATGGTTCATAAAATATATACCACATACCTTTTGAATTAAAAACGTTTTGATTAGTGGTGCGCTGATCATGGGTTAGTCGTATAAAGTGAAATTGACCGAGAACATGTTACTGGCGATCGTTTTCTTTTTACGCAAATTGTTGCTACAAATACATTGTGTCTGCTGAAAGAAATCGACAGTTTGTCAGAGTGTCTGATGATGATTTTGGCAACATTAAGACAAAATATAACATCGAAAATAAATGTGTAACTTCGGTCGCAGTAAATGCTTGTCATGATTATCTGTCGGGGAAAAATGTGAGAACAGACTTTGGGGAAGAAGAACAACGTTTCATGTGATTAACATCTTGAAATGTTTAATGTTGAAATGAGAAATGCGAATGGCTCGTTGTACAAAAGAATAACATTGACAGCACAATTTCATAGGGTATGTGATATAAGTGATATAACAAGTAGAGCTTTTTGTGTCGGTCAATATATAGTTTAGCGGATCTGGATAATGTGTTATTGACCTCGGACTGCATCCACAGTCAATATCATATTACCCTGGTCCTTAAAACCATATATAGATAGTTTCTACATCAGTGAAGATCTCTTATCCTGGCAGCCATCTTTGATGGCAACTTCCAGGGATTTTCAAATTGTATAGAAGCGTAAATTTTATTTTCGCGTAACTTCTTCATTTGTCGTACAAAAATTAAAAACTATACACCATTGGAAAGCTCTTGAAATTCATATTTTTAGAATATAATATTTTCAAAATGATATATGCGAAAGAAATAATATACAGAAATAAATAAAATTATTGGCTCATCCTTAAACAAAATGAACAGTGTATCTTTTTTGGTTGTGTTTTTCTTACTTTTTACACTATCAAAACATAATTTTGATATTTAAAATACTTCATAAAAGCTGTTAAATTTGATATAAAATTCAGTTCATGGAAATTAATAACACAGTGGTGAGTTTAATACAGCATATATTTCCAGATTTCGGCCTGCAGTCGCTTCTGCCTTCAAAAATGGCTGCCTTAAACTGTCTTATCAGTGCCTATGACATCACATGGAAACTATCTATTGACCTTAAAACCAATCTTTTTAGTTTGTATAATATTTTACATGAATTTTCACTCTGCCATTGATTATACATATTGTTGGAAACAATGTTGGTCGGTTCACAAGCTTCTCAACCTTCTAGAGATACCTTTATTCACCAATGGACATTTATAGCTAGAGAACAACCTTAAGATGGAATTCTTCCTACGAGAACAATAAGTTAAAGAATTAAAAGTCGCCAAACACACTAATTTGGATATTGTACAAATAACTCTAATGTTGAGGTCGATATTAAATAATAATGTTGAGGTCGATATGTAGTTTTGCGGACCTGGGTAGTGTAATATCGACCGAGGGCGGTCCGAGCTTGTTATATTATATAACCTTGGAATTTGAAGCATTCTGATGGTTTGATGATATTGACCTAAAAGATACTTTCCAAACGCACTCATGGCAACTGATGTCACTAGTTTGGTCGGTTTTGAATCAATTTTTTCCTTCTTGGCTTCCAAATCGTCCGAAGACGTAGTTTGAAACATTCTCGCCTGCTTGCTACATGCCGCCATGTTTGTTTACTACGCACTTGAAAAATTAACACGTCGTGAGAATAGCAAAGGTCGATATTAATATCCGGAGTAGTTATCACTTTTTTCGGACTCGCGCGTCGAAGCTCTCGACCAATCAAAATGCTCCAAATTTATAGGGTATATAATATTTGATTTTAATTTTCGTTGTATTTTTCGAAGGTTAAGCCATTAATATAAGAATGCAACACGATATTGCCAGCGAAAGACAAAATAATACAAAATAACAAAAACAGATAAACAAAAACAACCTTTTTTTCTTATATAAGAGTGAAGATAATATTTGCAATGTTCTTCTTTTTTAAGAATTATTTGCAATTCAGTACTTAACACGTGCATTTTTTGACACTGTTCTTTTATAGCTTTTCAATGTTTCATAAAGTATTCAATTGGATTTCTGATGTATACCATTTCGGAAACATCAAGGCATAAAATTTCAATATATTTCTAAACGACATGCGTTGTTTTGTAACTTTTTACAACACTTTTAGTTTTTTGTTGTTGCTGTATTGCATTGTTATTTTTTGTTAACATTTTAAAGTGGCCTCAAAGTCAGTCAAGCTACCGGTGTATGGTCTCCGCATTACATATCGGATATAGAGATAATCTGATATACATGAAAACGACCATGATACAAATTATTTTATTTACTCATTATGACTTTCTGATTAACTAAACTATTATACATAAAAGGTATACGAATAAAGACACATGAAACATTATTTATTGGCAATATCTCGACATGTACCGAATTAAAGTAAATGTTGTTAATATGTTTATAAAACTTTCTATTAGTCTATCTTCTCAGCACTTTAAATCAAGTTAGAAACATTTATTACACCATGACTTTGATTTTGTTTAAAATTTTATGCTTACTTTATATTTATCTTACGAAATCTGAAGCAACAAGTAAGTATGTTGCTTGTTATTATGTCTCTTTGACTTCTATTGTTGGATTCATAACTTATAGCTTCAGAATAAATTATTCAAGTAATCTCAGTTGTTTTGTGGTGATTTATTTACCGTAAGGTTTTGCTTTAAAATTAACAGTGCACAAAACACTTACTCTCTGACGTATACACATCAAAATGTAATGTGGCGCGCCTGTGGCAGAACGGTTGGAGCCGCTGACTTGTAACTCATCAGCCCATCACGGCGTGGGTTCGAGTCCCGGTCGGGGCGAAAGCTTTCATGTGGGGAGGTTTTCCACCTAACCTGTGGTGCACCGGTGGTTCAATCCAGGCATAAGTCTGGGGTCTTCCTCTACCAATAATTAGCTGAACGACGCCAATATTGCTATAATTGTTTCGGTGCGATCTAACAAAAACAACAATAAGCAGCAAAAAAAAGAACGTAACATTAACCTTATAAATTAAGGTTGTAATGGGATGGCCGAGGAAAGACACCACTACATTCTAAATGGGTGGACGTGGTTAAGGATGTGCCATTAACACCTTTTACATTGTGAAGGGGTGGACGAGGCAAAGAATGTAACATTAACCATATTAATTTACATTTTAAAGGGGTGGACGTGGCAAAGAATGTACCATTAACCATATTAATTTTACACTGTAAAGTGGTGGACGTGGCAAAGAATGTACCATTAACCATATTAATTTTACACTGTAAAGGGGTGGACGGGGCAAAGAATATTTCGGTAACCCCATTAATTTTCCTTGTAAAGGGGTGGACGGGGCAGAAAATGTATCATCAACCCTATTTATTTTCCTTGTATAGGGGTGGACGGGGCTAAGAATGTATCATTAACCCTATTTATTTACATTGTAAAGTGGTGGACGAGGCAAAGAATGGACAATTTACCCTATTTATTTACATTGTAAATTGGTGGACAAGGCAAAGAATGTACCATAAACCATATTAATTCACCTTGTAAAGGGGTGGACGGGGCAAAAAATGTATCATTAACCCTAAAAATTTACCTTGTAAATGGATAAACGGGACAGAGAATGTATCATTAACCCTATTAATTTACATTGTAAAGGGGTGGACGGAGCAAAGAATGTATCATTCACACTTTTAATTTACCGGGACTACTGCACAATAGCGGGCGCTAAAAGTACGGTAAATTGCACGTGCTACTTTGTTGTATACAATAGTGCGTGCAAAAAATAATGTTTCGTTATAAGGCCAAAAAGCAAAAAATAAAGCCGATAACGGACAACGTACCATTAAACCTATTAATTTATATTGTAAAGGGGTGGACGAGGCAAAGATTGTACCATTAACGTTATATATTTACATTGTAAATGGGTGGACGAGGCAAAGAATGTACCATTAACCCTATTAATTTTACATTGTAAAGGGGCGGAAGGGGCAAAGAATGTACCATTAACCCTATTAATTTACATTGTAAAGGGGTGGACGAGGCAAAGATTGTACCATTAACGTTATATATTTACATTGTAAATGGGTGGACGAGGCAAAGAATGTACCATTAACCCTATTAATTTTACATTGTAAAGGGGCGGAAGGGGCAAAGAATGTACCATTAACCCTATTAATTTACATTGTAAAGGGGCGGACAAGGCAAAGAATGTACCATTAACGTTATATATTGACATTGTAAAGGGGCGGACGGGGCAAAGAATGTACCATTAACCCTATTAATTTACATTGTAAAGGGGCGGACAAGGCAAAGATTGTACCATTAACGTTATATATTGACATTGTAAAGGGGCGGACGGGGCAAAGAATGTACCATTAACCCTATTAATTTACATTGTAAAGGGGTGGACAAGGCAAAGAATGGATCATTTACCCTATTAATTTACATTGTAAAGGGGTGGACAAGGCAAAGAATGGACCATTAACCCTATTTATTTACATTGTAAAGGGATGGACGTGGCAAAGAATGTATCATTAACCTAATTTATTTACATTGTTAAGGGGTGGACGAGGCAAAAAGTTTATCATTAATCCTATTAATAAACATTGTAAAGGGGTGGACGGGGCAAAGAATGTATCATTAACCCTAATAATTTACATCGTAAAGGGGTAGACGGGGCAAAAAATGTATCATTAACCCTATTAATTTACATTGTAAAGAGGTGGACGGGGCAAAGAATGGACAATTTACCCTGTTTATTTGCATTATGAAGGGGTGGACGGGGCAAAGAATGGGCAATTTACCCTGTTTATTTACATTATGAAGGGGTGGACGGGGTAAAGAATGGACAATTTACCCTGTTTATTTACATTATGAATGGGTGGACGGGGCAAAGAATGGACAATTTACCCTGTTTTGTTACATTATGAAGGGGTGGACGGGGCAAAGAATGGACAATTTGTTGCTTCTTCAAACACCAAAATGCTCATTCTTTGGTCACGCAATAAAGAAAGATGGCGAAAAGGAAAAGATCCTCATGTATGTTGATTACTGCAGCTATGGTAAGCGAAATTAAATAAGACTGAAATGTTTTTAAAAGTGATTAATTTATAAAATTTAAAATTTAATTTATAAAGCGTTGCTTCCATTTTCAATTACCTTTATTTATCGAGTAATTCGTACCACTGATTTCTAATGAACATATTCAAATGAAGTTCGATAATACTTGAAAAATGGAGTGGGCACAATTTTTATATTGTTATTAGTTTTCTAGCTATCAGTGTAAGAATGTACGTATGTACAGACTTGACCTATTTAAACAAAAGAAAAGATCTTACAATATATAGTGAAAATACCATTAGAATGAAAACTATTTAAAATATCTGAACACTCTGATAGATGGTTATTCATAGTTTTATAACAACTTGAAATGTAGTAAAGAAAAACAAATGACATGCCGCTATTTGACAAAAGGATTGAGGAAAAAAAATAGTTTCGGCTCTCCCAGAGGGGCGAACAATGTAACGATGAATGCATTACGATTGTGTATGTTGTTATCTTGGTTGAAAAGAGACGACTTACAATAACAGAAAAGGATTCAGGAGTTAAAAAAGATATAGATAAGAGGAACCTATGAGAGACATGGACATGATTCTTTGATAGTGACCCGACCTGTTAGTGAGTTAACACCACGTGGTTCCGGAATCTTCTATGTATAGGATAGACAACGAGTGGAGTGGTGTATGAAAAATAGACGCGAGCGCAGCGCCATGAGGTGTCTATCCGACTTAGACCACAGTTCCCGTCCGCTGGCCAACAACTTATATCATCATCATCATTATCATTATTATTATTATTATAATTATTATTATTATTATTATTATTATTATTATTATTATCAGAATGCTGATATATGACAGAAAGAGAACATCAAAAGACGAATTGCACATGCTTCACTTAGTAGATCTTGATAAACGCTGCTTCTTGGTGTCTTAGATTCGCATAGAAAATGTCATTTAACATTACTTCCTCTGCCTTGTAGATTATAAATGTATTTTGTATGCTACAATTATGAAAGAAATATTACACCAAATCCGTTAGATAAGGTCATTATTTTAAAAAGAAGATTTGATAAGAGCAGAAAATCTGCCGCACATTTCAGTGTTCACAGAGTCTCGGTTTCTCAAGAAAAAATGTTGTTTTGAAGTTAACGACACGTTTCATTGGATGACATACGTTTATATGCACATATAGTTGACCGAAACAGTTATAATTTAATAGCCTTTAATACATGTAAGACATGAGTGTAATATAACGTCAAACACTCATTGGCCTACACCCAGTAAAACCATACATATTTTATAAGTTTAAGCCAAACACACTTGTAAAGCAGATTGGTTAATGAATCCATTTTCAAAAACACAAGTATAAATATACCGACAACTGACATCAGGCCAATTTGAAACAATGCTAAACCATATTATGAATTTAAATAGATATTAAAATGACCAAAAGATAGTAACATCGTCTAGATAGTAAAATCCTCTAAATTCTTGCCCCCAAAACAATGGAGTGCCCCTGGCAGATATGTAACCTTCAAAGTCTTGTCAGAATATGTGTCCCAGAAGGTTTATATGTGGCATCAGACGGTTTTGCAATTTTATCTAAACAATCGTATGAGGTCTTTCTCTACAAATAGTCGATATTAATTTAATGACTGTGTCGTGGCGACTTGTATCAAAACAATCCAAACTAAACCAGAATGTTCATTTAAAGGTGGTATCCAACGGTTTATGACGAATATTTCTTTCTTGAAACAACCAAATAAATTATTGTTACCTGCCTCAAAAGTTTTTTTTTTGTCCTTCACCTATGCGAAAAGTAAAACATGACACCACAATCGTCATCAAAACTTGTATTTCTCATCTGAGCCACGCTGCGCAGTTAGCTATTTTTAAACTAAGACAAAACACGTGACCACCTAGTTTTGACGTTATATCAACATCCTCACGCTGCGCAGTTAGCTATTTTTAAACTAAGACAAAACACGTGACCACCTAGTTTTGACGTTATATCAACATCCTCACGCTGCGCAGTTAGCTATTTTTAAACTAAGACAAAACACGTGACCACCTAGTTTTGACAAGACGTTAAATCAACATCCTACTTATCAGTTCCTGTGTCGATGTCTATTTAAAACAGAAATCCCAATAGTGCTTATTTTTAGATTTGGGAATAATGGACATTTAAAGCGATGTATGTTTATAGTTGTACCGTCTAATAATAAGGGTAATGTTACAAATAGTAAACTTAAACTTAAACTTAGACTTAAGAATATGTATATACAGCAATTAAGTACTAATTCCATAGAACTGGAGTAATATGTTATTGCATGTATTAGACAGAGGCAAACAAACTCCCCGCAGTGATTACTTCCCTTGACAGTACATTATATCACTGCCACCAGCAAGTTTTTCGCCCAAATACAGGCGGATAGTGTTTTTTTTTATTTTTATTTTTTTCTGGACTTATCTCCTCAAAATATAGTATCTTTCCTTTAAAAAAATTAATTTATCATATTAAAAATAAAAAGTAACTTAAAATATGAAAAAATATGAAATTATGAAAGTCAATTTTTACCGCACTGTACAGAATACAACGTACTATGGAGGCCGCCATGTTAACTTCACGTGATACACTATCGTCACGTGATCCTTGCTGGGGGCAGAGATTTAAGTAGCAATGCGTGACGTAATCGCCGTGAGGAGATTGAGAGGCAAACTATAGGGTACCACCTTTAACGTCTTGTCTCAACGCCAATAAAGCACCGAGTATTTATACGAGTGTCAGTAAATCGCATTATCAGGAATAATTAAATCAATTCAACACGTTCTAAATTATTTCTGTAGAAAGCATGTCGATCATGGGAACGTTATTTCAACCAGCAGGGGTCTTTTAAAATTACCACAAGCCAACAAACGACCAAGTTACGAGCAATGTACGGCGAAGCTACGCTCTGCGGAAACGATCGTCAATAAAAAGGCAGCGATGCACAATCCGTCTTTATTTCAGTGGACAGTTTCTTTTATACGTCATTGTTGCACATGAGCTCATTAGAGGGGCCATTTCCGTATGTTGGCGTCAGGCTTGTTCGTCATATCAGTGGGGTGTATGGATTATGGGAACACGGTCGAACCAAGGCACAAGTTGTTGCTCCGAAAGGCGTATTTTATTGTCTGTCTTTTTATAAATCTTGTTCGTTTGATATTTCTGTTTTCTGTACATATATTGATGCCCGGAAATACTTTGTGTAACAACCTGCAGTGTGCTTTTTTCAAAAAGAAAAGTAATTTCAGTTTTTTTTTGTACCTATTTATGAAAGAACAAAAGGTCGCCCACCAGATGGGCATCTGTAAATTAATTGACCAACTGTGACCAAGTCGGTTTCAAGAGACCGCGATAAAAAAGATCCGAGCCACACTGCAGTGTTATTTTGTTTTTGTTAAAGTAAGAAAACTTCAAGACAACTTACTGTTGAGATCACGTAATATGATCATCCAGAAAATGTACCGGCCGCAATAGCTCAGGTGGTAGAGCGTCGGCTTGCGGATCGGCAAGTAGTGGCTTTAAACTCCGGCCTAGTCAAATCAAAGACTTTAAAGTTGGTAGTAGTGGCTTCCCTCCTAACGCTTGGGGCTAAGGGGTCAGCATTACGTCTGACCCGTCGGTGTCAGTATAATGGACCGGCCGGGTTCAGTCCCTGGGCACCTCATAAGTGCCCCTGTGCTATAATGACAGAAATGCAAAGTATCGGTAAAAATGCCAGTTAATCCCATCCCAGAAAATGTTAGTTAACAACCTTTTCACGCTAGAATGTATAGATTTGGAAATATTGGACATTTAGACTGACATATTTAACAAAATGAATTTCTAGTTGAGGTAAAATTACAAACAACTTTTATTGAAACTATTTCCGATAAAATAATAGTTCTTTGAATATTTGTTTTTCATTGACAATATATCACGCTGGCCGACAATTGATCAATACCTTTAAGGATGGTAGAATATAAGCTTCCCGCTGATAGAGGCAGACTTTTGATCAATACCTTTAAGGATGGGAGAAATAATGCGTCACGATGATAGAGGCAAACTATTGATCAACATCTTTAAGGATGGTAGAATATAAGTGTCACGATGATAGAGACAGACTATTGATCAACACATCTAAGGATAAGAGAATATAAGCGTCACGATGATAGAGAAAGACTATTGATCAATACCTTTAAGGATGGGAGAATATAAGCGTCACGATGATAGAGACAGACTATTGATCAACACATCTAAGGATAAGAGAATATAAGCGTCACGATGATAGAGAAAGACTATTGATCAATACCTTTAAGGATGGGAGAATATAAGTGTCACGATGATAGAGACAGACTATTGATCAATACCTTTAAGGATGGGAGAATATAAGTGTCACGATGATAGAGACAGACTATTGATCAATACCTTTAAGGATGGGAGAATATATGCGTCACGATGATAGAGACACACTGTTGATCAACACGTCTAAGGATAAGAGAATATATTCGTCACGATGATAGAGACAGACTATCGATCAACACATCTAAGGATAAGAGAATATATTTGTCACGATGATAGAGACAGACTATTGATCAACATATCTAAGGATAAGAGAATATATACGTCACGATGATAGAGACACACTGTTGATCAACACGTCTAAGGATAAGAGAATATATGCGTCACGATGATAGAGACAGACTATTGATCAACACATCTAAGGATAAGAGAATATATGCGTCACGATGATAGAGACACACTGTTGATCAACACGTCTAAGGATAAGAGAATATATGCGTCACGATGATAGAGACAGACTATTGATCAACACGTCTAAGGATAAGAGAATATATGCGTCACGATGATAGAGACAGACTATTGATCAACACGTCTAAGGATAAGAGAATATATGCGTCACGATGATAGAGACAGACTATTGATCAACACATCTAAGGATAAGAGAATATAAGTGTCACGATGATAGAGACAGAATATTGATCAACACATCTAAGGATAAGAGAATATAAGTGTCACGATGATAGAGACAGACTATTGATCAACACATCTAAGGATAAGAGAATATAAGTGTCACGATGATAGAGACAGACTATCGATCAACATATCTAAGGATGGGAGAATATATGCGTCACGATGATAGAGACAGAATATTGATCAACACATCTAAGGATAAGAGAATATAAGTGTCACGATGATAGAGACAGACTATTGATCAACACATCTAAGGATAAGAGAATATATGCGTCACGATGATAGAGACAGACTATTGATCAACACATCTAAGGATAAGAGAATATATTCGTCACGATGATAGAGACAGACTATCGATCAACACGTCTAAGGATAAGAGAATATATTCGTCACGATGATAGAGACAGACTATTGATCAACACATCTAAGGATAAGAGAATATATGCGTCACGATGATAGAGACAGACTATTGATCAACACGTCTAAGGATAAGAGAATATATGCGTCACGATGATAGGGACAGACTATTGATCAACACATCTAAGGATAAGAGAATATATGCGTCACGATGATAGAGACAGACTATTGATCAACACATCTAAGGATAAGAGAATATATTCGTCACGATGATAGGGGTAGACTATTGATCAACACGTCTAAGGATAAGAGAATATATTCGTCACGATGAAAGAGACAGACTATTGATCAACACATCTAAGGATAAGAGAATATATTCGTCACGATGATAGGGGTAGACTATTGATCAACACGTCTAAGGATAAGAGAATATATGCGTCACGATGATAGGGGTAGACTATTGATCAACACGTCTAAGGATAAGAGAATATATGCGTCACGATGATAGGGGTAGACTATTGATCAACACGTCTAAGGATAAGAGAATATATTCGTCACGATGATAGGGGTAGACTATTGATCAACACGTCTAAGGATAAGAGAATATATTCGTCACGATGATAGGGGTAGACTATTGATCAACACGTCTAAGGATAAGAGAATATATTCGTCACGATGAAAGAGACAGACTATTGATCAACACGTCTAAGGATAAGAGAATATATTCGTCACGATGAAAGAGACAGACTATTGATCAACACTTCTAAGGATAAGAGAATATATTCGTCACGATGATAGGGGTAGACTATTGATCAACACGTCTAAGGATAAGAGAATATATGCGTCACGATGATAGGGGTAGACTATTGATCAACACGTCTAAGGATAAGAGAATATATGCGTCACGATGATAGGGGTAGACTATTGATCAACACGTCTAAGGATAAGAGAATATATTCGTCACGATGATAGAGACAGACTATTGATCAACACATCTAAGGATAAGAGAATATATTTGTCACGATGAAAGAGACAGACTATTGATCAACACGTCTAAGGATAAGAGAATATATTCGTCACGATGATAGAGACAGACTATTGATCAACACATGTAAGGATAAGAGAATATATGCGTCACGATGATAGAGACAGAATATTGATCAACACGTCTAAGGATAAGAGAATATATTCGTCACGATGATAGAGACAGACTATTGATCAACACGTCTAAGGATAAGAGAATATATTCGTCACGATGATAGAGACAGACTATTGATCAACACGTCTAAGGATAAGAGAATATAAGCGTCACGATGATAGAGACAGACTATCGATCAACACTTCTAAGGATAAGAGAATATATGCGTCACGATGAAAGAGACAGACTATTGATCAACACTTCTAAGGATAAGAGAATATATTCGTCACGATGATAGAGACAGACTATTGATCAACACATGTAAGGATAAGAGAATATATTCGTCACGATGATAGAGACAGACTATTGATCAACACGTCTAAGGATAAGAGAATATATTCGTCACGATGATAGAGACAGACTATTGATCAACACATGTAAGGATAAGAGAATATATGCGTCACGATGATAGAGACAGACTATCGATCAACACTTCTAAGGATAAGAGAATATAAGCGTCACGATGATAGAGACAGACTATCGATCAACACTTCTAAGGATAAGAGAATATATGCGTCACGATGAAAGAGACAGACTATTGATCAACACGTCTAAGGATAAGAGAATATATTCGTCACGATGATAGAGACAGACTATTGATCAACACGTCTAAGGATAAGAGAATATATGCGTCACGATGATAGAGACAGACTATCGATCAACACTTCTAAGGATAAGAGAATATAAGCGTCACGATGATAGAGACAGACTATCGATCAACACTTCTAAGGATAAGAGAATATATGCGTCACGATGAAAGAGACAGACTATTGATCAACACGTCTAAGGATAAGAGAATATATTCGTCACGATGATAGAGACAGACTATTGATCAACACATCTAAGGATAAGAGAATATATTCGTCACGATGAAAGAGACAGACTATTGATCAACACGTCTAAGGATAAGAGAATATATTCGTCACGATGATAGAGACAGACTATTGATCAACACATCTAAGGATAAGAGAATATATGCGTCACAATGATAGAGACAGACTATTGATCAACACGTCTAAGGATAAGAGAATATATTCGTCACGATGATAGAGACAGACTATTGATCAACACTTCTAAGGATAAGAGAATATATTCGTCACGATGATAGAGACAGACTATTGATCAACACTTCTAAGGATAAGAGAATATATTCGTCACGATGATAGAGACAGACTATTGATCAACACTTCTAAGGATAAGAGAATATATTCGTCACGATGATAGGGGTAGACTATTGATCATCACGTCTAAGGATAAGAGAATATATTCGTCACGATGAAAGAGACAGACTATTGATCAACACGTCTAAGGATAAGAGAATATATGCGTCACGATGATAGGGGTAGACTATTGATCAACACGTCTAAGGATAAGAGAATATATTCGTCACGATGATAGAGACAGACTATTGATCAACACGTCTAAGGATAAGAGAATATATTCGTCACGATGATAGGGGTAGACTATTGATCAACACATCTAAGGATAAGAGAATATATGCGTCACGATGATAGGGGTAGACTATTGATCAACACGTCTAAGGATAAGAGAATATATGCGTCACGATGATAGGGGTAGACTATTGATCAACACATCTAAGGATAAGAGAATATATGCGTCACGATGATAGGGGTAGACTATTGATCAACACGTCTAAGGATAAGAGAATATATGCGTCACGATGATAGAGACAGACTATTGATCAACACTTCTAAGGATAAGAGAATATATTCGTCACGATGATAGAGACAGACTATTGATCAACACATCTAAGGATAAGAGAATATATTCGTCACGATGATAGAGACAGACTATTGATCAACACTTCTAAGGATAAGAGAATATATTCGTCACGATGATAGGGGTAGACTATTGATCATCACGTCTAAGGATAAGAGAATATATTCGTCACGATGAAAGAGACAGACTATTGATCAACACGTCTAAGGATAAGAGAATATATGCGTCACGATGATAGGGGTAGACTATTGATCAACACGTCTAAGGATAAGAGAATATATTCGTCACGATGATAGAGACAGACTATTGATCAACACGTCTAAGGATAAGAGAATATATTCGTCACGATGATAGGGGTAGACTATTGATCAACACATCTAAGGATAAGAGAATATATGCGTCACGATGATAGGGGTAGACTATTGATCAACACGTCTAAGGATAAGAGAATATATGCGTCACGATGATAGGGGTAGACTATTGATCAACACATCTAAGGATAAGAGAATATATGCGTCACGATGATAGGGGTAGACTATTGATCAACACGTCTAAGGATAAGAGAATATATGCGTCACGATGATAGAGACAGACTATCGATCAACACATCTAAGGATAAGAGAATATATGTGTCACGATGATAGAGACAGAATATTGATCAACACATCTAAGGATAAGAGAATATATGTGTCACGATGATAGAGACAGAATATTGATCAACACGTCTAAGGATAAGAGAATATATGCGTCACGATGATAGGGGTAGACTATTGATCAACACATCTAAGGATAAGAGAATATATTCGTCACGATGAAAGAGACAGACTATTGATCAACACATCTAAGGATAAGAGAATATATTCGTCACGATGAAAGAGACAGACTATTGATCAACACATCTAAGGATAATAGATGCGTCACGATGATAGGGGTAGACTATTGATCAACACATCTAAGGATAAGAGAATATATTCGCCACGATGATAGAGACAGAATATTGATCAACACGTCTAAGGATAAGAGAATATATGCGTCACGATGATAGGGGTAGACTATTGATCAACACGTCTAAGGATAAGAGAATATATGCGTCACGATGATAGAGACAGACTATTGATCAACACATCTAAGGATAAGAGAATATATGCGTCACGATGATAGAGACAGACTATCGATCAACACATCTAAGGATAAGAGAATATATGCGTCACGATGATAGAGACAGACTATTGATCAACACGTCTAAGGATAAGAGAATATATGCGTCACGATGATAGGGGTAGACTATTGATCAACACATCTAAGGATAAGAGAATATATGCGTCACGATGATAGGGGTAGACTATTGATCAACACGTCTAAGGATAAGAGAATATATGCGTCACGATGATAGGGGTAGACTATTGATCAATACCCTTAAGGATGGGAGAATATAAGTGTCACGATGATAGGGGTAGACTATTGATCAACACGTCTAAGGATAAGAGAATATATTTGTCACGATGATAGGGGTAGACTATTGATCAACACGTCTAAGGATAAGAGAATATATGCGTCACGATGATAGAGACAGACTATTGATCAACACGTCTAAGGATAAGAGAATATATTCGTCACGATGATAGAGACAGACTATTGATCAACACATCTAAGGATAAGAGAATATATGCGTCACGATGATAGGGGTAGACTATTGATCAACACATCTAAGGATAATAGATGCGTCACGATGATAGGGGTAGACTATTGATCAACACATCTAAGGATAAGAGAATATATGCGTCACGATGATAGGGGTAGACTATTGATCAACACGTCTAAGGATAAGAGAATATATTCGTCACGATGATAGAGACAGACTATTGATCAACACGTCTAAGGATAAGAGAATATATTCGTCACGATGATAGAGAAAGACTATTGATCAACACATCTAAGGATAAGAGAATATATTCGTCACGATGATAGAGACAGACTATTGATCAACACATCTAAGGATAAGAGAATATATTCGTCACGATGATAGAGACAGACTATTGATCAACACATCTAAGGATAAGAGAATATATTCGTCACGATGATAGAGACAGACTATTGATCAACACATCTAAGGATAAGAGAATATAAGCGTCACGATGAAAGAGACAGACTATTGATCAACACATCTAAGGATAAGAGAATATATTTGTCACGATGAAAGAGACAGACTATTGATCAACACATCTAAGGATAAGAGAATATAGGAGTCAAGATGATAGGGGTAGACTATGGATCAATACCTTTAAGGGTGGTTGAATAGAAGCGTCACGATGAAAGAGACAGACTATTGATCACATTTTGTCATTTGAATCTCTATAGCTGCATTAATCTCCGAACTACGCATGTTGAAATAAACATATACGTTAAGAAGACAGGATAAGATACGATAATACAAGATATATTTTAGTCCTAAACAGAAAATAGTGTACTCATTTCCTACATATACATGTAGATAGTGACGAAATACGGTACATAAATATGCTATGCTGGTCGTGTGGTGCTATGTATCAGGTATAGGTGCTAAGCTATGACCAATCGCACTATGGGTGCCAGAAATCGTATTTCTCTGATAAAATTAATTAACAATGCAGTACTAGGTTGTCAGTCACTAAGGGAACTCATTAAAACGTGATAAAAGACATGAATAAATTACATTCACACGCACAAATTGATTTCTAGCTGACATTATGATCTGTCAGGAACGTTGTCATTTCTTTACTAACAATCGCTATTATTTTTATGTTACTGTTCCTACACAGAAAAAAGCCGATCCAAACAAATCCAGAATCGCCATTCAATTTCTTTTCTGTGCGAAATATTAAAGGTGATATCTGACAGTTTGCCTATATCACATACATATAACAATATTATTATATATTTTATAAATGTAACCAATCGACAATCTGCATTTGTACCACGTGCCTATCGGCTCGTCCAATATGACTTTTCAAGCTGTGTACTTGCCCAAATATATTCCCGTATTGTACAGTAAAATGTATAATAACCTATAATTATGGGAAATATGGGTCTGCATAAACTCATACTTACGTATAAGTAAATACGGTTTTGAACTTTACGTGAATTGCTGGACAGTACAAAATCGCAAAAACATACACTGAAAACACATTCTTTCCAACTCAACTCAACTCAACTTTTTTGAACTCGTTACCGCTTTAAGCGGTCAATGAGCAATTTAGCATACAATACATGTACAAAAACACGGGAAATCAATGAAAAAGACTATAACATCTATGACGTAACGTGTAAACAAAGCGTCTCATGATCATAGTTAAATTTAGCATGTTTTTGTGCAATATGTAAACCCCGTTTGTTGACATTTGTTTTATGAATGAAGGTGGTTCGAAATATTAAAAGCATTGCGTGTGATGTGTTGTAGATTTAACCTTTTTTAGATTCAGGACAAAATGTGCAACAAAAATAGGATTGATGATTAAATCCAGAAAAGGTAATACGTTATTATAAGGGTAATACTATTAACTAATTTTGCTTTTGTCGATGGAATTGTTTGTCAGTAAAGCATTGTGTAGAGAACACAAATCTAAAATTTGTAGCTAGAAGTCTGAATGATAATTGATGATGTATCTATTTGCATGTTAAAAATTGCTATTATAGAATCAAATCGAAACTGACACGACGAGACATAGAAACATTTGAAAATAATTTTAAGAAACTGGTAACATTAAAAATAATGGAAAAAATATAGGAATTAGTGTCTCACAATTAATAGTTACCTATATACAGTAGCATATATAACATAAGGAAACAGTTTGACACCCCACCCCCGCAAAAACAAAACAAAACAATAACAACAGTCAAACAAATAGCACACACTGTAGTACTTAAATAAAATGTGACTCGACTCTTATAAGTTAAGACAATTGTCACAGAAGTTAAGACTGTAAAATACAGCTAGTAAAATAATCAGGAAATATGTCATTTGTTTTTAAATTAATTAATTAATTATGGATGTAGCAAAAGAAAAAAAAGTTCTTATTAAACACTCACATGTGTGAATTAAAACAGACAGAAATTTTTCTTATGAAAATGCATAATTTTTTAAGTAGACTCTATTTTGATTTTATGGTTGTTTAATAGTTCTTTGAATTTAATTATATTTGGATGTTGGTAGAAGTACATGGGAATGTAAATTTCTCCAAGGGTACGGAAAGCTGGACACAAAAGTAAATAGTGATTTCATCGCCAATGTCGTTTAAATTACAAAGTTGACATTTTCTATAACTGATATCTAAATTTTCCCAAAGGCCTGTCCCAATAGGCAGGTAGTGGTTAGCTGTTCTATATTTTATGAGTGTGAAATAATCTTTCTTTGGAAGTGAAAGCAGATAGTGATCAAGTTCATAAGTTTCTTTAAATATTGAATAATTTATTCCTTTTGTAGAGTTTTGGAGTGAAGCATGCCAATTTTGTTTTGATTAATGTATTGATCAATGAGATTTTGTTTTAATATGTACTTTATATTTCTGTTTTGTATTGTGTCTTAGTATTGCCAAATATCAGGTCTGCCTATCTCAATAATATGTTTATGATATGGTATATCCATTTAGACTGGAAGTTTGGTATTTTTAGCATTTAATGCTACATGATACATTCTGTAAGAGTTTATTAGTGTTACCAGTTATTAATCTATTCCAAAATCCAACCATTCTACTTTTAATAATAATACTGAAAGGATATCTACAAAGCTCTGCTCTTAACATAAATAATGGTGTACTTTTGCAAACTTTGGTAATATATCTTAAGAATCTTGAGTGAACTTGCTCAACAATGTCTGAGTTTTCATATCCCCAAACTTCACGGTTGTATGTCAGAATTGGGATTATGATATGATCAAATAATTTAAGTATCAAATTCACAGGTAAGTCAATATTACTTATTCTAGTGTATAGAAAATGAAGTGCATTCTCTGCTTCTTCAACTAGGGACTTTCTTGTTTTATTAAAAGAGCATGACTTTGTAAAATATATTTGTAGCAGTCTAATATTTCTAGACTATTTCCACCTATATTGAAATTAAAATAGATTGTGTTGCGAATTCCAAAAATCAACACTTTTGTTTTGTCCACATTAATATTTAGCTTCCATGTTTTACAATAGGTATAAAATCGTCAAGACATTTTTGTAGAGAAGTCTTATCAGCTGCTATTAGACTGGTATCATCCGCGTACAAAAGTGTAAGAATCTGAACTAAAAGTAAAATTTCTGCATTGAAGTTGTTCATGATGATTCCTGTGTTGTCCTTGTCTAATAAAAAATCTTCTCAATCATTAAGAAAAAGAGAAATTAGTATAGGTGAAAGGTTTTCTCCTTGCCTTACTCCAATGTTGCACCTAAAATATTCTGATTGTAAATAATTAGGTTCATTCTCTTTGTCTTTATTTACATTAGGTATTTGAATACAGGATTTAATATTTTGATACATGTTAAATATAGTTTTGAAAAAGTTGTCTGAAATATTATAACTTAGAAGTTTTTGACACATTCCAACCCTCCATACAGAGTCAAAGGCTTTACTAAAGTCTATAAAAGCACAAAATAGTTGCTTTTTTATCGAATCTTAGTATTTCTATTATAGAGTTTAATGTAAATATATGATCAGTGGTGGAATTTTTTTGGCGGAAACCAGCTTGTTTTGCTTTAAGTATATTGTTTTCCGTTAAAAACACATTAAGCCTGTCATTAAGAACTGATGTAAAAAAAGTTTGCTAATACAGGAAAGAAGGGTGATTGGCCTGTAATTGTTCGGGTCTTGTGAGTCACCTTTGCTTTGTAAATCGGTATGATTATTCCATCTGACCAATTTGATGGGATATAAGTAGATTTAAGGATGAAATTGAAGAAGTTTACATAAAGTGGAAACAGTTTTCTAAGGATTGCTTTATATACTAATTTATAACATAATCCATACCAGGTGATTTATTATTTTTCAAATTTCTGATGCATTTGTGTATTTCTTGTAATGTAAATGGTTTGTTTAGACAAGATTGATTCTTTTCATTTAGCAATTCGTTTTTTAATTCAAAGTTGTCATTTCTATCTTCTGTTGTGCTCATTTTTTGAAATGGTTAAATAAAGACTCTAAATCTGGTTGCTTGAGTTGTTTTTACTTTTTATATTATTTAAAACTCTCCAATAGTCCTTTGACTGCTTACTGCACATTTTACGTTCCAAATCTACAAATAAGCGCTGTAGTGATCTCTGCTGAAAATAGAGACAAGCGTCAGTGCGGTTTACGAGGATGACAAAGTGATCTCATAAGTAAGTTGTCATGAGGTTTTCAAAGTTTAAAAATAGCTATCTCTGCAACTTGGCTCAGAAAAGAAATGCCAGTTTGCAATGATGAGTGGGGATTTATGTTCCATTGTTCACAAAGATCTAGGGCATCAATGAACGGCATGTTGCAGGACTTTTTCAGTTAACAATGACTAATTTGCTTAAGAAAACATTTTTGTCCAAACAGTCGGATACCATCTTTGAAGCATCAGGGTAAATTTACATTTATATTTATTTATTTATATTATCATATCACATAATATTTTACCTCACATGAAATTTGCTTCTATAATCATCATTGCTCACTCAACGGTCCATTATTATCAATGTAGACCGATGAGGAACCGCCACTCTGCACACCCGGTCACTATAACCGGTCCTCAAACTTTTTATGGATCGGGTCTATCGACTGTCACGATTAGTAAAAATAACGCACCGTACCAATGTAGACCGATGAGGAACCGCTACTATGCACACCCGGTCACTACAAGAAAAATCGTTGATGCGAAGCATCAAAGGCGCCGCAAAAGACTGGAACAGGTAAACAGGTTAAAGCAATATGGAAGCAATAAACAGAGACATAATTGAAAAGTTTTTCTTTGAAGGTTTTGAATTTTAGTATACTATAAAAAAAATCTCGTAAAAAGTAGGTGTAGCGTATTAGCCTATTTCTGAGACCATAGAATGGCTTTAAACAAAGTGAAAGCAAAACCCAACACCCAACACCATTTAATAGTTTTTTCCAAGAGGTAACATAGGAAACAAATGTTTCTAAAATTATTATAATTAACAATGAAACTAAGGTATACAAGCAGAAAGTGCAACAACCTCACATTCACAAATAATTTTTGTTCAGATAGTATTTTTCTCGAACATAGTATTATGTATACAAAGAACAATGTTTAATATTTCTTAAACTGAACCTACTTCTCACATTTAAAGTGAAATTGACGAAGATAAACTAAGTGAAACAGTAAAGACAGAACGATCTAGTATGTCCTTAATCCCGAAGGAACAAAGCAATGTTATTACCTAAATATGTGCTTCTGGAGTTTATCATTACACACTGAGCTGACATTAAGAATAGAACTTAACAAAAGTTGCTGTCAAGTAAAAAAGGTAGTTTTTCATTCAAAAGAGGAAGGATATACTACAAAAATAATAAATCTTATTATCCAAGATGGACATAACTTTCTTTACCTTAGTCCTGTGTCGTTTCAATTTTTGTATATGTTGCAATGCTCATAGGACTTTGTCTTATATATTCTTTTTCATGATCAAAACAATGTTACTTGTCCAGTGTGGCGGTCGTAAAAAATCTCCCCGTGCATGTAATCTATGTTGTCATTTAATTCACCCTATAAGGATTGTTACGTGTATTTCCTTTGATGGATATTGGACTTTGGTTCCTCAATTCCATCTCCGCATGAACAGGATGCTACAACCATTTACTCTTCTTTGGTCATGTTTGTTCTTGATTCAGAAAGTTAATTTTATTTACCGTTCACGTTTTTTGTATGTCTTCTAATCGAAATAATACCTCTCTCTCTTAAAAAAACAATTAATAAAAAATAAAACGCCGTTACCGAATTAGGACCCGTATTTTATCAGGATTAGAAGGGGCAGTAAGCGTAAATGTGCACCGGAAGTTGTATCACTGACAGTTTGTTGTTGTTGTTAATATTTTAAAGATTAGATTATTTTGTTTATGAGTGTATTTGCTATTATTTGCTATTGGAGTAAATTCATTTAGTGTCGTGTAACCTATAAAAAGTCCGCAAAGCAAACTTTCCCCATGTGCAAATTTCAGTGAGCATTCCATATATAGGCGTCGCGCTTCAGCGCGTCGCCAACAATAACAGGTCCATAAACTTTTCATGGACCGGGTCTATCGATTTTCACGATTAATAAAAATTACGCACTGTATGAATTGTAAAATACGTAATAAAAGGTGTTAACAAACAATACAGTTTTTTTTCAATATACATGTATATAGAAACTTGTCAATACAATTTAGAAAAAAAAGTTCGGTATATAAAAAGAAATAGTTCACAGCACTTTTGGTCCAATGGCATTAAATGCGTGCGAACTATTTCTTAAATATGTTATACCTCATTGATGATGCCGCAAATAGGCGTCAGAACACAGTTTTATGCCCTTCGTTACCCAAGAACAGGAAACAGAACAAGACAAAAGAGTCCCTGTTTCTGCTGATGAATACTGATTAAAAGTTGAATGAAGAAGACTGTTTAAATGGCATTTTTGTACAAAGTATGTGTAAATCAGTCAGTAAATGTCAGTTTTGATGGAAGTTTAATGACAGATTGTTGCAAATCAGCTATTGAACAGGGATGTCTTTGGCCTGTTTACCGCCAAGATTATTGACCTGTCAAGTCACCGGATATACTTTTGAAATTATTGGTCTAGACGGATGGTCAACATGCAATTTCCTGCGGCTAGAAAATGTCTCAATATATAGTATTACAAAGTTCAGGTAAGATTTTTCTGTTCGGGAAGTAAACAAAAATATTCTGTTCACAGATGCTTATATGAAACATATAGTGAAAAAAACTGTGTTCTTAGGCCATATGTCTTCTCATACCAAAGCTGCTAGCGCTGGAGCGGCTACAAACGTTGCAACAATGGTCTAGGCCCTGTGCTATTAATGATGGTGCTTTGTGTTGTCTCTTTCTGCCAGCAGCAAGACGCAATTTTCTATTTCTCTTAAAAGCTTCTGTTGCTTTGTGGGACAGGGAACTCCATGTTGATCTGTCATTGGCAGCATTTAAAAAATCTTGTGGCTTGATGTCACACCATTTTAGATTGGTGTCCTGTCCATCGAAATTGAGATTTTATGAGGATTGACTCATTGCATGGTATTTTGTTGTTGTCTTGAACCTCCCCGTTTGTGATCGTATGTAGTGATCTTGTGGGGAACTGCTAAAGGTGCTTTATGTGCCGCCTGCACAATCTCCATGTGATGACTGGTTTTGGCTTATCAGCGTTGGGGGCTACTTGGAATAGCACCTCAGTCTTTCCTAACTGCAAGCCCAAAGGGCTTAAACGAGTCTGAAAAGCTGTTTGACTCCACTTGTCAATTTACCCACCGCACATGCACTCTCTCTCTCTCTCTCTCTCTCTCTCTCTCTCTCTCTCTCTCTCTCTCTCTCTTTCTCTCTCTATCTCCATAACATTAACGTATTCGAATCCTTTTACTGCATGGATTATACAGACGTACAGGTACTCTGGAAAGGAACACCTACGACAGAAGTAATACTTGAAATTTATTTTCTTTGTAGTGATTTAATAGTACACGTATCAACTCCGAAATTGTGTCGTTTGTTGTTGCTGCCATTAGCATAATTGTGTCGTTTGATGTTGCTGCCGTTAACATAATTGTGTCGTTTGTTGTTGCTGCCATTAGCATAATTGTGTCGTTTGATGTTGCTGCCGTTACCATAATTGTGTCGTTTGATGTTGTTTGCGTTACCATAATTGTGTTGTTTGTTGTTGCTGCCGTTAGCATAATTGTGTCGTTTGATGTTGCTGCCGTTACCATAATTGTGTCGTTTGATGTAGCTGCCATTACCATAATTGTGTCGTTTGATGTTGCTGGCGTTACCATAATTGTGTTGTTTGTTGTTGCTGCCGTTAGCACAATTTTGTCGTTTGTTGTTGCTGCCGTTACTATATAGGAAGAATTCGCATGCGTCAAAAGATAGCGGTATACATTCTTTTGAACCTGAAAAATCGCTTTTATTGGGTTTTATCGATGGAATTTCTCGTTACTTGAATCTAAAATTGTCATTTTTGTGATTAGTTGGTGTATCTGTGTACCTCTGGAGTTAATTATGGTGTTCTCGATCTACAAGTACTGTGGTGGGCAAATCAAACAAACGCAACAGTGAAGTAATCATTCCATCCAACAATGACGCCAAGCGATCAACTAACGGTAGTATGCAATCGGCCGTACAGGTGGCAGCGCAGGGTAGTGTGAGTACTCCAATGAAACCAGTACCTCATGGTTTCCAACAAATGAACACACCACTCAGTCCTATGGGCTACCAATATCCATGTCATCAGCAATCTTTCATGCCTGGTATTACCCCTATGTCCACTAATTCTACTGATTACGCAGCATTAAACTATCCACTCGAACCACCAAAGACGACGATAGCGTATTGACTGAAATAATGACCGGACTAGACCAAATTGACAACAAACTAAGCCAGTTTGACAAGATCACTATAACAATTTCTAAACTTACAGACCGGATGTCCTAAGATGAGAAAATGTGCGGTGAAATTGAAAAGAGTCAAACGTTTGTTGAGAACACATTCGAATCCATCTCTGAATGTGTAGGAAATAAAAACGATGTAAGTAAACTGAAAAGAGAAGTTTCAATGCTAGCAGATGAGAACAATTCATTAAAACAGATGAATAAACAATTAAATGAGGACGTCATAGATTTGAAATGTCGTTCAATGAGAGACAATCTGTTGTGTTTGTTTTTCATCAATGAAGAGAGAGCAAGAACAATCCATCATCAGACTCGCAACCGCAGGTTCCGATGGCCGAAAACCCCAACAAAAGAGGTCATAGATCAACCCACAGCCCCGGTGACAAGGAAAATTGCACGGAAAAGGTGTTCCACTGGTGCAATGATACTTACTGAAATCACAATCGTTTTGTTCGCCGGAAGTCGGAAGAAGAATATGCCTAAAATGTAGTTCGCACAAAACATAAAATATGCCATCGTTTGACAGCTGCGTGTCTGCTGTGCTAGGTATAGATGATTTAAATATGAAGCCGCCACAAACTGAAGTTTTACAGGCATCGTGCTGTAGTGAGCTGTCATCCGAACTGCCATCTTTGTTTTGACGTCTATCACAAAAGTAGTCTCATTAAGTGAAATGGCCGAGGTGATCCGACTACCTACATACATCCGAGAGATGATTCGTGAATTTTAAAAAACCCGTTGTAGAAAATGAATTGAATGATATTCTAGACGAAAACATTATCATTGAAAGTCTAGTCAATGAAATCGGTATAAATGAGGTTAATAAAGCAATTTCGGATTTAAAGAGGGATAAGAGTAGTAGTAATGATAATTTAGTCCCTGAAATATTTTTTGACGGAAAGGCATACTATGTAATGTATTTAATTATATATATATATGAAAGACGTATTTACCCAGCTTCGTTGACTAAAGGCGCGCTTGTACCAGTGCCAAAGAAAGGTGAAAAGAACGATGTTAATAATACCAGAGGTATTACCTTAACAAGTACTTTTTTCAAAAATATTTTCTATAGTTCTTGATAATCGGTTACGTACTTGGTTAGAGTGCAATAACATGTTTAGTGATTTTGAAATTGGTTTCCGACGTAAAAAGTAATGTTGGCTTTATCTTTGTATTACATTCATTAGTTAATAGGGTTTTACATCACGAAAAACGTACTTTATATTGTGCTTTAGAAGATTATAAGAAAGCATTGGATTTGGTCTATAGAAATGTTATGTTATTTAAATTGTTGAAAAATAATGTATCTTTTAACCAACATGGTTCAGGCTATATACAAAAATATAAAAGCTTGTATAAAAAAGAAAATAAATGTAGAACCTCAACCATCAGATAAAGAAAACAATGGTGAAAATCATGGTAATATTTTCATGAGTAATAGTGCATATTCAGAATATTTTGCTTCTTACAATGGTGTTAAACAAGGTGAAACATTATCACCGCTTTTGTTCATTATGTTTATAAATGATATGTATGACCATTTGTACACTTACAATATTGACAATATTGATGAAATGAAAATTACGTTTACTTATGTTTGAAGATGATACTGTGTTGTTCGCATATAGTGCTTCTGGTCTTCAAATCCTACTGAATAAATTACACGGCTACTGTTCTGAATGGGGAGTAACTGTATATTTAAGCAAAACTAAGATAATGTTCTTTAACAAGAGGAATAGAAATTTGCAAAATGTTGATATAAAGTATGGAGGGGAAAGCTTAGATATAGTAGACACCTTTAGTTATTTAGGACTAACACTATCAAATAATGGCACTTTTAATAAACTGCAGAAATACATATCAACTCAAGCTGCAAAAACATAATATTCTTTAAACAGACTTTTTGATAAACTTAGTTTTAAGATTGAAGATAAAATTAAATTTTATGATGCAATGATTCTTCCTATATAAATGTATGGCAGTGAAGTCTGTGGGTTTCATTCAAGTCCAGATATAGTGAAAATTCCACATGAGGTTTTTAAAACAAATACTTGGACTTGGCCCTAAAACAAGAAATGTAGCTGTTTATGGAAAAACAGGACGTTTGCATCTATATATAATAAGAAATGTCAGAATAATTAATTAACTGAAGTCTGCTCCTGGAACAGTACCTCAAAGAGTGTATGCCTTCTTACCCAATTATTTTAGTTGCAAATCTGATAACAACTGGAAAGCACTGATTAAAGAATTACTTCAAGATCTAGGTCTGGCATATATCTTTTATAAAGATTGTATCACTAAATAAGATGTTTGCCTGATAATTCAACGACTGATAGATAATTATATATAAAAGTGGTTTTCTGATATAAATGCCAGTCCTTAACTGGACTACTATAAACAATTTAAAAAGTCTCTGACTATAGAGATATATCTTGATGAACTGTGAAAATGTTAAAATAACTATTAATTTATCTAAAACCATTATGAAGCCACGATGAAAAGAAATGGAAGCAACAAAAGTTACTTAACTGGCTAATCAACTAATTTATCTTTGTTCTTGATATTTGATATCGAGAATATTAACTAAATGCAAAGGCATGTATTATCCTCAAATTAGCAATGTATGGCATGCATTATTTAGAAACGTACTTTGATTGTGTGTTAAGTATCCAAAAAGCTAAGTTTCTTCGTCAAAACTGTCGTTTAGATGTCATCCTTCTGTTTCTGTTTTAATGTACGAATAAGCTGGGTCCGAGTGTTAGACCATATGCTTCCGGTAAAAGTACACAGTGGAGTTGTATGTGAAGCATTCCCATAAAATAGGAAAATTAACTATTAACGAAAATTAACTATTAACCTTTCTTTGATCGAGACCTTAAAGTAAATCTATGTGCTGTTGTTTTTTTCTTACTTTTCATACTTTTCTATAAATCCGTGTATGTTACATGCTTATCTTTTTGTTATATTGTAGCACCGCTATCTTTTGTAATTTATCTATGTTTACTTGGCGATGGCCAAAATGTGGCTTATGTCAATAAACTTTTAAACTTTTTGACTTTATAATTTTGTCGTTTGTTGTTGCTGCCGTTACCATAATTGTGTCGTTTGATGTGCTGCCCTTACCTGTGTCGTTAAATGTTACTGAACTGATCTTACCTGTATTCGTAATAGTGCATTTTAAGTAAGAGTTAATTTGTTTTGTTGTTACCTTTTAGTTCTGTTTCTTATGGTTCGATTGACTTTCATTTTAATGTCTGAATATTAGTTCAGCTGTAACGAATGTTCATTTTTTAAATTATTTTGATACACCTCTTTGTTAAGAACAAACATAGAAACAATACATTTATCTATCAGGACAAGTAGCACGTCATATCTAAAACTGTTATAAATGTATCAATTTTCTTTTCCTAACACATATGAAATGTTTATTTAAGCAAATCATAAACAGTAGTTTGATGAAACAATGTTCCTCATATATTTGGTCCTTATTTTATTACTTACCTTCCAATTTGGCACTTTTTGTTCGATATATATATATATATATATATATATATATATACATGTGTGTGTGTGTGTGTGTGTGTGTGTGCGTGCGTGCGTGCGTGCGTGCGTGCGTGTGTGTGCGTGCGTGTAGTAGTCTGCAGGTCTTCGTTATATATTACTTTGTTATATATAAAAAGATTCTAAGTACAGAGACAAAGACACAAACTAATAATAAACAGGAACAATGACAGTTCTTCGTACAACGAATGCAAAATTTAAGTATTACAGTTTTTCGTAACGCTAATTAAAGGTAAGCAACTCTACTAACACTAAATTATTAAGTTAGCAGAGGTTAAATAAAATATATATGTAGTAAGAACTACAAAACAGTTAATAACGCTGCACAATAAGCACTTCTTCTAGATAAATGTCCATAAATGCTACCGGACGAGACCAAAAACATTTAGTTTAAAATGAGTCAACATCTCGGCCTAGTATGTAATGCATATAACACTCACCTTAATAACATTTTTCTCGTCCCCACCCCTTTCAAAACGTTTAAAAAATAATTGTTTTGATTCTATCAAATTTAAACAGTATGGATCATTTTTACACATGACACCTATATATATAAGGCTTGCTAAATTGGCAAATTTACGGTACTTTCAGAGTTGTAAATTATTTTTCTTTCCTTGTAAATATATCACAGCCTGCTATCGCAGTGTTTCTTATAGAAATTGTTTGTTTGAAATTTGAAAAATATTACTAGATTTTGACATTTTTATGTTTCTTTTCATATCTGGGGATGCTTTAACCATGTATAAAGGCTTTACATTGGAAAAGAAAACGACTTTCACACGCAACATTTTGAATAACAAAATAATAGTTATTTTTTTTCTAAAAACGCCCCCACTAAAATTTTTGGCAGAATGCCTTTTTTCCTAATTTGTTTCCTATTATGGAAGCGCCCATGAACGTTTGCAAATATGTAAAGAGAGCAATTATTTATGAGCAACTCTTGAAAAGGCAATCAGCCGAAATGTTTTTGTCTAAGCGTTTCCAGAAAAAAATATTATTCTACAATTCCCTATGGAACAATTAACAACAAAATAATAATTATTAGTCTTATCCTTAAATTTGTAGTTTGCTGTTTCTAAATTGGCTAAACAAATTGTGCTAATGACAAAAATGACAACCGGATACTGTGCACAAAATCTTGTAGGGAGTTGCCTAGCATCGTGCTTCATAAAGTCATTTATTGCCACATTATGCTAGTAATTCCAGCATTCAGCCCAGAGCAAAGTGTAAACACATGTGTGTATGTGTGTTTGCTTGTGTGTGTGTGCGTGCGTGCGTGTGTGTGTGGGGGGGGGAGGGGGGGGGGAGTAACGAACGATAACTCTGTAGAGAGGAATGTCAAAAATATACTTGTTGTTGCTCCGCCCGCTAAATTCACATCTACAAGACTCAACGGCAAGAATGGTTATCGTCATGCACTGGCGCTAAAAAGGCGGAACATGAAGACTTACTTAGTAAATATGTGCTTCGAGAGACATTGAAGAAATTTCGGTGGAGTCATTTTCTTACAGAAATATTAAGGCAAGGAAGAATGATATAAATAGTAATGTTTAGGCTTTTAAAGTTATGATATAGCTTATTCCTGCAAATAAGTATAAAATATTTGAAACAAAAATATGTGTAGTTCCAACAAGAACTGAAGTGTAAACAAGCAAACGACAGGTAATACATTCATGTGAAATGTAAAGTGACACAGTAGCGAAGAGATTAGATATCACACAAATAGAGGACAACAATAGCTGTCAGTCGACAAAGCTACACACTTTAAGTTAGTTTTTTCCTTTTACCAAGTATTGTTAATAAAAATATCCCACCAAAGTCAGTCAACTAAACGTAAGAACCAGTCGCGGGTGTTACTAATAAACAAAGAACAATATTCACAATGTAACAGCAAGTTCAATCAACTAGATAAACTTGTGCAATTTGTAGAAAACGTGAGTCCCAGGCATCTAAACAGTGTCTACCGAATAGAGAATGCCGGTCAATTTGAAATAAGAAAGAGATGTTATGTTAGAGCTACGTAACGACATCTACTATCAATTAAGGACGTGATTTACAAGAAAAATTGTACTCTTTTCATAAAGCTGCAATTGTATTTTTTGTCAGTGTTTTTAAACATCAAATGAGTGTTTGTAAATTGAATATTTTTGTTAATATTGATAAAATGAAGAACGTTAATTTTGAAAAGCATCTTGCAGTACATGTTTTTGTCGATCGGTAATTAAGTTAGGAGACACAAGTTAATGACATACATATGTCTACAAAAGCGTTATGAAAACGTTTATCATACTACTTAAATGATAAACTGAAATATCTGTTCATACATAATGCCATCCATAGAATACTGTTGTCTTGTTTGGGGTATTACTTAACGTAGGCACATTAACATAATAACTAGACTAAAGAAGCGAACCGCCAGAGTAATATTAAAATCACTAATAAAAGCAAATTGCCTCATCTGAATTATTTACTAATCTAAAACGGCTCATTTTTGAAAATCCGTTTAAATATCATGCTGAAACAATGATTTACAAATTTCTACATAATGGGGTGCCGGATTACATGCAGGAAATTATCACTGTTTGTACAAATACAACAATCGGAGCTCGGCTTCAAGCAATAGCCTGTCTTTTTTCCCCCCAATAAAAACAATTTTTTAAAGCAAAACTATTTTGTGAACTTTGCTAACTTAACCTAGAATGACAGGCCTAATAATATTCGGTCTGAATACTCAATAGATATCTTAAAAAACGTTATCACATCATTTGTTATGATCACAAGATATGTATATTTCTGTTACATCATAAAATTGCGTGCCATTAACAGTTCATGTGAATGTTTTTATCATTACACACATATTTGTAATCATCATTAATTCATTATTTATTCATCTTTGAAACACGTCTGTATCTTTCGTGTTTACATATTGTATATATGCTGTTAATTTTGTTGTAGAAGGCCATATTGAATGAAAATTACTTGCCAAGTCCATTTTTGTCTTTTCCATGTTATAAACAAGTTCAAAATCCCGACTTCTTTGCCTTCAAGTGCGATAACTAACTACGGATGTTCTGTAAAGCTTGACTATATGCCAAAGTCATGTTGATGACAACGGTCACGTATTAACTTGTTGAGAGGAGCCACTGGCACTAATTCACGGATAGTTTATTTCTTGTTTTGAAGGTGTCGAAACTGCTTACAAAAATGCCAGAAAACATTAATCTTTACCAGGCTGTCCACCATTAACTTACATAACTGTCCTTTAGATACTGGCATTTTCATACCCAATGAACTAGATACAATTGCTACATGAGATGCAAACAGGGACTTGTCCGCGTCACGTTTTCACAGTTTTTCAATGCGTGTCTGCTGGAAGACCTAAATCCCCACGTCAGTTTTACTGGATCAGTACTGGGATCCACATAATAAGGGGCCAAGGGAGTTACAAGTCGGCAACTTTACCTACTCGGCCACTAGCACATTTTTTGTTGTTTTGTAATTCTCAAAAAGAACGATTGATAATAATCTTTAACTCTAACAACAAATTACATGAAGGTTTAGCGATTTATCTCAACGATAGATCTTTCGCAACTTAGATCTGTATAGTTAGTGGTTGTATATATATATATATATGTGTAGATTGAAAAAAAACTTTCTGTCCAGTAATGTATATGTTTATATGATCGATAAATAGTTTCTTTTACAGTTTTCCACATCAGTGAAAATTCCTTATCTTCGCAGCCATCTTTGAAGGCAACTTCAAGGGATTTCAGATGAATTGTAGAGAAGCGTACATTTTATTTTTATTTTCTTGTAATTTCTTCATTTGTGTCCCAAAAATTAAAAGCTATACACCATTGGAAAGCTCTTGAAATTCATATTTTTGAAATACAATATTTTTAAAATTGATAAATGCAGAAAGAATTCAATACACAGAAATAAATAAAATTATTGGCTCATCCTTGAACAAACTGAACAGGGTATCTTTTTTGGTTGTATTTTACCTTTTCAACAATCAAAATATAGTTTTGATATTTAAAATAATAGATCTTTATAAAAGCTGTTAAATTTGATATTTAATTCAATAAAGTAGACTGAAAAATAAAAACACAATGGTGAGTTTAATACAGCACATATTTCCAGATTTCGCTTTAGCCTGCATTAGCTTCTGCCTTCAAAAATGGCTGCCTGAAACTGTCTTATCAGTGCCTATGACATCACATGGAAACTATCCATCAGGACCATTAGCAAATAACAAAAAATAAATGGCCTCAAAAGCAATAGAAAAACAACCAACACCGTATACCTATTCACGTTTCAATATCAAATGTAAATAAAATCAAAATTCCAATTTTATAATTATAATGCTATTGCATGTCCAGACATTTAAAATTCAATTCTCAAATAAGATACACTAGATCTAGTTAGAAAAATAAGTATACTTTTTTTCTATATTTTGACAAGACGACCTTACTGTACAAAATAATGATAGCTTACTTAGTATATCTTTGTATTCGCTGTTTAAATTGGCACATGTAAGAATGAGTAAAAATGGTAGTTACGTGGATAAACTTGCATCTACAATAAATGAAATATTACATATGTCACATACAGTCGTTTCCGTTTATTTATCGCCGTTTGGCTAGTTTTTATATTACAAGCGTCCAGTGATACAGATCTGTTGTCGCCGTCCTTGCCGAAAAAGGGACATTTTATTTAAGATTGTTGGATGTTACCACGATGCCTCTGACAGAAATTGGTAAAACGGCAGTTGGAATGTAAGTTTATATACCACTTATATACTTTGCGATGCTTAAAAAAAAGTTATTGTTTAAGTACACGTCTTGCGTAAGACAGCTTGATAAGTGTTATAGTATTTGGTTAGAACATGTACTCGGATGTTTATATATAAGTCAAGTTTTCATGAAGAAAAATGCAACTAGCATTCAATGTATCGATTTTGTTCAGAACTAAGTACAAAGGTCGACGTAAAATGTTGAATATTAACCATAATGATTTTGATCATGGCAACATATATAGCCATAAAATACAATTAACATAATAAGATCAAGCCAGATTTATCTGTTTCTCTTCCTGAGATAATTGCCAATTACAAAAGTATACATCATTACTTATTAGTAGTCATTATTAAAAAGAGAAACCTTTGTATACACCCTTAAAAATTGCATAAAATAGATAATCTAGAAACCTTTTAGCATAATACTAGCCACTGTATGCTGATGTTTTCTAATAAAAAGCTGAACAAAAGACAAAGAAATAATTCTGCAAGTATTTCTTTTTGTGTTTTCTTTAGCAATTTATGTATTTTCTTCCATCCGATATTAATTGTTTGCTGAATACATCCTAAATTTACAAGAGCCATTTAAAAATAAGTGTAAATATCTGTGTAGCATTATCTATGTTTAATCAGTGGGAATTCGATCACATTAATTATAAATCAGCTTTGATAAAACCTAAATATATTAAGTTGTGGTGTGGAAATCCATTTATTTTCTTCTTGTTCATGGGCAAGTTGGCTTTAAAAATCTTAAAATCTTAACTTGTCTGTTATGAAATTTCACTTGTTCAAATATTCATTAATATTAACTTAAATTAGGATAGGACATGGTCCCCTTCACTATGCATAGCATAAAAAGAATCATTTCACAATAGACGGTCATAGTTGGGCTTAACCTTGGAGATATCTTAAGCCACTGATTTAAGAATATGCATCTATGTTTTAACCTTGGAGATATCTTTAAGCCACTGATTTTAGAACATGCATCTATGTTTTTTGTCATACTTGCAGTCTGTCATGCAGAAATTTTCTTTCCTGACCTGCTTGCTAAGTTTTGTATTGCCTGATCTTATAATGAAAAGATTAATTTTGTCGGTGTGTTTGTAATTCAAGTGACCAAATTTATTTAGCAAACAAGGCATGTGCACTTTTATTTTGATATGTTGTCACCTCACTCTGAAGTTATTTTAGGACACAGAAAACAAGAGGTTGACTTGAAGATTTTTACTGCATGTTTTACTTTAATATATCATAACTCGTGAACAAATTGCAGAAACGGTTTTTGTTATTTTTAATAACTATATCAAACTCCACTTACTTCCCTTACCATATTATATTGTCCTTATAAGAGAGATCACCACCACGTCTCAATGTGTACCATACATTTGTAATTTTCTCATGTTTACCCTCACATACTCAGAAGGATAGATTGGTAGTAAACACATGTATGGAAATGCTGCAATAAATTTGGCCTGAGTTATAAACTTATTAAATTCTCAATTTTTTATCAATTTGTTAGAAATGATCTAACAAAAAGTTTCTTGATCTGAAAAGAATTATGCAACAAATCTTATACAAAAAATACCATTTATCCAACAAAGAAATTTCCCATGTCGGGCAGATCTGGCATGGGATTTCTGCACCCCGGTATTAAGCAAGGACATCTTGCAGCGGATTAATTGGGCTAGTACTCTGTGTAGTTGACAATATGAAAAGTTCACAACTTGGCAACTCTTGAAACCATAGAGACACAAGAAGTATATTACATTCATGAAATACCTGAGGGTTAAAATTATGTAGATAAAGAACACAAAAATGGGGCTTTTTTGAGCAGGTCAACACAGTAAATATAGACACTAATGTAGTTTGGATGAGTGCAGAATGTAATTGGGAAAAATTGCTTGTATATTTTCCTTTATTATTTCACTTTTTTTTTCTAGGTCTGTTGTAATAACAAGTTCTTTGGGCCTGTACTACTATCTTCAGAAAGACCTAGAGAAAAAACGTCGAGCACAGATGGAAGTGAGGAAACAAAAGCGACGTGAGAAGGCTCGTCTCATGAGAGAAGCAGAAGCCACTGCCGCCATGGGAACGGAGGGCAATGTTTCATCCACTTAGCTGGACATGTCATTGTCAAGTGGTCACTTACTTTATTGTCAGACATGTGGCTTATTAAAAGATCTCATCTGTGATACTGTGAGAGACATGTACAGTGTTTTTGTTAGCATAGATATCAATGTGTCACATCAAGGGAGTGATGGAGAATTATTGACGTCTATGCATTGAATAAGTTTTTTAGCGAAATGTTTGAAGTGACAAGGGGTTACTTTGCTCTGTGAAACTTTGGGCAATTAAGCCCTAAGGTTTTATCATTGGGTGTTCTGAGACAGCATCAGAAGACTTGTGGGTGTCTACATACCAAATTCAAAATTTTCTTGTAACATATTATACCACGAGGCACAATCGTAGAGAACCTGCTGCTTGAGTTCAAGTCTTTTTCAGGGCAAAGGAAATGTCGAAAGGTCTTCCAGCTGTCCTGCAGTGTGCCAGTTGTTTTAGTGATTCTTCCCCTACTAAAATATCTTGACTTTGCAATAATGATCATAATTGGTTGCTGTGATGCATTTCAAAAATGAAATGAAGTTGTTTATACCTAGAACTTATGGCATTGATGAGACCTAATAATTTCTTTCATATAACATTGTTTTATTTTGTTTACAAGTGTCTGATGTTGTTAAGGGGTCAGCAGTCTTGTATGTTTAAGCTGTTTTATTTTGTAATAATACAAAGGACACACCTACATTCTTTTACAATGATAATATGGATGTCTTTCATCAAATACTAATTTAACCAAACCAGCTATAAGGCCTCTAAATGAAAATCTTCAGTTTTTGTTCACATGTAACAAAGCACATTGCTGTCCTTTTTAATGAGAACATTCAATGTATGGCATGATTAAACTTGGTCTTGGAGGTCAAACTTTTTAGTAAATATTTTAGTAAATGCAACAGTATAGTATTGTTCTTAAAACAAATTATGGTATATTGGTCTATGGTTTTATGTAAGAAAAAAAACATGCATGAAAAATTGTAAATCAGAAAACCAAATTAATTGGACCATTTTGGCATGGTATATGGCTGCATAGTTTAACATTTTAAGGTGGTTTGGTCACATTGCATTTTCTGCCCCTTTTCATTAAGTCATGCAGGTGCTAAAGTGTGTTCACAATATTTAATGCTTTCAGAGAAAAGAAAAGTTTGTGGCACAAATATAAGGAATAGAAAATTGGAGAATGACAAAGGAAAGTGTAAAGAATTTTCATGACAGAATTAACAGCGTCAGGATATCCTCGTTTATTTTGTAAATTTGGTTTATTATGAGGTGATGTTTATGCAGTTTGTATGAAAGAAACAGCTACTTTGATTTCAGATAGAAAACTATTCCATATTGTTGTTTTTCTAAGGAACAGGATCCAAAATTCTAGACTAAGGACTCTGGTTATTATAATAATTCTACTTTTTTCAAAAGCTTTGATAGAGGACAATTATTTTAATCATATGCTGTTTTAAATATAACAAGTCATTTTCTGAAAGTTCTTTTTGAAGTAAAATGTATATGAGGATATAATGTTTCTATTAAATGTGACACAAGATTTGACATCTCCATAAAAATAAAGTAACAACTCTCACAGCTAGGGGGTCAGGGGAGATAATTCAATGTTGGAGGGTCTTTCAGTAGACAGTGTGATAAGGTAGCCCATTTGATCATTGATTCTACTTTGACTTTTGTCATCCACATAGCTGGATGTCTATAATGACTATTAATATGTCACTTTTTTGTACTTTAAAAATAAAGAAGAAGAAATATAAAATATAATATCAAATTGTTTAATTTGTGTTTTGACAAGATTTTATAGTAAGATTTTTTTGTTATGAAATTAAATTAAGAGGTTGGTATATACAGTCATATGTGATTAAATTATACAGACTATAAATAGTGTTTCATGCATTT